>JAWWMP010000081.1:84784897-84844393 GCA_035047865.1 Dendrocincla tyrannina | reverse complement strand
TCCTCCTCCTCCTCCTCCTCCTCCTCCTCCTCCTCTTCCTCCTCCTCCTCCTCCTCCTCCCCCCCGGCCAGCTGGCCCCGCGGCCGTGCCCGGGTGCCCGCCGGTCCCGCGGGAGCGCGGGGGCGAGCGTAGCCCCCCGCGGCCGGCGGGCTGGGGCGGGGGAAAGCGAGCAGGAGGGTGCGCGGCGGTGCGGGGCTGGGTGTCAGCATGTAGCCCGCCGTGCCGTGCCGTGCCGGTACCTGGGGCGCGGCGCTGCTCCATGCCGCGTTGTCCGTCCGTGTTCTGTCCCTCTCCAAGCCTGGGGTGCTGGGCGTCGGGCCCCGGGAAGGTCCCGTCCCCGTTAGACCCTGCGCTCGCCTTTGCTGCTACTATAGGACGAGTTCGGCTCCTTCCCTCATCCCACCTTGTCTCCCCCCAAATCGCTGTCGGAGCACCTGGCCTGAGAGTTTTTTCGAGCCCGTCCGAGCACCGAGTGCCTTGGGCGTGTTTAGGAGAGGAGCGCTGCGGGCGCCGAGCGGCCGCGCCCGGACGGACGGACGGACAAGGTCTGCTTAGGGATCAGCACCCAAAAGCCCGGGGCCAGCCAGTCTGTGGTACTGTATCAGCAGCCGTCTCACCACAAAGGCTGCCGGGACTCTAGAGGGGTTACTTTTCAGCATTTTGAGTGTCGACTTGCCCTGTGGAGATACATTATACATTGAAGATTTTTGTATCTCTATTATAGCTAAGATATGTATATGTATAATGTATCCACATAAGTGAAATGTGACAAACTAGTTGCCTCATTGGTGTTCTGGCACAGATACAACAGCAGTAAAATATGATACTTCTTTTAATATAAAATTCCCATTCATCTTGCGGCATTTTTGGTTTCCTCTCGACTGAGCCTATCTGAAGTAATTAATCAGTATCTCCTTCTGTTGCTCCTTGCTTTCCTCTCTTTCAAAGATACAGTTGGGATCTTTTGTTTTCCCTGGTACGATGGTTGCTTCCCTTGAGGCTCTACAGCCTGTCACAAATTGCTGCTGCTCTAATATCTCTGTAACAACAGAAATTAGAACGAATTAGTGCCTTGATACTATTGAATATTGGTACTTCTACTTTGAAAATACCACACTGCATTTTTTAGTAGAAATACATATATTACTGAAGTACGAATTTCACACAATATTGGATCAAAAGATTATTTATATGGAGTGTAGAATGATGTGTATGGTACTTACTTAGCTTTGGAGGGAAGTTGCACTTTCACTTTTTTTTTTTAATTTCAGTTTATCTAAACCAAATCTTTACAAGAAACAAATTGCCGCTGTTACCTGGACAGGTTTAATCATAAGAGAAACCATTAACAAACAGGACTGTGGGGAAGAAAGGTCTGCCTCATTACCACATCTAGGAAAACTTGCTAATGAAATACAAATGCTAAATTTTCATGAAGCTGAAATTCTCTGGCACTGTCTTGTGGCAAAAATATCTTGATAGGTGGGTGACAAATACCTAATACTTTTTTTTTCTGGGTCATAAGAAAAAAATGTCATATTCTGCATAGTTCTAAGGACACTTAACAGAACAGCTCATTTGAAGAACGTTCTTGTGATGATAAGATTAATTTTGTTTTATTAAACACTCTAATATTTCTGGCAGTATATTCCTGGAAGAACTCTTAACACTTGTCATCTCTCTTGTGATTTAGTAAGCGTTTCTAATGTGTCCATTATCACCTTTTTTTGCACATTTTAAGACTGGGACAGTTCATGATTTCAGAACATAAGCTTGGGTAATATCACAGTGCCACGTTGTACTGTACAATACTTAGCTCTGTACCCCCATGCTTCCAGAACACTTTTAGTACAAAGTATGATACTGATAAAACTATAGTTAAGTGAACTTTCTGGATATGCTATTAAATTGCAAACTTCCATAATTGCTTCTCAATTTATCAATTTATTATTGGTGTAGTATGCTTAATGCAGCAGATGATAACAAAAAAAGCTAGTGGTAGTAACATCACATTCTCGCATATGTTCATGACTTATCACATGATAATCCTGTTTTCATCCAATCCAGGAGTCTAAAGTATAAACTAATTTCTAAAGATTTTTAATGGACTTTTTTTTTTTAATAGTAGTACCATAGCAGAGACAGTTGTCCATAGTTTTCTAAGCTGTGACCTACTTTTTGTACTGATGGGTAAACGATAGCTTTACATAGACACTGAAAGAGTAACCTTACATAGGCACCACACCAAAAGTGTTATGCACAGAAGTCATTAATATTAAATTGTCCAAGGCAGGCTAAGTGCAGGTACAGTGAGCATCTCTTCTATTTTGTCACTTCATGTGTTCACAAATAATATTTGCCATGTTGGCATCTAAGCATAGAGATATTTGTTCATTAAAAATCCGTCAATTAAAAGGAAACTGTAGCTTAGTGGGGATGAGGCAATCACATTTTTTTAAATATGGTAAATGTTCATTGTAAATTCCATAAAAACCTTATAGTGTGAGTTTGTATTTGGTTGGGTTTTTTTGTCTGGTTTGGGTTTGTTTTTTTTTTTGGGGGGGGGGGGAGTTTTCTTTTTTTTTTTTTTTTTTTTTTTTTTTTTAATGAGAAACACATTCCATAAGCTTGATAACGGAACCTGAGAACTGGTTTCTGTCAGAGGCAGCATTGTGTGGTCATCTATGGAGAAGTTTGCACTGAAGGGGAGAAGCACAAGGGCAAAGTTTTTCGGTTGTTTTCCCCAAACTATAGTATGATTATACTAAGCAGAATTATTTATTTTACTTTCTCCTTGCATTAGTTTGTGTCAGTTTGTAGTATTGGTTTCTTTTATCTTCCAGCTACCTATGTGTAGCAGTGCAGTGCATATTTTGTTCTATGGTGTTGAGTGCATGACATTAGTCAGGAAGAGGGATTTGGCACAATAGTGATGAGCACTAGTGAGTCCAGCTTGCAGGTGTCTGTCTTGTGGCAAGAACCCATAGCTCTGATGCTTTAGCTCCCAGAGTGTTGGATACCTTGGTCTAGAGCATGGCATGACTCGCTGGAATAGAAAACAATCAACAAGTTGGGGTTGTCTCTTAAGGAGAGTTTAGGCAACTTCATCCAGGCTAGGGAAGTGTCAGTATCAGCTAAAAACACTCCGCAGTTTTGGTTTGGAGTTGGATTCTTTTCATGAGCTATAGTGTTTTCTTGTTATTGAGACCTAAAAATCAGAAGGTGTGTATGGTCTTATGACAAGTGTCAATTAATGGGAGGTAAACTCTTCTGTTGGGGTGTTTATTGAGGTGAAAGAGCAGGAACACAGGCAGTTGGAGTAGAGTAACAAATGTGCTGCAAATTTCATCCTGATTTACCTTGGGGTAATTTACTCTAATCTCCCCATGCCCTAAGATACCATTGCCTTCAATCAGCATGTACTGAACCTCACTGAGTTCTTATTTCTATTATTAGAATTGTAATTTGAAACTTAGTCATGTGTCCATTGTGGGACTTTGTGTTCCTCTCCTTCTTTTCATATCCCTGCAAAGAAAATACTTCATGAAATGCTATGAAATCAGATAATATAGAAAACACTCTCTGATCGATTCCGTTATAAAGCTTTTCTTGGTCTTAATTTTTCTTCCTATTGAGAAACTGCATTCACAATCTTGAAAAGCCTTCTCCCTAAGGAAAACATTGATACTTCTGCACATAATTCAGTTGCTTGAGCTATGCTGAAATCACCATGATGCTGAAGTCTGGTCATGCCTGTCTGCTAGATTTTGGGTTACATTGCTAAATGTTACACTTGAGTAAATGCGACAAAGGTTTCCCATCTTCTGGGACAGACAGAATAAAGAGACTTCAAAACCTCATAGGTTCTTGGTGCATTGCTGTACTGCTTGTTGTTCATCTGGTGAGTCCCACGTGCTCTTGGCTTGCAAGTTAGAGATGTGCAAGCAAAATATGTGCTCTGGGTGTACATTTGGAATACAGATTGTCCATCTGGTACTCTTCAGCAAGATGTGAAATATTTTTTGTTCAGTTTTCAGAAAAAAGTTTGAGAAGATACAAGCAGAATTGTATCTGCCTTTTCACTGGTCTTAGAGTTCCTCTGGCTATGTCTAGCACACTTCAATGGTTCGAGGCCCTTCTTGTCTCATGTTGTCTTACTGTGTCATCTCAGTATGTGTCTTGATCCAATAACAACACCTCTCCTTATAATAAATGCAGTTATTCTTTCCGAGAATTGTCACCACTGGTTGAGCAGGAGAGTATGTCATTGCATAAGGGATGTGGTGGATCTCTGCAGTCTGTAGGCCCCTTTGTCTGAACGAGCATATTATCCTAATTGTTTTGGTTTTTTTTTTGTTTGTTTGTTTTTGTTTTTTTTTTAAATGAAAATCTTTAAGAGTGGGCTAATCTGGTGGATTTCTCTGACTGGGTTCTTTCTGTCAAACTTCTGCAAATGTCTCTGCAATATGAAGATTACAGTACATTACACAAGTAATGCAGTTTTACAAAAAAAGCCCCGAAATCACAGAAACAGTGAAGCTTGCACATGCTATGGGCCTATGTTTATCTGCCACATAGGCTGTAATTTCATCAGTTTCCTCTCTTGACAAGTTTAGGTTTGATACAAACACAGCAACATATATGAGAGAGAGAGTGTCCCAAGCTTTGAAATATGACTAAAAACCTTGGTGAGGAAGCTGTTTTTCAGAATTTGTAATTGAGAGGAGCTCTTCAAGATAAGTGATCTTAATACCTTTTCTGAAGAAATATGGGGCTTTCTGAAAGTGGTGTTTTGCCAGAAGTGAAACAGGTACTTTTCCTTGCATCACAGTCTAGAAATATAGCCAAGGTAATATGTTTCATACTTGCTTGTATTGACTAACTCAATAAATATGTTTGAAGAGGTGATGTAGTAACCCTTGCAATAGCCACCTACTCTACCATCTCTGTAAGTGACCAGCTTTTACCTTACTAATTTGAGCTAGTGGTTTGTGCACTCTGAAATTGGTTAGATAATTATTCTTAATCAATACTGTGTAGTATTAAGGTAGTAACTTAACAGTCATAGGATTCTCTTGGGTTTTTTTAGAACTTTCCCTCTAATATTTAGTGATGTTTCTCATAAAAAATCATGACAAATGAAGCAAAAACCTGTCCTTAATTCAAATTTATACATGTGTGTTATCATAGTCGGTGGTAAAGTTTTACAAGGAGTTCAAGAGGTCTTTCATTATTCAAAGTGAAAATAAAATCAGTACTTTTTTAGTTCTCTGCAAGAAGAAGAAAACTGGATATATGGAAAGTGATTCTACATTGTTCTTCTATTGTAATATAAAACTAATTGTGTACTCTTCAATTCTCATAACCTTTCAAACAGGCTAGAAAGTTTAATTTTTGAAATGTTAGGGTGGACAGTACAAAATATGCTTCACTTTTTTCTGGAAGAGAAATAATGGTAAAATTGGTGTGAAATCATAAAATCGCCTTTGTCGTTGGCAAGTGCAGTTCCAGTGGTTTGGTGGCAGCTCTAATTTTAGTGATTTTGACGATTGCCAGTAGTACTAACCAAGGCTGTGTGCCTCAACAATATGGTTTAAAGATCAAATAAAACATGCCATGTGCACAAATAAGGTTACCTTATAAGTTTTTGTATAGCAATAAGCAAAAAGCTCCTTTTTAAGTAATTTGTTATTTACACTATTACCGGATTTTTTTTCTTTTTTGACTAAAGAAGACTTTAAAGAATAGCTTTAGAGAAAGAGTAGCTGCAAGCAGCTGAGATCAATAGTGAGGTATTTCACTACTAAGTCAAATGCTGTTTTGTTTGCACTTTAAAATATGAAAGTAGTTAAGATTTGACATCTTGTTCATTGATTTCCTGCTGTCCTCTCCCTCCACCCCCAGACAGATTTTAATCTGGTGTGTGTAGTGTTATGGAAAGCAAGCGGTTCATAACACCAAGCTGTGATGAGTAACCATGGCTATTTCCCTAGCAAGTTACGTGACACAGTTACACTCTGCATAATGACGCATTTTATGAATCAAAGCTGGGAGCCCGAGCTATGACTTGTGGGATTTTGTACTGTAGTGTTGTTCCTGTGTTGTTTTGCCTACAGTTCTGTGAATACAGATGCTCTTGTTCAACATGGGGTGTTCCTTGGGGCTTGGCCCGAGTATGCCGAGGTCTGATCTCTGCTCTTTCACTCAGTTTTGGTGCAATCTGTTTTTAAAGCTGAAGATTTTTATCCAAGGCATTGGATGTATGTGCAGTTGACTTCTATTTCTGTATTTATGTCAGCATAACTGGTTTTGCTAATTTTTGTGATTTTCCTGTTTTTTTTTTTTCCCCATGTTCTTACATTGATGGGGAAAAACTATACACTTCTGGAACTATAATGGTGTAGATAGAGGCACAGCTTATGGTTGTAGGCAAATGCAGGAATATACCTGAAGTTAAGCACAAGCAAGATTTTTTTGATTGCTGTGGTTGCTTCAGTGCTAGTGGTTTGTCTGGAAAAAGATAACTTCTTGAGTGTGTTGCAGGTATTCTAAATAACACATAAAAAGTCTCTAGCCTATGGATAAAGTGGATTGTACTTTGGTCAAGTTGAAGATCAGCTAGCACATGTTAAAGTACAGCTTGCCTTATCTTCACATTGTTGTTTCAGGTTATGTTAGTCCATGTTTACTATAAGAAAGGAAGGCATCTTGGAGCAACCTAGTGAGCACAAGTTGTCCTGACTGGCTGTCAGAGGTTGTATTGGATGGGATAATTTCTAGGTTTTGCACATTTCTAGCCACATGTATATGTCAGTAAAGATTTATTAAAGAACTTTGGAAACTAATTTGAAAAAAAAATCATCTAACACCCTGGCCTACTGTGTCCATTAACTTGATAGTTATGGTATAGTTCAAACTTTCATCATGTTCCTGGCTTCTGGTTTTTAGGTTCATTGTGTCAATGGATTGTGTTAATTATCAAAAGACTCTAAGAAGATAAAATGATTAAGTTCTGATAGTTTGCTCTTTCACAGAGTGCTGTCCAGACTGCTGTTGTTTGATTAAGTTTTCCACCCTTGCCTATGCTTAACTCAGTTGTAAGTCTTGATTCTCTCAAATTGTGAATCATTGCAGTTACTTTTTAGATCCATCCATCTATTAATGATAAGGTAAGCCCAGTTGCAATTTTGATCTCTGTTCTTCCCATTGCTGCTTTCAGCTATGACTTTCTCAGATGCCTGAAAAAGATGTCATAATTTTCATTTGATGGAAACTTTTTGGTGAGCTTTATTTAGGGTAAAACGTAAGCCACTCTCAGAATCATCTTGTTATTTTTTCTAATAATAATTAGTTTCAAAAGACAGTGTTCTGGGAATATTTTACAGAAAGATCCGAGTGTTTTAATGATGACAAACCTTTCTATTTTCACAGAATGATTCTGTGTCTAGAATTTATTTTGCATGGTGTCTGAAAAAGTTGCTAAGAATTTAATCATGAATGAGTTTGACTACCTAGTTAAAAAACTTAAATTGTCCACATATTTAAGATACCTAAGCTGCTCATCAAGGTATGCAGCATTTGATGGCCGTTTCTTAGAATGTTGAAAACCAGTGATACAATTCCAAATATTTGTTTACAATTTATAATCATGGGGAATGGTCTGGAGGGGAATCAGTACTTCCTGGTTTACTTCAAGAGTACAAACAATTTGAGGTATTACTGAGAAAATTTGGATTTGTAAATATTGGGTGACCCTTAATCTGTGAAAATACTTGTGATACAGTAGCTTTTAACAAGATTGCACATAGGTGTAGGGTTTTATTTTTGCAGCCATGATGAAGGTTTTTTATTTGTCTTGCTTTCAGATTTGTTTGACTTTAGCAAGACAGTAGTTCTTTGAAGTACTTGCCAGAAAGTTTCACAAGCTGTGGGAACTTCTGTGGGACCACACCAGTCAGGGAACACAACTGATGTGGCAAGAAACCAAAAATCCCTGACGTATTTCAGCAATACTTTTGTAATAAAGCTGAACTCTCCGGCAATACTGTTGTATTAAAGCAACTGTAGCTTTCTTTAATTGTAGCTTTCTTTTCATGAAATTCAATGGTTTTAAAGTTTATTCTCCAGCTTTGGTTATGTATGCTTCCTATTCTTATTGAAAATGCACACCTGGAGAAAAAGATATCTATCTGAAGGAAGTTGGTGATTTGGCATTTGGGAGCTGATAAGATTCCAAGATTAAGGGGAACACAGTGGTTTTTTGGTAACTAGGAAGTGATTCAATGTTTAATAATGGGAAAGGTTGTGGATTGGATTTTTTTTTCTTTTTGTCTTATGCCTTTTCTGAACAGACATGGCTTTATTGTTTTTCAGACAGATATTTAATCTTTCAATTCATTCATGTCCTGATATGTGGTACCTTTGACCAAAGGTACCAAATAACTCATGGAGCATGTGAGTGTCCTATTACTATTCAATTACAGAGTGCTGAATTGGCCAACAACATTCTGTTTCTTGCAGTGCACTGTGTATATTGAGTAGTAGCTCCCTGGAATGAATTGGGAACATCATACTTTTACTGTAGCTGATTGCACAGGCTTGCAACATCACAGTTAGTTATTTCTCCTTGTCAATATGAACAGAACACAATTACACAGTTGTTTAAAATCTGTGGTAAAATGGTAAACCCTGCTTATTACATGTTTATATATATTGCCTTTGGGTCCTGAGATAGTGGTACGTTTGATTTTAATTTAAGTGCCACTTATTTAACTATACTTGGTTTCTACATAGAGTTATCTGATTTGTGAGCCATCAAAGGTTTTTTGGTAACCAAATGATGCAATGAAATATGAAGCTGGACATATTCAGAATAGACTTTGTAATTTCTAGGTATTAGAAAAAATTTCTTCACCAGAAGAGTTGTCAAGCTTTGGAACATGCTGTCCTCAGAAGTAGTGGAGTCACCATCCCTGGAGGTATTTGTAAGACGTGTAGATGTGGCACTTAGGGACATGGTCTAGTGGTGAACTTGGCAGTGCTGGGCTAATGGTCAGACTCAGTGATTTTAGAGGTCTTTTCTAATCTAAACCATTCTATGATTCTAATAAAGGCAATTCATTGTTAGAATAACTTACTGTTATTTGTGTTGACATCTTGATTTTGAAAATATGATATAAATGTTTCTTTGAAAAAAAAACCCTCCATCTTCTTGGAGCAAAAGGATTGTAGAGGAATTGGGATTGTTTTATAGAGGAAACCAATCTTATTCATAATGTGTTACCCATTTTCCTTAGCTTATGAAGGAGGACTCTGACCCTTTCTTAAAAGGGGTTTTGAAGGATAGTATGCTTTTCCAACAAAATCTGCAGATATTAATGAATTAAACTGTGGTCTTAAAAGTGAGCCTCTAGAGTGTGATGTATTGAGGTCTAAAGTTAGCTCTGTCATCAAGCATTCTCAAGAGGGGGAGTTTTCATTACTATTATCAGTTACAACCTCTGTTACTTGTTAACCAATGCGTGCTATGTTGGACTGGCTTGTAGTAGTGTCATGATGTGTGCTACACTCATTCTTGTTTGGAGTGTTTTTGGGTTGGTTTGTTTGTTTGTTTTTTGTTTGGTTTGGGGTTTTCTTTGAATAGATTTGTTTTTGTTTGTTTTTGTTTGCTTTGTTTATTGGTTTTGTTTTTTTGGTTTTTTTTTGTTGTTTTTTTTCCCATGATTACTCAGGAAGTACATCTTTCTCAGTATAAAACAAATGGCTGAAAATTTCTCTTTTGGGTGTTAAAGCAAGCAGCCAAAGGCAGTTATAAGGTGTGGAACGCAGGTATGAAGAAAATAAATCTGAATGTTGTTTAGTCTATCAGGAGTCCATTTTGTGTTTGTCCCTCTGCCTTCTGCTCCCCAAACATTTATAAACAGAACACATTAAAGTAAATACCAAACTTGGTTTCATCTTCTCCACTTCTTATCATCATAGAATCATTGAATAGTTTGGATTGGAAGGGATGTTAAAGATCATCAAGTTCCAACTCCTGTGCTATGGGCAGGGACACCTTCCACTATACAAGGTTTTTCAAAGCCCCATCTAACCTGGCCTTGAACACTTTCAGGGATGGGACATCCACAACTTCTCAGGACAACCTGTGCCACCAGTGCCTCATCACCCCCACAGTAAAGAATTTTGTCCTAATATTTAATCTGATTCTACTGTCTTACAGTTTAAAGCCGTTCCCCTGTCATGACATGCTTGTGGAAAAAGTCCCTCTCCATCCTTCTTGTAGACTCCCTTTAGACACTAAAAGGCTTAATTTATTTAATTAAGTAAGATTACTTCTAAGCTGAAGATAACATTCTTCTCCTTATAACTTTCTCTACAAAAGGGCATTGTAGGCCTAACATTGCAGGAGCTCTAATGAAAGTGTTCCCACAGGTGTCACCTCAGTTGTGTGGATGGTCACAGCACTGTGTCAGTCCTGTGCGTATCAATGGTCCTCAGCAGCCATGTGCATGAGCCCACCGTTGTGTAATGGCCTCTCTTGGTTAGAGATGGCTCGCAGCACTCCTTGAAGCACATTTGCTTTGCTTTTCTGGCAGCGAGGAGGAAAACTGGATTTACAACCCTTTATATGCTATAAGGTAAAGTTGAACTCTTAACATGGGTAATAAAAAAAGCCTGTTTTACTGGATTGATTAGATGGCAACTTCAAGGCAATCGGCAAACACACCTCTCACCAGTAGATAAGGTCAGACTGTGTGAGGAGCTTGACTTTAGTAGTGTCCTTCACTTCTATACATTGAGATCCCTTTTGGCAGTTGATGTGTGACAAGTAAATGAAGTGCAAGTTTCTGTTTCTTCCTGTACTTTGATGTGGTGTCAGGTGACCTGAAACAACTTTGGATTGAATGAACACTCAGCTTCTTAGTTTTGTTGTCTAAAGAGCATGCTGGTTGTCCATCCCTGCACCAGTAATGTTGAACTCTGTTGTTTAGTTTCAACACATTTTATATATATAATGTCTTAAAGACATTAAGCTATGAACTATATAAAAAGGTTGGTGCCTGCCCTAAGGATAGGGCTTCTGTGAGAGGCTCAGCAGATGTATATATTGCTTTGCCCACAGCGTAATGAGTGAGCAGGTGCTTGACTTACATTCATTCACTGACTACATTGCCTCAGTCTGCATCCTCTCTCTGATAGCTCAGCAAGACAAGAGAGGGGACTGGCAGTGTGGAGGGGTGTGTGAGACTCACAGCGGCTTGGGATCCTGAGAAAAGGGGAAGGGCTCAGGTTTAGAGACGTGGCAGCCTAGGATCCTAAGAGATGAGAGGAGTAGTACGAGCATGGACAAAGGCATCCTGGCATGCCTGTGTGACTCAGTAGGACAAGTGAATGGTGCCGGAGGTACCTACCAAAAGGAATCACTCATATATTACCAAGTTATTCAATAACGAATATACAGCTCAAGCAGTTACATCTATCATAAGCTGTAGTTACTTGAAATAAATGTTCTGCAGACATTAACTTCTATTATTCTGCTTTTATTTAGAGGGGGCTTGTGTTGTTTATTATTTTTTCATTTCATTTGGGTTTTGTGATTTTTTTTTTTTAATTAGATGGCAGCATATAAGGGGAAAAATAACCTCTGCCTTGAGAACTATTAAACTCTGGGACAGATTGCCTAGAGAAGTGATGAAGTCTTCCTTGCTGGAAGTATTCAAGGTTTCTCCCAATGAGACTTTGGAAAATCTATTTTAAAGGCCTACTTTCAAGAACAGTTATGGCAGATGATCTCCAGAGGTCCCTTTCAACCTAGATTTTTCTATTATTCTGTGATCTAGGTCATATATAGCCACATTTTTATAAAATATTGTTAATAGCATAATGAAAATTGTATTAATCTTGTTAAAAGATTTTTTTCTCTTGAAAATAATTGTGAGAAATAAATTAGTTCACCATTCCAATACTATTGTCAACACACAATGATAACCTTATTAAAAGTTTACATTATTGGTCTATATTAGAGAAATAGCTACAGTATTAATACTTACTTATATGAGAGCAGAAAGAGCTGTCTGTGAAGTTGCATCCTTTAAGGATTTTGGTTGATACACACCATGCTGCCTGAGTAGTATTAGCACCAAATACATTTTCCTTCTTTATTATTGGTTATATGTAAATGAGGAATGCCTGAATGAAGATTTCATGTTGTCTGTATATATATATATGCAAACAATATATATATTATGTTTGTTACAGAATAAACTGAGCATGTTAACACAAACATAAATGGTGGAAATACTTATGTTTCAAGACACTTTGAAATAAATATATTGTGTTTGTGGTTGGTTGTTTGTATAAGTTTGTTTGTCTGTTTATTTTCCAAAATGGCCAGCTGTAATTGTTGGCCTTGCAGATGTAAGTCTTTTTGATTTTGTCCCAGCAGTTCATTGTAGAAATCATTTAAAAGTCATTGTAATCTTTTGACACTCTCTGTATGACATTTCAAACTAGCTTTTCAAGTTTTGCCAAAGAAATTCTTCTTTTTACTGGCTCGGGAAATAATCCTAGTATCTGTGTTAGCATGGTAATGTCTGTTTGTATATTCTGTGAAATCTGTGCAGTGCTGCAGAAAACATAAAAATTTAGACCTGACTTTCAGAATGAAACTTAAGTATCTCCAACTGCAGATAACAAAATCCTGTAAGCTGCTTCATGGGAAATTATACTTAAATATTCAAAACCTTTTGTGTTATCCTGTGACTGACTTGCATGTAAAATTAGCTATAGGGACTATTTGGTTTGCTTATATTTTGGGTTGAGTTTATTTAGCAACTTTCGGATACTCTTTCAAATGCTTCACTTTCCAATTGAAACGGAGTCCACATATATGGATGTACTTTATAATCCTGTTTTATAATGACTCCTTTTCCCTTACCTCTGAATTTGGCTGTTGTTCTTAGGCTCATTTATTTTTCCTTTTTTTTTTCTTTTTTTTTTTTTTTTTTATGGGGCAACTGTGACAATTGTCTTAGCTAATAAAAGCATTTCAGCAGGGAAAAAAACCCAGTTACAGGGTCAGCATTTCTCTAAGTGAAAACTTTCAATTTTTTTACCTGATGTTACTGTTGATGTATGTTCATTTGTTTAAATTATTTAATATCTTTATTTTTCTTTGTATTTAGATAAACCCTACCCTTTTGTTTCCCTGGTACCCGACCATTTTAGGGTCTGTTTTTGAAGTGACAGACAAGGTGTTTCCATTGTGCTTGCCTGCAAGAAGGGATGTTTAATGTAGATGTTTCTTGCTCTTCCCTGACTCTGTAGCATAATTGCAATCGTCACAGGTCATGTTCAAACAGATAGTACTGCTTCAGGCACTGGTGTGTTGTCACCTTTCTGAACGGATAGCTAGATTTATATTTAACTACTGTTTGCAAAGCTACAAATATAATAGCTTAGGTGACAGCTTCCCTTGACATGGCAGGGAAAGAAGAGAGAAAAGATCCTCAAATAGACTAGCCCTCAAATAAAGGGGTTGGTGGATTTAAATGCTTGCTAGCAACAATGAGTCCATTTCCCCCAGGCAGGCAGCCCACAGGCTTCACCTGGGGTTTGTTCTGGGGACCAAGGCAGTGAACTTGCTGTGATAACACAGCTCACAGGTGCTCTGGAAACACCATGTCTTGGTGTTGTTTGTGACTCTGCTGCTCAGGCCCTTACCAGGAATTATGGCCACATGGTTAATGAGTTGCTTGAACATCCGTGTTCACATTTAGTGGCAGCAGCGTGGTGTGGTCTGACAGTGTCACACTGCAGTGCCACTGTGGGCAGAGGAGTACTGGGGTTTTGTGGCCAGTGGAGCCACTCTTTTGTGGGAAGTGTCCAGCACAGCCAGGGTTCTCTTCCAAACTCAGTTTTCAGGCCTAGTTTGTGGTCCACTTTTGGGGGTTTCCATGGCTGAAAACCAAAAGAAAGTAGCCATCTGAAGCCTGCATTTTGAACAATAACATGGAGCTGAGGAGTTGACCTCGAAACATTAAAAGTGAATGTTGGCAAAATATTTTATACTGTGGCAGGTCAAACCTTTATCTGTTCGTAAAACAAGTTAAGACCTGTATTTAAGTGTGGTAGTGCATGTCTGACACAGAAGTTAATCTCTGTATGTGGTCACTGTTAGCCGTCTATACATTAAGTATTTGAGTAATGTTGGAGAAAAAGGTGACAAATTCAGAAGTAAGAATGCCAGATAGTTGAGTGAGGTGCATCCGATTCTTCACCCATGTAGATAACAATGTTTGAGACTGGCTGAGACTGAAAAACAGTGCTGTCAAGGAAACACTTCAGACTCACCATGAAATCATACTATTTAACATTTATGACAGGAAACCTACAAAAGATACCAAAACTTCAAAGGGCATTTAAAAAACCAAACCTTCCTCCCCCCACCTGCCTTCACCAAACCCAAAACCTACCAAACCAACCAAAACCCAAATAAACCCCAAATCCCTATTACCCCATGATAATCGATAGTCTAGGCCTTCCCACTCCCCTGTCATCCCCTCCCCTCTTTTTCAATGGTGTTGGTAGGAATTTGTAGAAATCCTAAATGCCTTTTTTTTTTTTTTTTTTTTTTGGCTGGCACTCATCTGGTTCCTTAGGAATGAACTTCATTAATTGTTTTAAAGATGCCAGGGAACTCCCCCTCCACTATCTTATCTGATTCTTCCTCTAGTCTCTGCATTGTTGTCATACTCTTGTTAGAGTTTACTTTGTTTCATCCTGCTATGCTTTTATTCATCCAGTACTTCTCATATCTGTTCTTCTGCTTATTCTCCTTGAAAACCCCTATATTCTTCAGAGCCTGCATTAATAGCCTGTACAATTAGCCTTATCAGTTCTGATTTATTTTTACATTTGAATATTATCTGATACAATGCTTTTGAAATTTATGGAAAGGGGAGTCCTTTCTTCATGAATGCAATAAGAAATAAACCAGGAGGCATTCTCTTTGTGATTTTTCCTTAAGGTTTTGAACTGCTTCCCAGCCAAAGCTCTGCCATGGAGTTCTCTTAGACTTCCCTTCCCAACATGCTGTTGTGATTTACTTTGGCTGCTTTGTGTTTGCTGGCTCAGGGTAGGCAGCCAGGCTGTCATTGCATTCAATACTCAACAACACTGTTCTACCGCTTATTCGGTATGGTTTTGCAACTAACCTTTATTTTAAAGTAATTCTATTCTTGTCATATTGCATCAAAAGTGGGAATGTATGCTGCTGCATGAATTTAACCTGGTTGAAAGTTAGATACCTTGCTTATCAGTTTTGTTGAAGTTTTGGCTAGATTTGGCAGTTAATTCCCAGTATATGCTGAAGTTGAATCCCCACTCCATTTTTGCAAGGGACAAACTTGCTTAGGTGAAATTCTAGGTTTTATTAGTAGTAGGAAAGTGTATGTGGTGTAGACCAGAGTTTGTACTTTGATTCCAAAGATCAGGTGGGGGTGGAGAACATTCAGCATGTGTAAATATTGGTGTCACATTCAGAAAGCTCTTGTGGCCAGGCAGACCACTTACCTGGCCATGACAAGGTACATTTTGCACTAGGAAAGCAATTAAGATTAAATAAACTAAGCTGAGTATTTTTATTTAGGTGTAATTTAGGGTAGACAATCTGGAATGGGGGTCATGACCTTTGTTACTGGTTACAACATAAGCTTAAATATTAGAAATTTATGTAAAGGTTTAGCTAATAGCATTCAAAATCAAGTTGTTAATCTACTTTGTTCTGTTACTAAGGTAAAATAAGCTTGATAACATTGAAGAATCAATTTCAAATTTATTTCTCCTTTAAAGCTCTCATGAAAATCAGATTTTTTCAGGAAAAAAAGGGTTTTTTTGTCATTGATTTGCTGCATTGCTTAAATTTGGTCACTTAACTAGGCTTAAGTAAAACCAGAAATACAGTATAGTGTTTTCAAGTAGTCCTTGTTTTGATGCTTTTCCTTTAAAATACACTGCTGGTGTGTTGCAGGGTTGAGAAAGAAACATGAAGGAAAGAAAGCATTAGTGGTTATGGACTTCTGTCCTCTGTCTTATTTTTCATTCCAGCTGTTCTGTGGTCATGGCTCTAAGTTGATAAGGTGCTGCAGTCAACTCCCTCTTTACCTCTCCCAGCCCTTCCACACTAAGTTTTGAGGAATTTTCCTACTGTGAGGCATTGCCCATTATCACTGCCTTGCAAAAATGCTGAACGGTGGGGAAACTGGGGGAGAGATTCCAGATCTCAGCACTGTATGCAGAGCTCTCCCTTTTTTGCTCCTGTTTCAGTATAAACCAGCAATGCTGGCCTAGTGCCTGCATTCCTCTGCAATCGGTTAGCATGCTAAGATTGCTTTGTGGGAAGTACATAAATACTCTACCTGCCAGACAGGAATACAAAAGCTGAAATAGGAAGGATTGGGGAATGTCAGATCTACTTGGCGGAATTTGGTGCATGTGTTTAAAAATGCATGGCGTTATCTTGTGTGTTAAGTGATTTGAAACTTAAAAAACAAACTAGCCTCTGAGTTACAAATCCTGAAAAATAGCAGTAGTTGATACATAAATTGATAGAAAGGATGCATTCTCAAACAGTGACGTGATTTAATTCTGTAAATTTTATGAGCCTGGCTGTGGATGTGAGCTTCAAGAGCCTTGTAAATACAAAGTTGAAGAGACTTGCGTTACTTCAGATAGCAACAGGAGGCCTTGTTATAAATGCTCCGTTGTTGGATAGCTATGTTAAAAATAAAATAACCTAAGTGGACTTGAATTATTTGCAAAGGCACTAATGTCAGTAGTCAAGTTGGAGACAAAGTAACAAAAGCAAGAGGACACAAAAAAACCTAAAACAGGACAAACCCAAAGGAGTATTTCATTCAAAAGTGAGCAATTCTTTACCAGGCCCCTTTACAGATTCACACTTGACCACACCATTTTACTCCCCCCAAACTCCTGTAGTGACTTGTATGGCTCCTGCTCACTCTGCTCCTTCCCTTGGCCTCCTGATGGGTATCATCTTCACTGGCATTAGATTTTTAGCTTCCCAGCGTGTTCCCTTTTGTGTTGTACACCAGCTGTCAGAACACCTGTGCCGGTTCACCTCATTTGTAACAGCTGGAATACGCAGCCTTACCTCTTGGCCAGCTCCATGAATTAAAAGCTCACGTGACTGAGAAAAGGAAGTGTATCACTTTGGTGGCTTCTTTGTGGAAGGTTTAGCAGGTGTTTGTCTATAGTTGGCCCAATATTTCCACCCACTCTGTGATGGTGGAAGGATGCTCTGCCTGCTCTGGTCCAGGGAGGAGTCTGTGCTGCCAGGGACATGGCTGTCCAGCCAGGTTGCATCGAATGCCAACTGAGTGTCTGCTTTTTGGCTATCTGGGGATTTAAGTAAAATAATCTGCTGAAAGGAAGGAACTGACCAAAAGAGAGCTGCCACTGCATTTACAGTGGAAGGAAAATGCAGGAGTGTCTATTTTAGATGAAATCTTTTTGAAGTGGTTACCTTCTGGTATGGTACATCATGGTCATAGGGTGATGAAAAAATGCGTAACAGGGATGCAAAGAGGAAAATGTTTAGATTTTGCTGGTCTTAAACATACACTGTTTAAATACTCATGGAAACACAGAAAGCACAAATTGTTTGCAAGATAGGACGTGTCCTGTAGCATGTTTATCCTATTTTTTTCTTCACTGTGTGTAGGAAATGCATTCTTCTTTTAAAGAGAGGACACCCGAATTCATGCAGGAATTGGAAAAATGCCTAGCCAGTTTGGGTGGCAGTGTTGCTCTTTTTTGGTTTGCCTATTCAGTTTGTGCAAGAGGAGAGGACTTGTACAAAAGCTACGTGTATGCAGTCAGTGCTACTGCAGGTCCTGGAGAACAGTTTGATCTCACTGATAACAAATGCATGTGATACTAGATATTTTGAAGTCTGTGCAACAAACTGAAAAGGGAAGAAAGAGGTGTGCTTTGGTAAGCTTAAAATACAAATTTGTCAGCTAGTCATAAATGGGGAGGAAGATGAGATGAAGACAGATAGGAAAGAATAGCAGAAAACTGTTCCTCCATGGCAATAGTTTTCAAAGTGCAGGCATTTCTAAGCTGTCTTTTCACAGTGTCTATTTGCTTTTTCTTCTTGAAGACTTACAAACTATCATAGAGTGGTTTGGGTTGGAAGCGACCTTAAAGTTCATCTAGTTCCAACACCCCTGCCATGGGCAGGGATATGTTTCACTACACCAGCTTGCTCAAAGCCCCATGCAACCTGGCCCTGAACACTTCCAGGGATAGGATGTCCATAGCTTTCCTGGGCAACCTGTTCCAGTGCCTCTCCATCCTCACAGTAAAGAATTTTTTCCTAATATCTAATCTAAATTTCTTCTCTTTCAGTTTAAAGTCATTCCCCCTTTTCCTATCACTACATGCCTGTGTAAAAAGTTGTAAATTTTCTAGAGAAATTCTTCTCCTTTAGTCCCCTCATATGGCAGATAAACTTCTTACATGAACAACTTCAGTTTTGTTAATATGAATCTGTAGCAACAGCGAGTTATGATCAAAGCATTAGGAGGTATTAATTTTATCATGTTGTTTACTTTTGATTCTGAGATGCAAGTGTCTCAGAAACACATTTTCAAGTTCTTTCCTGAAGGCTGAGAGGTAGAACTTTGTGTAATTTCTTCAACCAAAGTAGTTTTATGAGACTTTAGGATCTTCTGTACTTGTGTAATTTTGAACACTCTTGGAGGGTAAATAGAACTATCGAAGTCCTCTGTCATGCTTGAAGGGATATATTTTAAAAGCTCATGTCAACATGTGGGTTATAAAATAGATGAAGCATGAATGTATAGAGAACTTTTACATGAAGTTTGAAGCTTTAAAGTCTAAAAGAAAAGTCTAGATGCAGAAAGATAATTCATAATTCTAAAGAGTGTTTTCTGTTCATTAGCACAATTTACAAGGTAGGCTTTATTTTGAGATCTGGAATGTTTTCTTGCAAAAATTATGGACTGGTTTTTTTGCTGCCAGTGATGAAACTTTCTTTTCAAGTTTGATTGGCACAGTCCTCTGTTGTGTTGAGAAGCAGACTGAGGAATGCCCACCAATGGAAAACATTGGGGAACAGTGGCAAATCTTGATCCCATACTCAGCTGTGCCCATGGAAGAAGGAAGCCTCAGATATCTCTAGTTTCAGGCTATTTCTCAAGTTTAGTAACAATCCAGCACCAAAATTGGTGTGAAACTTCTGTTTTCTTTAGAAGTGGAGTTAGCTTTCTGTGGCATTAATACTCTCAGAGTTGTGATAAGGTGTTTGCTCCCCTTCTTTTCTTGCCTCAGCAACAGATGGCAGTCACCACTGCCAGCAGCATCTGTCTGAGCTGACAGATTTAAGCTTCATTCAGTTCTTCTGTAGAAGAAAAAGTTTCTAAGTTTATTCACAATCCAGTTACCTACCACATGCTACCTGGTTTTTCATGTTTTTAAAAAATATGCATTGGCAATTACTTTGGTCATGACCCATGTTCAGTTGGGGAGGAGGGAAGTAACCAGTTTGCAAAATGCCATTAGGGACATCTGAAATAGAATATGAACATTAAGATTCACAGCCCTGTGTTGAGTCTATACTTTGTTCTGTCTACAATCTGGTGCATTCCTGCTCTTTAAAAAACAGCTTTAACTCCTTTGGCTCTGAAGAAAGAGGATGAAATGTAAGGTATGATGATGTCAGCCCCGTTGAAAAGACAGAAATCTTAGGTAGCTGTATCTTTGATGCAAAATGTACTGTGTTGACTGGAGACAAAAATCATAGAAAGACTCTTTTATTTGACTGGTTAATATATAGAGGAAAAAATTAATTTGAACTTGCATTTGGGGTATGAGTAGAGGCTTGTTTTGGAAAGTTGGTGGGTTTTTTAACATGCCTGTACTTATAAGAGGCGTTATTATCGCAAGTTGTGATTTTATTTTTTTTTTAGAGGCCATCATGCTGCATTAGCAAATGAAATGTTTCGTAGTAGATCTGTAGTCTTTAAACTCATGGGTAGAGGACAACAGTTCAACTGTTCAACAACAGTTTCATATCATAAAATAACGTGTTATGTAGGGAACATTATATGGTGACTTGATGCTTTTATGATATTCTCAGCAACATTCTCAAAATTGAAATTTTTATTTCTTTTACTCTGTAAGAGGTAGAAATTAATATTGACCTGCAAGCATAGTTGATAATGTGACATTTGTGGGAATAATCCCTGTTTTACTTTAAGGTGCTTTTTGTGTTTTAAAAACCAGTAGCACAGGTGGGTTCTAGACTGTTTGATTAATATCATACTGTGGGTATTGTAAAAAAGTAGAATTTCCCTCTAAAAGCATGTTTTGGATATATGTTTTAATCCTTAGAGCTATGGTTATTTTCCTAAATCCCTTCCTGAATCTGTTATCTAGATGATTAAAATTCTGCTTAAATATCACAACTTTATTTAGCAGTAAAACTGACATGATGGTTCTTATCTGTCATACATATATTTCATGACATGCAGTTTATTGCTTGCTAATAGAATATGAGGACTTTTTTGTATTTCAGTTTTGGTATGGTGATTAGTTTGATAGCAGAATTCAGAATATTTTAGTAGCTTGTCTTTATAAATTTCAGTGGTGAATGCTTATTTATTTGGTTTTGAAAATTTGAAGGCATAAATTATTTATTCTATACAAACTAATATATTTATCAGAAAAATATGGCTCAGCATTCATGTTCTTCCACTCTTCAATGTTGTCAGTGTAAGACACAACCAAGCTGAGGAAGCTGAACTTGAGCTTTCAATCTGCGGTTTTTATTTTGAGTTCATGCAACATTGTTTGTAGCCTCCAAAAGGCATTATTTAGAAAGAATAAAGTAGTGATACCCTTGCATTTTCAGTGAGATGGCTTTCTTTTGTGCTATCATGCTGTTCAAAGCTGAGGCAGGTGATAGAGGAAACCATAGAGTTCCTGAATTCTTTGATTGTTATAGTGTGGGAAATGGAGCAACAAACTGTTTACTGCTCTCAACGCACTGGCTGAAGGTGTTATTTTATTATATTTTTTTTTTTTAAATAAACATTATAAAGCTCTCTGGCATGAGCTGTAAAGGCTGCAAAAGACTTGAAAGCATTAAAAGTGTGTCTTGTTCTCATCTGTACTTTTTAGTACTTGGGCTATGTAGGGAGTAGATCTCATCAGATGCCTTTTCCTCTCACTGGTTTTCTTCTGCTCTCATTCATTCTGCAAGCAGTAAATAATATCTCTGTACTTTGTGCTAATCCTATATCTAAGGTCTAGCTGTAGTGTTTCATGCTGTGCAAAATGACACATTGTATCCTGCCCAGCCTTAGCTGCATAGTTTAATTCCATGTATGTAAAACTACATCTGTGAAGTTGGCATGACCAGATTCACATTCTTGAAGTTTGAAGAGTCATTCGTGCTATCTGGTTTGATCCTTTGCAAATGTCACCAAAATATTTACCTCAGAAGTGGGAATAAAAGATGTTGAGAACCCAAGTACTGAAACTGATGGTCAGTAAGCTCTTCTAGAATTTAGTTACCTTTAGGTTGTCTGATTTCAAGATTAAGTTTTCAGATAAGCGGGTTTTGCTGATGAACATGTTGCTGGGATAATTCTCTCCAGCTCCCCAATTCCCCTCCCGTCTCTGCCCCCATGTAAAGGGTATTACTATATAAAGAATACGATTATTTTGGTCAAATAATCTCCATTAACCTGTAATGGCAGCCTTTCCTGTTTTATTGCCATTGAGTCTCAACAGCAAGAACTGTTGGGATGCCTTAAAACGTGCACATTTTAAGACTTTGCAGGTAAAAATCTGTAGGATGCAGGTAATGCAAATCTTTTCTAAAAGGGGAGGTGGAAGAGCAAAAAGGGTCTCAGGAAACTTCGAGTCTTTGTCTCTAAAACTTGTCTTGAAATGAATATATACGTAATATGTATGCAAACCAAACATTTGACATGAATACTCCTTTTTTAAAGGATAGTTAATTCACTTAGTGTTTTTGCTCCACATTAAGTCCAGTTCTGCTTTCTGTAACTTAATATTAGTGTATAATTAATGGTCTGAAGACAGTAAAGCCTTTTCTGCTACACCTGCAGTGTACTTGGAGAACACTGAGTCTGTCATCAAGTTCCTCTTTGCCATCCATTGAGACACTGATCCCCCATAGAAATGTTGTCCCCAGTCTAGCTGCATCAGTGTATGTAGGTATCATACAGCTGAACTAAAATGAGGATGGGTGGCTTACTGTGCTGTATGGCTTATCTGCACCAGGTATTGCAGCTTCTCACACTGCTTGCATTACTTTCAGTATGTTTTTGGTTTAGTGGGAACTCAGTGACATGTCAATCAGGATACACTGTAATGCTAAAACTAAAACTCAGGCTTATTTCTACTCCTACACTTCTCTTCCAGTCCATCTTTGTCATTCATGTGTGGTCTTGCTGAATTCAGAGTTCAAAATAGTTGGATTTCTCAAAAAAACACTTAGCAATATGAGCTTACCAGAGATGTCTTATAATGAAAAGCAAAATTAAATGCAGGGAAGACTTGCAAACCACTTAGTAACTCTATTATATGCACTAATTAAGCACCTAACCTCTTGTAGTGGTGTGAGGATTTTTGTTTTTTAATTTATTCAACTGCATATATTGGATTCTCTTCTAAGAGGCAATGACATTTCTAGACATAGGAACAAATCCAGTTTCTCTACTTACTTACTGGCTTTTAAAAGTGAAATAAAAAGTTCCAATTTTGTGGAAGTTAGAAGAGGAAAGAGTATTCAAAATAAGTTGTGGTTTGGCTTTTGTTTTTAAAAATACCCTTTTTTCCTTGTAACTACCTTCATTGAAACTAAAATGCTTTCAAGTACATTATAAATAAACAAATAGAGGTATCATCATATATGCAGTCTACCCTGAAGGATTATTTGTGGGTGAACTCCAGTATTAAGGGTTGTTAGATGAAGAAGAGGCATAATTATATTTTACCAAGGAAGAATGTTTTCTCTTTCCTCTGCTCTGCACTAGTTCTGGTAGATATTGGGCTGGCAATATTGGTTGTACCTGTTTAAGGTATAACTTTAAAATGCCTATGTTTTTAGCTTATATGGACTCATTTTCTCTAAAGGATCTCTGCCTATGGGATCTATTTTTCTGGAAAACTTAAGACAATAACTAGAATGATTTAAACCTTGTTAGTGCAAATTTGATAACATTATCAGAATGCTTTCAAGACCTATTGTTTGCATATATGACTGGTAAATAATTCTGATGTGCTTGAAAATATCATAGGTGTCAGCCACTAAAAGCAAATCTTGAAAGAAACTTGAATCTCTATTTTTCTAAATCTTGATTTTTAACTTTGGGGTGAAGAGTTTCTACTGTAATGATATTGCTTTCTGTCTTAAAGAGTGACAGTTTGAAAACTCACAGCTACTGCTTTGGAGTTTGCCTATGTGTCTACGCACACGCACAAACTTTCAGTGTGGATGTTAACCTTTATTCTTACTCTAAGTAAGACTATGCTGCAACAAGTCTTTGTAGCTCAATTTGGAGGTATTTTTACACCATAAGCTGTAATGCTTAATTATCTAAGGCTTTCATGCCTCTTCTCTATAATATAACTGGTTTTGGTTGTTTTTTTTTTCAAGGGATGCAAAATTTCATCATGCTGTGATGCTTCTGGCTTCTGACTTTACTTTCTATATAACTTTGATTAATATGTCTTGAAGAGTTTGCAGGGAAATAACTATAGATAAGAAGCAAGTGGCGATCTGCACACATTGCTCAAAAAGAAGTTTATCTTTTACTTTGGTTGTTGCTTTAGTCATGCCCAATAATTTGTACGGAAACCTGCAAATAATGTAATGTGGTAAATACCTGGTAGGATTATCCTGCAAAGTAGAATTGAATTTTATGTTAATGGGGACACATTTAGTTTCTCATTGGGAATGCAGAAAAGGTGAAGCATTTCCTCTGCAGAAGGTGAAAGCGGAAGCTGGTTTTCGTAGATATTGAGTTAAACTTCATTCTTCTATTTTGAAAATCTGTCTGATTAATCCGCTTTAAGATGCACTGATGATAGATATGTCCTGGAGGTATGTAAATAATTCTTAGCTACCTGGGCTGATGCATATTAAAGAGCATTTGTATTGGGTGTGTTAGGATTATACATTGTTACAAAGACACTTTCAATTTGTTATACTTCTTTCTACTCCTTTGTAATTTATTTCTTATCTTTTAAATAAAAGAACTGCCTATCATAAAATGTAACTGTTACTGAAAGGACATAGGCCCTGTCTTTAGTACTACAGTTTGGCTCTTCCTTGTCGGGGGTGAAAATGAAAGTGGATTAGAAGCACAGTCCTTTCATAAATGACATTTCCACTGATTCTGTAATATTTATGATTTTCAAGAGGCCAGCATGGAAGTATACTATATTTGCAGTCAAGACTAGAAAGAAACCCTGAGTACCTTTAGAATGCAGTAGCCTCCTTTTAGAAAAAAACTTGAGTGCAGCCACTTGCAGGAATAAATTACCCCCATTTACCCAGTGAAATGAAGGTAATAAGTGATTTATTAAAACAAAACAAAACAACCCTCCCCCCCAAAAAAAAAAAAATAAAGCCACCACAAAAAATATCACAAACCCAACAAAATTATTCACCGTTATAGATACTGTGATTGTAACTAGAAGGTCTTTGAGTGTATACTCAGCAAATCTGCCCTTAATTCCTTAGTGAGAAAGAAGTTAATGCAAGTTTTACTGAGAAATTGGTCTTAAGTGTGGTTTTTTGTTTTTTTTTTTTACAATTTCCAAGGAAGTCGGTATGAAAAAAGTATTTTTAAAAGTCAGTCTTCAATACAAAAGATGAGGAAAACATGTTATTTTTGTTCTGCTTGACTGCAGTGTTACTGTAGGAGAAGGCATGCATAAGCAATCTTGTCCAGAAATCTGTTTAATGTACTTGGAAAACATTAACTTCTTTCTCTAGCTGTATTTGTTTCTCCTGTAAGCCTATTGAATGATTTCATTATGGGATAGAGTTCCACATTTGTTTTATACCTTAAGGTGAAAATAACTGTGTTTTGAGGTGATTTTTTTTTAATTTAATTAAAATATAACTTTCAACTTTCTGTATTTCACATACTTATTTTAGGGAAAGAGGAATAATTATTAAAGTTTGAGTTGTCAATAATGTTCAAATTTGTCTTATAGTTTTTCTATGTTGGTTTCATTTGTGAGTCAGCCTCTTGCCTGAGGATACAAAGGAGGAACTGAGATTTGCATGTAATGGCTGGTCCTCTTTGCTCAGGGATGGAGACTCTTTTCTGGTGCTTAAGAGCCAGCTTCTGGTATGGCCGGAGTCCCAGGGACCCCTCCGCCTATCCTAAATGCAATTGCCACTGCAAGTGAGGGCACTCCTGTACTTCCACCTGCCCCTTTATGTTGCACTGCAGTCCATAACCCAGTTCAGTAATTCGGCCCTGTTTAAAATACAGTTTTAAACACAGGCGATGCATAGATGAAAAGTTGTAGGGCAGGTGCTAAGAACTCATCTGCTTACCCCCATCCTGTTCTCCTTGCCTTGCCCTTTAGGCTAGGGATTCACAAAGTTGTTTCCTTACAGACTTACTCAGCTTATGGCTTGCTAAGCTGGGACATGGAAAGTGCAGGTGCCTGTGGTGTGGCACCTGTAACAGCGCCCCCAGGACCTTAATCTGTGCAGAATGATGCTGAAGGCCACGTAGGTGGCAAGTGGAAGGTGTGGCTTTCTCTGCTGAGGACTCCCAGCTGGTGGCAGTTTCCTGGGTCTTGATTTGGCCCCTTGAGCTCCACTGTTGGCTGTGGCATCCAAACACTCAGCCATTTATCCTTGTCTTGGCACAGTTTCTGCGGTCAGCTGGCTCTCAAAGGACAGCCTCAGCTGGGACTCTGCATGCTGTAAACACAAATCACAAACTCTCTGTTACTGGTGTGATTTTATACAAAACTGTAAAAGTCAAGGAATTATAAGTTTGTATTTGTGAACCCAATGCAAATTGGTCACTCTAGCAGGTTTGAATTTCTTGTGATGACTTTCCAAATTACTACTTCACCTGGGGCATTGGACATATCACCGGTATCCAGCATATCACCTGAAGATATAAAACCAAATGCAACTGTGAAATACTAGCACAAGAAACAACTATAAATTTAAAACTAAGCACCTCTCATTTTATAATGAACTGCAATATGTAAATATGTGTTATTGTTAGTTCTTGGAGAGCCTCTCTGAATGCTGTGAGACAGAGTCTTGAGCATGTCTGACTTCTTGGGAGATGTGTGGAAATTCAGCAGTAACATTGCATATTGTGCAGTCTCTTTGATAGTGAGAACTCTTTCACAGTTCTCATTATGTGAAAAATTTCAAAATGAAATTTTATCCTTGTCTCAGAAAGCTCTAGAGTGAAATTCCTGTCATCTCATGTGTCTAGCTGACAGCATTCAGTGAAGATCTGGGCTTGGGTTGAGAGACTATAATATGGTTTATCAGGGGCAATGGTTGAATTTCATGTAGAATTTGATGCATAAGTGGAGAAGGAATGTTAGGGGTTTGAGCTATCAAACAACATAGGGGAGTATAATCTGAAAATAAATCTTGCCTACCAGATCTATGATGTGTATGGGCTAGGTTATCCAGGTGACAGGGACCATGGTATGAAGTGGACTTGTGCTGCTATGCACAGTCAGTTAAATAAAAAATATCAATTGGTTTATTCAGGTGGGATTTTTTGGGGTTTTTTGTTTTTGTTTTTTTTTCAGTTTTAAGAGTTTGTTTTCTTAAGACTTGTTTTCTTTCTTTGTTAGCTTTTTGTTGGTTTTGTTTCAAGTGTTTTTGTTGTTTTTCTGGATGGCAAGAACACATACATATGAAGATTATTGATTGGCTTATTTTATTGGCTTCTGTATTTGAAGCTTGAACAAGTGAGTAGCAAGATCTAACTATATTGTAACACTTGAGAAAGTAATGCTGTGCTGGAGAGTAATTAGGACCAGGTATTGGAATGTCTTCAGGGTCTCCAAGCATAGGTCGTCCTGCAGCAAACTCTGCTCTAGGACTACAGGGGCTGAGTGCTATTTTCTTCCTTTCTGCAACTTCTGTGATTGTTGCTCTCTGCTGAAGCCTGGCAAAGCTGAAAGATAAATAGGACACAGAAAAAGGGAATGATAGAAGTGTAAGAGAGTTTGGGGAATATAAGTAAAAGGGTCAAATAACTTTCTTCCCAGGAGCAGTCAAGTCTGTACACTGGAAGTGTTAGGCATCGCAATGCAGGCTGAGTCCCAAAGGCCAGGCTGATGCAGCTTTGACTCTGACTACCAAAAACCTCACTCATCTGGTGGCTGGCCCACAGTGAAGGATAACTTTCTTCTTACACAGCAGTGGGCTAGTGGGTAGAGAGCTATTTCAGTAAGTGAAAAGGGGTTTTTTTTCCATCTGAGATGGACAGTGGAGAAGACTGTGTGGTATAATTCATGTAGTCATTTGGTTTTTTGCTAAAAGATGAACACAGTGCTGAATAAGTAGTTTAAAACTTCGCACTAGAAAATTAGAGAATGTGCGATTGAAGACTTGATATGCAGTCATAATCTGTCTTTGCCTTTTTGTATACCCTTGATAGTTATGTAACTATGTTTTATTTAAGAACAACCATTCTGAATTAGAAAGCCCATTTTCTGGGCTTTCAAAAATTTTTGAAAATTAGCATACTATGATTAGCTGAAGACTGTATATCAAGAAAAATTGCAAAGCAATAGGAGTGTATCGTCGTTTATATGAAAATACTTTTCATAATTCTCCTAAGGATTACCTCTTCCTTTTTATCCCCTCCTTTAAAAAGAGAATAAAATAAAAAATCCAAATCAAACAAACATCTAAAACCATAAACCGCACATTTTCCTAGGGAAAAATTGCAACATGCTGGCTCCATAAATAGGTCTTGACAGCTCACAGTTTTGATTTTAGAAAATATACAATAGCTAACTATCAATTGGCTGACGAAAAAGTCCCCTATCAGAGTACTGTTGAAAATGTTGAATGTTTGTGTGTCTGACTTCTGAGCTGTCTGTGAGAAGGCAATTGTTTTTGCTGCCTCTGAGTATAGATTACACATAGTTGCGTGAAGATGGATCACTGTGCTGCTTTGTTGCCTTTGCAACCCCCAAAGCCTTGCTTTATACAATTTTGCATCTCATGGCTTTTTGTGTTTGCCTTTGGTAGTGATGTGTAGTAGATGCGATGCTTTAGGATTTTAAGTGATTTTTTTTTCCTAACTGGTTCCATTCCTTTAGCAGCTTAAAAGAAAAGCCAGCCTATGTTTTAAGTCAGGTACACAAATAAGGGGAGATTTCAAAGTAGTCCTGATATTGGTCCTGTTTGGCTTGGCCAGCAGTCTAGGAAACACTCATATTATGAAGTCTCTTTGTAGCTGGCCCCTAATAAATGAGGTATGATTTGGTAATTGGTATGGTAATTAACCTGGAAAACTATCCTCCTCTTTGCTTGCCAACTGGCTTTAAACACTGTGGTGTTGATTGGTAAACTGATCCAGTGGAGAGAGGCTTGAAATGTTTACAGGCTGGTCTGTATTTAATTTGCCTCTTATTTCAATGAATGGCTTTTTACTCTCTAGTGGCATGCTTTTATATTTGTTTGTTTTAATTTGTAGGTACTAGTTTTCAGAGTTTTGGTGAAACACAATAACTTATTTTTCGTGGCGTGTTCTTCTCTGATATGAATGTCTAGCTTCATAAATTTATGTATGCTCGACTGTAAAATATTGACATGTTTTAAGGTTGCTTCTGCTTGCCTTACATATGGTGTTTGTGTATATATTCCCAAAACAAACTGTTATTTGTTAGAAACTGATCCGTATTAACTCAAGACTGTTTTGTCAGTTGAGCGTAAACAGAATTATTTTATTGTAGTTAAACTTGTAAATGCAGAAATAGGCAGGAAGTGTATAAGGGGATGAGTGATTTATTAGTTACAGGTGATAAAACCTTGTCTTGGCATTCTCTACTAGCTTTATAGTAGGTCTTTGGAGTTTTTTTACCTATTTACACTAAAGCAATGGTCCATGCTTAACCTAAGTATACATTGCAGGGGTTCCCTGTGATTGTCTTGAGACTGTTCACATTTAGAACATGGAAGCCCCCCTATATATATATATATGCATTTGTATTCTGGTTTATAACAGCTAATTTTACATCTTGTTCTTCTCTATAAGAAGCATTTCTTATAGAGGGGTCTAGGGAGGTCTTCATGGTATTGTGGATTACTCTGAAAAAGCATAGATCAAACACAGAGAATTATAAGAACTCTTATTAAACATAATTTTTGTTTTATAGGTTATTCAGCAATAGTTATGAACTCCCGTTTACGAGCCTTAGGTGGGAGGATAAATAATATACGAGCATCAGAGCTGCCCAAAGAGAAAACCCGATCAGAGATAACCTGTAACGTCCACTTTTTGGATGGCTCAGTACAAAGCTTCAAAGTCAACGTAAGTTTGGAAAACTACTTTATTTTTACATACATAGAAATTTGATTTGAGATCAAATGTGGGACCCTGAGGCATGGTATTTCCAAAAGGTGTTGAAGACAACTTTGCCATTACAAAGTGCAGAATTACTTTATATGTACTTATTACTTTATATTACTTATATGAAATGGGTTTATGAACTGTTATTTTAATTTACTTTCAAGTCAACCAACTGAAGTGTCATAAAATCATGGCATGCGGATTGCACCTGGAAAAAAGTCCTCTTTATAATACAGGAACCATGGAGAAACAGATTTGGTGTTCATTGTCAGCTATGAATAAGTAATTCATATTTAAAGGGAACTCTCAAATTGGATGGGCCCCTCCTTTTCTCCCATCAAAGGGCTGGTAAAAAGGAGGAGGCCTTGTAAATTCCTGTAGTGATGTCAGTAAATATTTTTTGAAATGCGAAGATGATGTGAATAGTGAAGACATTATGACTTAGTAGAATAGTTTTGTTCAGTCTTTTGTACTTCAACATAATCTCCTTATTTGGGTGTGGGGAAGGAAAGAGATTTAATGGAGGTTTGCACTTTGTATTTTTACTGTATTTTATTTTTATTTTTTCTAACCTTTAGTACTGATTAAAAATACTAGTTCATTTTTAAATGGAAACAAACAAAATGGCTTCACTCCTTAATTTACTTTCCATAAAATTATCTGACCATGCAGAAAAACTGTGGATGAATTTAAATATAATTGTATTTGTGTACAGGATACTTATTTTACCCAATTTACCCTATGTGAGAAGAAGCATTTTGCTGAGGAAGCTGTGTTAATTACACAATTACTTAGATTACACAATACTTTTTTATAGGAGATTCAAAACTGCACCCAAAAGGTGTATTTTCCCAAGTCTTATTACAGTCTTTGCAGACTGTTAACATTGTCTGTTCGCTATTAGTTGCAATAGAAATTATTTGATAGGCTAAACTTATTCATTCTAATATATATAGAATTAATCTTGATTTAGTATATATATTGTATGCTATGTATGTATATACATATGTGTGTGTGTGTGTCTATGAAGTAGCTAACATTGGGAGGCACAGCACAAGAAGATTAGGTATGTAAGAGAAGGAGCAACACATTAGTGTACAATTTCCATTGTTGGTCTCCAGCATGCCCTAGGAATTGCCTTGTCGGTCAGTGAGCTGGCAAAATTGCCACACACCACCCTCCTGCACGAGGATCTGTGAAAAATAAGGAATTAAAACCCTTTTTAAATTCATGCATAGTAGTATATTCGTCCTTTGTAAGCAAGTGTTTACACAGCTTTACATTTAGTGCTGGGCCTGAAGTTCAGCATTGTGCATATGAAAATTGCTTCTCGTTTCATCCTTTAAGCAGTGAGCACAATGTGGGAAACATGGAGAAGGAAGTTGTAGCAGCCTTCCAGTAGCTAAAGAAAACTGGAGAGGGACTTTGTACCAGGGCATATAGTAATAGAACAAGAGGGGAATGGCTTTAAACTGAAAGAGGGTAGATTTAGATTAAATATTAGGAAGAAATTCTTTGCTGTGAGGGTGGTGAGGCACTGGAATGGGTTGCCCAGAGAAACTCTGAATGCCCCATTCCTGTAAGTGTTCGAGGTGAGGTTGGGTGGGGCTTTGAACAATCTGGAGTACTGCAAGGTGTTCCTGCCCACAGCAGAGGAGTTGGAATGAGGTGATTTTTAAGGTCTCTTCCAATCCAAACCATTTTGTGAGTCTGTGATTTTCTGAAACTCTGAACGCAGCGGATTTCTCTCTCTGCCTTCAGCGTACCCCTGGGGTACTCCTGCTAGTTACCTCCTTCAGCCAGGTATTGGAAGGGCCTCCTTTACTGCAGCTGTAATGCTGAACTGTGTAGGAGTGATGTAGGACTCATTATTGCTTTACTGAAAGCAAACAGGGAGAGTGGCTTCTCCACTGTGTTATGGACTAAAAAAAGGAAGAGGTTTTGCAGAAGATTTATGTTCTTTGAGTACTGAACTGACATACTGGTGCTGAGGGAGGCTGCATTGATCTGCCAGCATAGCCCTTCCTCCTTATCTAACCTTTATGTCTGTCTAAGAATAGGTTTTGCCATGCTCTGGTAGTGTCACAAGGTCCATTTCTCAAAAGGATTTGAAACCAGCTGCAAAACATTTGTATTCAAGTTCTGCTTACATTAGCAGAAAAATTCAACTATGTGAAGTTTGTGCCTGACTTTGTGTGTGTGTTTATTTTAATTGCTAAAATCTTTGAGTTTTATATCTGTGAGAAAAGAGTAACTCAGGTCTGTGGTCAGTCTGGGAATCAGGTAGGCATGTACTGGAGGCAAATAAGTTTTGCTCTGAACGGGTTTTCCCCACTGATGAAGTCTTTCTGTGTTGCTTTAGAGAAACTGTTTCTCATATCAAGACATTTTTCTCCACATTTAATTAATTTCTGAATGACAGGTTAATTGATAATTCTGTATTTTTAAGAAATTAATTATGTGTATCACATGATACAATTATCCATAAGACAAAATAACAGCAATGTATTTAATAATTTAGTAGTACATTATTAAAATGAAGGTGCTTTCTGAAGTGACTAGATATAGATACAAGATACGTGGATAAAAAGACTCCCTGTGTCTTATGAATGTTGTAAATATGTTTTCTAGTTTTTTATTTTCTCAGTTTTTACAGTTATTATTGAAATCTGTAGATTATTTCTCTCCTGAGTCTGGAGAACTGAAACTGAACAGGATCACCTCTTCCAAAGTCTAGGGTGTAGTGTTTTCTCTTTAAAAGCACTTCAACGTATCAGTGGAAAATTAGGGTTGGCTTCTGTGTTTGTGATCTAGTAGTACCTGGTTCTGATCTGTGAAGCTCAAAGTTTGGATATATGTTACACTTAGGACTAATATTAGTCTAATATTTTTGTATGTATAAAGCAGACATGTTCATAGACTGTTCTATGACAAATAGTGGAAAGTGAACAGGGAAAATCAAAATACTTGAAGCTTGGTCTTCATCCATTCAATAGCATAAATGGAATTGGAGACTTCTTCCATTTTGAATGGCAATGGACTGAAAAATACTGAACATTGCTTTGTCATGTAGCAGCCATCTGAACACTGTCATAAATCTAATGACAACAAGATTTCAAAGTTGGATGGAGATAATATAGAAAAATGACATCAAAAAAATGAAACATTAATGGTGAGAAGAAACTTGGGATAAATTTGCTTTAATTTTAAACAAATATTATGTTGCCATTTCAAGTATGTTGTTGGCAATACACAGATACTAAAAGCTACAAAATATGGCAAAGATTGAAATTTAATACAAAGATGATAAACAGTCTAAACTTACAACCTAACACACTGAGAGCAACTTACATATTTTGAAATTTTGAACTACTATTAAGTGATATTTTTAAAATGATAGTAGAACATTTATGGTATCTTCAAATAGTGAACCTTTCAGAGAACAGGGAGAATAGAGATATGACTTCCTTTTCATTCTATAGCAACAAGATCTTTATAGAGCCCACAGAGCTGATCTTCATCAAATTTTGTTAGCAAACTGCATGGACTCATGGCACTTTTGTGATTATATCTATAGGTCTGGCTATTATTCTGCTAAATGGTGCTAGTTTTTTTTCTGGTAGTTCTGTTTGTAACGGTGAATGAAACCCAAATATCCTAAAACTAGACAAAGGAGGAAGAAAAGCAGACTTTGCATATGGAAATAATCAGAAGGAATTTCTATCTATTGGGAAACCTGAAGATAGCTGCATAATTTGATTCCTGAAAACTCTTATTAAGTACTTATCCCAAAGAATAGCTGTATCCTGACCAATTGTAAATAAAGAGAACAGTGCCATTTTTCTCCTGGTTTTTTCTTTGGCAGAGTAATGAAGTGATTGGCTCTTTTGTTCATTGTTTTTATTTTAAGTTACTTATACTACAGTTTTGGTGAATTTGAATTTGAAATTTGTATTGATGGTATCACAAAGAGTTAATCAGTATAACTTGAAGTATGTGCTGTTCTTAGGTCATCATTGTCAGAAAAGTTCACATGGGAGCATAGGCAGACACATTCCACTACATTGCTTACAGTCCAAAGAGAAATGTGTGTAAACTATGCAAGCCTTTCTTGTCTTTCCACCATTATGTGTTTCAGTACTTAGATGGAAAAGGTCCAAAGTCCAGGCAAAGAATAGAAGGTGCATGTAAGCTAAGAGCTGGAAATGTTATTTCAAACCCACATTTGAGACAAAGATTTGACTGCATTTAGTACTGAATGTTGCTTTTGACTTTAATTATATCCAGGTTTTCTTGAAATTTCCCAGTAAATTTCAGGTGTTTGAATTTTGTCATAAGGTAATTCACCTCTATCTCTGATGTTACTTCTGTTGTAAGGCTATAATGGCTTTCCACATGAGGAAAATGTTAATTGTCATTCTCATATATACAAAATGTGCTCTCATACCATGTTTGAGTGTTGAATAGTTGTATATTGAGCAATAATGCAAATTTATTTGTAATTTTTGTTATAAACATGCAGGAGTTTCCTGATTTTGCTCTCCTTTGACTCATTTGCCAGGAATGACCGCTTGGGAAGCACACTTCTCAATTTCCAGTAAATTAACATTTGGGAAAGGATAAAATTTACGGCATCAGATCACTTCTGTATTACAGTGTCTTTCTGAGTTGATGCTTTTGTCCTAGTATGTGTGATTTTTGCTTTTAGGCTATTTGGCTTTTAATAATAGGGTTGCCTTCTAGAAATAAAATGATGAGGCTATAGTAATTCAGTACATTGGACGATTTAAAGTTCAAATTGTAAGGAATGTTTTTCCTTCCTTAACAGTTCAGTTAAGCTCCTTCTAGTATTTGAGAAGGAACATGATTGTTAAAATTAACACAGTTAGTATTGTCATTTCTGATAATGGACAGAGATGCAAGTCTTAAAAGTTCTTTTTAATTGTGGGTCTGACTTTCATAATTTTAAACAGCTTATAGAAGAATGCAGTGATGCAGAATTGTTCTATCTTTGTTACTAAGCTCGCCTACTCGATATTTTTTGATAATACAAGACAGTTTAGTGCTGCTCTGTATCTCTGCTGGTTGAAAGAACTGCTCTATGAAGTTTCAGGTTAGACACAAATATTTAGTTATATATTTAGACAGATCAGTATATTCTACAACTGGAAAACAGTAAGACACTGAAACTTGATGATGCCTTTGAGGACAGTGAGAAAGTGATCTGCCCTACAGCAGGCTTGTTAGTCTTAGCCCTTTGTGGGGCCTGACTTCATAATAAATGCTGAAGGAAAGAATTAGTGCAAGGGGAGATTTTTCCAAAGTTAGAACTGAAATGACCTCATATATATGTTTAAGACATTTTTGAGGCAGGGGAAATGCAGTGGGTCAAAACTCTGTCCTTGGTTAAATATTTTGTATGACCTTTATATAGGAAAATACCACACTAAAGTATATGGAATCTAGAAGAGTTACGGGATCGGAATGGATTTCGCTCAAGAGGTGGCTGTAGATATTGCAGAAAAGGAGATGTTAAGAGTGTAAGGACATTAACATGTTGCTAGTGAATATCAGTAGATAAAAAAAGTAAGGTTTGAGGACTTATTTAACAATAAAAACATACAGGAATATGAGGTAGCAGGTAGGCTATCTTGAACAAGGAGTAATTGCAGTGAGGGAAGTCAGTAGTGTAAACTAATAGCTTTTATAAGATGAGGTAATGGTTTTTTAGCCTCAATTTTCAGTTGCAAACGATAGAGGAGGAGAACACTGGCAGTTTGCAGGCTGAGCTGATCATGTGTTATCGTTCTGAAAAAGGTGAGTGCTATTATGCACCAGGCAGAATTCTTCAGCTAGAGTCAAGGAATTATTTACAGTGTTAGTATTGGCATCAAGGCCACCCCCAGGGAAGGTCTTGTGTGGATCCTGGCTACTTGCAGACAAAAGAGGGAAGTTTCAGTCAGGCAGCTCTAGAAAGTAAAACTAGGATGTTCTGCAGAAGACTGGGCCTTAGGAGAGAAGAGGCCATTCTACTTATTCCAGCTGAACAAAATCTTCCATGGTTGGAATAAGAGCATTGGTGGATAAACAAATTCCTGGAATGGAAAGGGACAGAGTTGGTAGAAGTTCAAATGAGTTAGTTGTGTGTTAAATTAGTGTGAAAATGAAAAGAAAGTTGTAGCACTTCGTTCAAGCTCCTATGTGTTTTGAGGCCAAAGGACACAGACTGTTGGGTTGTGGATGAGTGTTACAAATGGAATCAGGAAAGGATGACTTCCAACAGCACTTGAGGGGCAGTGGGTATTGTGTCTGAAGTGAGACTGAATTTGCAAAAGCTTAGGTGGTGCTTAACTGGGAGGTTATCATTGCCAGAAAGTGGGAGCAAAGCTTCTACAGAGGACAGGGACAGGTAGATGTGACATATGTTTCACTGTCCTTTTAACGTGTCACTTTGTACTAATTACCTTGTAAAAGCTAACAAACTGAAAAATTTTACCTGCATATTTATACCTTCACTTCAAAGAACTAACAGTCTTACCCTATGTTTATGCAGTTCTTAAGACAGTGAGTCTTGATCACCAATATTGATTTGAGGCAGTATTTGACATAAAAAAAAAAGGTTTTTTTTCCCCCTTCGCAATAAGTAACTTACTAGAAATTTGAAATTGACTGATCTGTATTCCCTAAACACAGTAGGAAATTGTTGTGGCTTGGGTAGAATGTAATAGGTGTTAATTATGACTGCTTTAAATATTAATTTCTGGCCAATCCAAAGTAAGGTGTAATTGATTTGAAGACAGATTTAAATGGAGGTGAATAATTTGTGGTTATGAGATGGCTGATGTAAAGCTTTTAACAGTTCAGAATAAGGATTGGTAGATGTTATAAAGGTGAAATAAATGGAAAATTCAGAGTGGAAACATGCAAACTTCTTGAATGTTTCTTTTCAGTAGAAAACTTTGAAATTCCAAAGATTTTCTTAAGAGCTTGTGTCTTGTTAACAGCGTAGGCTAGTGAGGAAAGTGCATATTTTTTTAAAGTCTCATTGTAGAAAGGCAAGAGCTTTATTAGGAGTGTCTTAGCTACTTGATCTAATGGTTGATAGGGTTAAGGAGAACTGGATTCTAATGCTCAGTATAGCTGAGCACTGTTTATTTTGTTTTGCCTTCTTCCTATGGCACAGAGGAGTGAAAATGTGTGTTTGTAAAGCACCTGACATATTGTAATATTAGAATATGTGGTGGCTGTGATCTGTATTGGAATGGATGTCAAAATTCAAAAGCAGTAATGTTATATGCTTAACCTGCCCCACTTTGCACTTAGATCTCTAAACAGTTTAGGGGCAAAATAAATTGAAGATTGTGCAGCATGAGCTGTGTGGTCATTTTTAGGTACACAGGCTGAAAAGTAATTCAGGTGTTTCTTAAAACAATGCGAAAGCTAAGGAAAGAAACATGTCCTTGGAAAAAAAGAACAAAACCCCTTATCTCTGTGAATTATAACAAGAAGACTTAAACACTTTAAGAGGACATTTTGTACTTGCCTTAGATTTTTGGAGTGGGTGCTTGATCTAGGCACTGTGAAAGAAACTTTGTGCATTTAATGCCAGAGAGCAAGAACTGTAACCACATAAAAGTAGTGTTGGAAATTATTTTTCTTTTGTAGGAAACATGGAGAGGAGGAAGAGAAGTAAATAGTAGGTATGTAGGTGGATGAGTCTAGTACTGGCTAAGCAGCTGGGTTTAGGGTCAGGAGACCCATGGGAATATTGCAGAGAGAGAGCTATGACTGCTGAGCAAGAATATCATAGCAGAGAACTTGCTTGTCTTTACAGGGAAGCAATGAGAAGGCTTAGCAATTCATTTATGCTGGGGGAGAGGGGGCAGTGCAGTTGTGAGGGGGTGGGGGAGACAGAAGGTCAAGGCATATGAATTAGGGTGAAGGACTGGAAGATGTAAAAAAAAAAGGGAATTAGGAGATAATACTGTTGCAATTGAAGAGAATAAGGAGTGTTGAAATTCAGATCAAAAATCAGGAGAGAATCTGCCCTCTGTGGTCTTGTCCTGCCCAATTTGCAGTGAAACTTGAGATTCCTGAGCACAAAGAAAGTATGTCCCAGCCCCTGTAATTACTGCTTTTGGTCACAATATAACTTTAGTTGCTCATTTAGGTTGTGTCAGAAGTATGCACCATAGGTAGTGCAATTATGCTTCTGAGTTCTGCAGATGCCATGTGATGTTACTTGTAAGTGTTTTAACATTCTGCTCATAAAATCCCAACCCTGGGGAAATGAATATGGTGTATATAGTAAGGCAGTGCTAAAAATGAAGTTACACATGTCAGGAAGTGCCCTTTATTTCAGAGGGTTAAGTTGGCATATGCTGTTTCCATAGGGCCCTCTTGTGTACATATGTGGAGAATTTCTGATGGACAAATCTCATTCTTTATTGTGGATGCAATTTCACTGATGGTGCCGCACAGAACAGCCTGACAGATGCACAGTGCCATGGCTCTGTGTGACAAGGAACTCATGGTGGCATGATCCTTGGCTGTTGCTGAGAGTTCAGTTTCCAAGCTGGATTCTATGCCCATGCTATTTCAGAAAAATGGGCTTTGATCAATGCCATGTTTTGACCATCCTGTGGAATGGTAGCCGGTTTGAAAGGTGAGTGGGAATGTGCAGCTGGGAAAGAAGGAGGGGACAGAGCTGCTGCTTTTAGTGGCTACACAGCCTCACAGGCCTGAGTGGACTCACATTTATCATGAGACCTCAACTGTTTGTTGGCAAAGTTCAACAAGATTGCTGGAGGGGAATGGGTAGTCTCAGCAGTTGCGTGTTGCCTGCACATATGACTTTACTCCAGAGAAATGCACACAGCTTTTAACAGGAGGCCAACGCTGTTATAGTATAAGATATAGTAACGCTGAGTATTCAAGCCACAAATGAGGTGCTAGGAGTTCTGCTCTAGCAGTAGAAAGTGTTGACTAATAATCCATCCTCCAAAATAAGGTAGGCCCAAGTGGGTGTCCTTTGCTTGAATTTTTGTGGAGTTTTTTCCCATCTTTTTAAATAGGAAGGATACTCCTGTGAGATAAGAGAGGACTATGGAATATGTTACTGTTTAAAGCACTCGATCACAACAATGTGTTACCCTATAAAAAAAATATAATAAAAAGCCATCTTCTGGACAGGACTTACAACTTCCTTATTGTATAATAAAAAAGTTCTAAGCAAAGAATTGAGTTCGCTTATTAAGTGAATGCTCTTATCCACTGAGGAAGATTGGGGCCATCCAAAGAAAGGTCATCACTATCATGCTTGCACGTGAAGTCCTTTGTTTCAAGAGATTATTTTTAAAATTAAGAAATTTTTTTAAGAAATCAGAATTTGATGAAGCCAGAGCTTAATTTTTAAGAAATTGGTTCCTGAACAATGTGCTTGTCTTTTGCAGTCTGAATAATTTTTGTGTGTGTGTTTATTTTGTTTTGGTTTTTTTTATATGTGTCATTTATTTCTGCTTTTAAGAGTGAGATTTGGAAAAATCTCAAACTAATTTGAAAACTTTAGTTTACTTTGATTTTTCTTTAATAGAAAATGTACCAAGCAAACTGGCCTGGTTTTAATTCTGTCCAGCAATTCTGTACATGAAAAATCTAGAGCTAAGATGCCATACAGCTTTGTAGGTGTTGACTGTGGCTGGATGCCAGGTTCCCACCAGAGCCTCTCTATCACTCCCCTCTGCAACTGGGCAGGAGAGAGAAATTACCACAAAAGGTTCATGAGTTGAGATAAGGACAAAGAGAAATAACTCACCAAATATTGTAATACTGGGGATATTTACTGACTGTATTACTAACAGAATCAGAGCAGGATAATGAGAAGTAAAATTAAACTTAAAACCATTTTCCTCCCACTCCTTCCTCCCTTCAGGTTCCACCTCCTCCCCAGCAGCAGTGCAGTGGGGTGGGGAATGGTGGTTAGAGTCTGTTCATCACAGATTGTTCCTGCTGCTGCTTAGGGAGTAGAGTCCTTCTCCTGCTCCAATATGAGGTCCCGCCCGTGGGGGACAGTCCTCCATGAACTTCTTTTATGTGAAGTGAACTGCTGGGGAATGAACCGCTCCAGCATGGGTCACTTTTCCACAGGGTGCAGTCCTTCAAGAACAGGCTGCTCCAGTGTGGGTCCCCCCCAGGGTCACAAGTCCTACCAGGAAACCTGCTGTAGTGTGGGCTCCTCTCTCCATGGCTCAGTAGGTCCCTGCCACGATGCTGCTCCAGCATGAGCTTCCCATGGGCTCACTGCCTCTTTTGGACCTTCACCTGCTCTGGTGCGGGTCTCTTCCACAGGCTGCGGGTGGATCTCTGCACCCCTGTGGTCCTTCATGTGCTGCAGGGGAACCTCAGCTCTAGTTCCTGGAGCACCTGCTCTCTGTCCTTCTGCACTGCCCTTGGTGTCTGCAGAGCTGTTCACATGTTCTCATTCCACTCTTCTCTAGCTGCAATTACATCTGCACAATAACTTCTCCCCCCTCCTTCTTAAATATGTTATCACAGAGGCACTGCCACCATCTCTGGCTCAGCCTCGGCCAGCAGCGAGTCTGTCCTGGAGGCACCTGGCATTGACTTTGCTGGACATGGGGGAAGCTTCCAGCAGCTTCTCACAGAAGCCACCCCTGTAGCGCACCTACTACCAGAGTATGACCACACAAACCCAATATAGCAAGGTTATCTATTACTTGTTAATGTATCAGGATTACAATCTTGTCGGGAGGGGGGTTGTTTGTATATTTTTGTGGTTGGTGTTTTTTTGGGTTTTGGGTTTTTTTTGTTTGTTTGTTTTGGGTTGTTTTGTTTTTTTTTTTTTTTTAATAGAATCAGTTCACTGTGTTCTTTGTCAGAAGTTGGTTAATCTGTTCTCCACACTACCATGGCATGGAGATCCTTTTTGTTTTTGGAAAAATTATACCAGCCTTACACTTCTGATCTCTGCTGCCTGTGTAATTCCTTGTTGCACTAGTTCTTCTGTGATATGTGTTATGAGGGACATCTAAGCAGAAAATGGGGTCACCAAATGAGCATGTGAAGCTGAGGGACAGGTGAGAATCCAGGCTGAAGTACAGGATCTTATGGCTGAAGCACAGCATCCTCCTCCTTTTTCCCCCATTCTAGTGTATACTCACTTTGCCTTTTGACAGCTGATGTGGAAACAGACTGTGCTGCTTTGGTGGTGACAGCAGGGGCCAGAGCAGCCCCAAGTGTCTGCAAGCCATCCCTGCAGGCTACCACTCTGGAGAGGAGCATTGCTCTCACCGTGGGCAAGATAGACGTGGTTCGCTTACAATTAAATTGCTGCACCCACCTCAAGGGCTGGAATATTTGGAAATTTCACATGCCTAACGTATTTTGGAAAGAAACTTTGAACTGATGAATTAGCAGCTATTTTTATTTGTGAGCTACATTTAAAAAAACCCAAAACAATTAATTGTATCTTAAAATGTATGTGTTGCAGAGCTTCACTACTAAAATTTTCTCATTTTCAGAAACAAGACACTGGACAGATTTTGTTGGATATGACCTATAACCAGTTGGGTGTGACAGAGAAGGAATATTTTGGTTTACAGCAAAATGAAACTTCAGTAGATTCACCTGTAAGTACAGAAAATAATTAATGTGTGTGCATGTATATGTGTGTATAAATATATGCATACACATATATGTATACACTCATATTCATGCACACACGCCACATAAAGAAACAGTATTTATTGTAATATTTTTAATCCATCTAATAGTTTTTCATTTCACAGCGATGGCTTGAAGCAAGCAAACCTATTAGAAAGCAGTTAAAAGGTAAGACTTGTTTTTAATATCTTGATTGTAACTTTGTAGGCCTGGTTTTCTGTGTTCTCCTGACTAGAACAAATGCAGTTTGTCCAGGTGGTAGATTTTCATCAAGAGCAAGTCTTATCTCTCCAGTCTTTTCAACTACTCCTTACGCCTGCCTAACTGGTAATAAGACCAGGTAGGTCCCTAACTTTGATGCTGTAATAGAAGCTAAACCTGGCTTCTGCGCAGTGTTAGACATGATGGCCATGAAAGCAATAGTCATATTGTAGTGCCAGTGAATTCTCCCAACAGGGAAGATAAGGAAGAGGGGTTTTGAACGAGAGAAGCATAGCCAATATCATATATAGGTTCTGGCAATTTCTTGTCTCAAGTACAGCAGGAAAAAAAAATTATACTTTTGTATTGAAAACTGATCAAACAAAAACCCAACAGTACACACTTCCAAGTGTGTGTGTTGTCCTAGTATGTCTTGTTTATAAACAGTTTTGTGTAACACGGAATGCTTACCAAGGACAGGTGGGCATGGCAGCTTAGGAGGATGGAGTGACACCATCCCAATCTGTGCTGTGGCACTTAGATCTAAGTTTTTTAGCTCTCTTATTTCTACCTTATGCTAGAGAGCATGTATTTTAATCTCAATTCATACACAAATTTAACGTGGTGAGCTTCTGTAATTTCATGTATTTATGTGTAAAATAGACTTGAGCGTTATCCTAGTTGAGACACCTCAAGTGTATTTGGTGCTTTTCTCTCTTATAATACTTACGAGGGAAAGGTAACTTAACAATACCTTTTATGCAAAGTAGCATATACAAAGTACTTTAAATGAAAGCATTACAACATCTGAATGTTTTCTTCTCAAAGTTGGGGTTGGGGGATTAGGTGAGACTTCTCCTGGTTTCTTTCAGTTTCATGAGAAAAATACAGGAGATTGCTATGTGGTTGTTCATGTAATTTTTCTGTAAATATAGAATTTAAAACCGTAGGTTGTTTCTCGATTAAACTGAAATTTTGATTTGCTCTTTTGAAATATTGCAGGAGGTTTTCCCTGCACCCTTCATTTTCGTGTAAGGTTTTTTATATCTGATCCTAATACTCTTCAGCAAGAACAAACCAGGTAATTTCTCTTTGATGTTTACTTCCATGAACTAGGAATGTGTAAAGCCCTTCTTTCCCATGTCCACAGCTATGGTAAACTATGCTTTACTACATACATAGCTTTGTATAACTCTTGGTATGAAATGCATTTGGCATGGACAGCGTGGTGCCATGCTCATGATGAATGGTTTCTGCTGTACACAGCCTACAACTCCGAAATACAGCCAGAGTATAAACCAGTATAAAGATGGCAGTGGGTTTGTTTGTACCTTGAATTCTTTGGTTTCTGCATGCCCTAAGTCTATCTCAGAAGTTTCGTATCAACACTGAGTCAGTTTTAAACATGTGTAGTAGATTTAATGCTGAGGGTGTGGGAGGGTGGGGTTTATTTTGTTTCAGGGGGAACAGATAACAGTTCTTGTTTCCTAGTTTGTCCATTACTTGTAAGATGCAAAGATCTATAATGCTTCAGTTTACAGTAGACTTTTAATTCTTTTTTAACTTGTTTCTGAGCTTTTGGGGTGGTGGAGTACAGGAATTATAAACAATTTTTATTAATTTGTCACAAGATTTTAATTGAGTACTTGTTTTGTTCAGTGCCTGTGATTTGGAATTTAGAATTTGAAGGCACCCATTAATCTGGTATTTTTCGTAACATTTGAATTGCTTGTTAATTTCAGTGACTTGAGAATATAAATATCACAACATTTAAATTATATTCGTGTAGAAAACTTAGCTATTGACCTCTTTCGGTATTTGTAAATCATATAGTTTTGAGCTGCTCTGCAGTTTAAAACTGAAATTATTCAATGGTCTGCCCTTTATGGTCTTCATATCCCAACTCTTCAGTATCACTATACTGTAACATTGTCAAATACACTAATAAGAGCAAGACTGAACTGCTCTTGGAAAACTGTTGAAGAGCATTTTGTCAGCATATGCTGCTGGAGAAATGTCCTCCACTGAGTAGTTACAAGATAGACTCTCAAAGTCTGTCTAGATTGGTATTGTTTTTGTTTGTTTTTTTTTCTTTTAATGTTGTATTCAAGGTGAATATTCCAGGAAGAAGGAAAGCCCAGTTCTGTAGTGGTTTGGTTTTTGTAGTGTTAGTTGTGACATTAGTATTTGGTCCTGGAGTTGCAGTGCAGACTGCCAAAGATCCTTAAAACTGTTGTGAGAGAGTGTGGGGGTGTGATTGCATATTTGTAAATGCCACTAATCTGTGCTCATCTGTTTGTATAGTTTGGTGGGAAATCTAATAAAATAAAACTAATACATTTAGCCATTGAAACCATACTTGTAAAATAAATGTACATTTGTTTCTTTTTCAAAAATATCTTTTCTAGACACTTATTCTTTCTGCAGTTGAAGACTGATATTGCAGAAGGAAGGTAACAAGAAGAATCATCAGTTTCTCTCTTTTTTTTTTCTTAAATAAAATAAAAACCCCCTTTTCCTGAGGGTATTGTTGCTATAAAAATGTGCCTTGTGAAACATTGCTTTAAAGAAAAATTGCTAGGATGTCTTAGAAATTTTCAGGTTGCTCACTTATTAAGAACATTTTAGAAGTCTGTTATGAATGAACTGTAGGAGCTGCTGTGTGTTTGCAGGTACAATATCAGCTGCCAGGATATTTATGCAAGGCTTAGTGTTCCAGGCATGGAATAGGACCTGCTGTCTAGTGTGGTAATCAGAAGGGAGTAGCAAAGGGCAGTTCATACTATCGTTTCTCATGATTTCAGGGTTGTATTACCTATATAGTGGGCATACAGCCCATGGTTCCTTTGACTGCAATTCCTGTGTGTTTGTACATAAAAAAGAAAAAAAAAAAAAAGAAAGAGGAAAAAAGGAAAAAGGTAGTCCAAGTATTTGCTGCCAAATGTAAATTGCCTTAAGGTTTTGGCTTTTTTCTTCTATGGAATCAATTTTGATCGTAAGATCAGAGTTGTCTTTGTACTTGGCATTGGCTAATTTTAGCGTTTTTGTATGGAATGCAGCTATTAAAGTGATATACAGAGCCCCATAAAAATCTCCTCTCTTTTTTCATTCCTGAGTAATCACCCACCAAGAATTTGAGCATGTCCTTTTAGAACTGCTTGCTTCCATTCACTTAAGAAACTGTTTAATGTCCAGTCCAACTGTGCTTTTACAATCAAGCTTAGTAAGAAAAAAATCATATGTTCTTTGAGGATTAACAAGGGTTCACATACTGAACTAATTTCAGAAATATTTAATAAATAATTTATCCAATATATAATATGCACATATTCTTATATAATAGTTATATTATTATATAATATAGAATTTATATTATGTATAATAAATACAAATGTTTCCCCTACTTTCCAGGTTGTCATGCCCCATTAGTTCTGCTGTTGTCCTGGCATCTTATGCAGTACAATGTAAGTAATAACCAGTCATTATTTTGTTACTAAATATATTTGGCCAACAACCTTCTCTGCTCTTTGACACTGGAAAATCAGGAGAGATTTCTTTCCTTATCTATTTTATGCAGATGATTCAACATGCTACAGGTGATGTTTTGTAAAGCTAGTGTACAGCCTTCAGACAGTCTAAATAGAAAAGTGTACTTGTTAGGCCTGTCGAAAAGAAAAAAGAGTTGATACAAGAATTGCTCTTATTTATGTGTGCATGTGCTGCTGACAAAAAAGTCAATTTTGCATTGTCATTGGAAACAAAATAGTGAAGTTCACAGTGTGTTACAATAGCTACGGGAAAGCATTCCAGGGAAATAAGTGGTCATCTAGAGAACAGTTAAGAGGAAAGTAAACTCCTGATTAAGAAACCACAGTGTTCTTATGTAATTTTTTTTATGGAATTTGGTTTGTTAATTATGTAAAACTGGCACTTTGAAATACATTTAAGGTGGCGCTACACGCAAGAGCTTGCATGCTTCTCATCTGCCTGCAAATGGAAAAAAAAATACCCAAAGGATAATATTGGAAAAATATCTTCTGTAAGGAAAACCAAGAAGAAGTCTGATCCAATGCCTCACAAGCATCCTGGGCAGATAGTGGAAAAACAGCTGGAGGAAGACCTTTCTCAATAAACACACAAAGGAAAAACAACAGGTTCAGGGTTTAGTGGAGTTTGCACAATTGTTAAAATAGTTGTGAGGGGAAAGTATGCTTAGAATAGTTGTGTAATTGTTTGGCTGATTCTCATTTCTTTATGGAAAGGCTGGCAAGGCCCACAGAAATGATTGAGGTATTTTTTGTTTGAAATAAGGACCAAGCTAAATAATTAAAATCTGGTCTTCAAAGAAGAATAAACTCTTGGTATCTATTAAAACCCTAAGTGGCTATAAAACATTAACTTTTGTGTTTAAGCATGTCATATATTGCCCCCTTTTATAAAATGGAACTGTAATCCCATTCAAGCTTAGCAAGAACAATTGAAACCAGAACAAGTTTTCCATCGTGGGTTGCAGTCTCAGTTTTGGTGCCAAATGAAATGCATCCTCCTCTGGTGTTCCTGAGGCGCAGTAAGGGCACATGAAGACTGAAGCACTCTGAACCATTAGGACTGTTAAAGGTACTATTGCTGACCCAATTGTGCTAAAGCTCAGAAATGCAAAAGAGCACTGAAAAATGCAAATATTTTATCACAAAGTAAAATTAATAATTTCACATCTAATGTACCCCAAATTCCAAAATAGTTCCTGTTTCCACTTCAGTTTTATGACTGTTGCCTTTTTAATGCAGTTAGTTAGTTAGTTTAGTGCAGTTATCTGTACTAAAGGAGAATGATAGAAGGACAGTGAAGATTGTCAAAGGGTGCTAATGTGTTTTAATCTTTCTCTTTCACGGTGGATTCTAGAATTTTCAGTTGAGTTATTTGCGTGGTTTTTCTATCTCATAGATAGTGCTGCTATTACCAGGTGGTGGGGGGGTTTTTGTGGGTTTTTGGTTTGGTTTGGTTGGAGTTTTTTGTTGTTTTGTTTATTGGTTTTGGTTTTTTGTTTTGTTTTTAATTGAAAATAAAAACACACAAAACAAACAAAAGTAAACAAACCAAATAAACAAACAAAAAACACTCCCAAAACAAAATCCAAACAGAAAAACTGCTGGCTTTTTTTTTTTTCTTTTTTTTTTTTTTGGCTCGCTGATGTTCTTTCTGTTGCTGTTTGTATGATACTGGTATTTATTCTCTGCATTGGTAAAGAATGAAGCATTTCATCAAAGGATGTATTCCCTTAAAAAAATAATTTTGCTGCCAGGTTGTTGCTGTTTACCTAAGACTGATGGCGTAGGAAAGACATTCTGAAAGTTGAGTCTCCTTACTGAGTCATGTTTTCTGGGATTCCTGTCAACTGAAATAGTTTAAAGTACTTTCCTATTAGTGTTTAAATTCCTAATTATACTTAGTAAAGACAGTTACAGTTGAAGTTCTTGGATATGAGGTATCTGCTTATGAAAACTCCATTGTCTGAAATTGCCATGCGTTGATTCTACCTGAGCTGTTCACTGCCACTTCTTGATGGCTTTCAGGTTGCTCTCTCCTTCTGTAACCTCCCTTGTATGCAGAAGGGAAATCATTGTCGTCTGACAGTCTTGTGGGTTATTTATTTAAAAGGTGTAGCAGTTGTCACTGAAGGGAGGGCATTGATGGGAATGTTTGATATTTCCACTCTTGCTTTTTTTTTTTTTTTTTTTTTTTTTTTTTTTTTTTTTTTTTAGAGTTAAGACTCTAGTTTTCATGCGTGCCAGTTGAATGGTTGACCTTTACAGGCTTTGTCTGAGTTTTTGTCTGAGTTTTGCAAAGGGTCAGTTTTTGGTGATATCTGTTGTGCCCCTGCAATGCTGCTTCTCTGTAGTGCCCTTTTGCAGGCATTTGGGTTCAGCACTATGGTTCTGAAATAAAGCTCTGACACATTATTCTGCACTCCTCAAGCACACCCTGTGTTGCCTGGTGGTGCTAACTTCCAGGGGAATGCAATGGGTGTGAATACTGTGTCTAAATAACATGTGACTAAATCTGATTACGAATGCAGTTCAGACACTTCAAGAATAAGTAGTTAGTGCATTATCAGTAGTATGCTTTGTGACAAAATGATCAGTGGATTTTGAAATACCTTTTTTTAAGGAGAACTTCTTAAGGTACATTTCAAATAATTTCAAAATTGTTAAGTCAGAAGGATACTCATACTGAAAAAACCTAATGATAAAGCATACATCTTGGGTTTTACTAGTGTAAAATAGGAATATTGTACAGTCTATAAATTTAAATAGAGAAACCTATACAATGTGTCTTTTACTTTTTTATTTAAAATGTCACAGAGCTGATTTTGCAGCACTTGTTTCCTATCACTTCATGTAGTAAATTGCTATTTCCAGGCCATTATTTAAATGACTAACTACTGGTATGTAAGAAGTCCCGTGAGTTTCATGAGAATATGCCCTTATGTGCATAAATCCATTCCTGAATTCGGACTTGAATCTAACACACAGCAACAAAGCCAACAAAGATGTTATGAATGCTTCTAAGCTTGTTTTTTCCTGAGCATCAGTTGCTCTTGTCACCTGTGATATTGTTGCCCTCTCAGCTCTGCTTTGAGAATCAGGAAGTTTCTCTAGCACACTGCTATCTCTCTGTGGCAGTTTGTCTAGAAAGGGATTGACTCATTGTTTGGGATTCAAATGGACTTTAACCTTGTCTAAGAAAAGAAAGGCTGGCAAGGGTGAGGAGTCAAGGAAAGCCGAGCTTAATGTGCAGGTCTCTCAGGAACTGGGCATAAGAGAGTTAGAATTCTGGGAATGGCAGAAAGTTGAAATTCCAGAAGAGCTGGGCTGTAAGATTTAGAGGAACATCAACAGCAGCTCCAGGGTGAGAGTCACACCACATAATTTCCCCATCAACTTTCTTTTTGCTTGACTCTTTCTTCTAACTTGCCTTCTTTTTGCCTCTCTTTCTTTTTATAGAAATTGGATTGAAACCTCAGATTTCCTAATTTATGGAGACCTCCCTCTTTTCATGTTTTGGGGTTTTTTTTGTTTTGGTTTGTTTTTTTTCTATTTGTGCTCCCCACCCATGCCTTCTTGAAGTGAAATGAAGGACATAATAAGCTGAGAGATTTACTTAGAGGTCAGTCAGGTTTCTGCTACTTTCCAGGTCATCTATAAACCTTATGCCTCAGAATCAAAATCAGACTGGATAAATAAAGAGAACTTTGAGCTGAATTTCCATGTTTGAAATTATTTACTAGATTTTGGGTAGTCTGAGGATTGTGTGCAAATCACATCAGTTCTTCTGAAGCCTGCATCATCAAAGCTGTTTAGTCACAGGTACCGTTTATCATATATTACAGTAGCTGTTGTCAGCAGTGCCGGTGTTATCTGTGATGGTGATGGAACTCCCAGTACAAGAATCACTTGGAGATGAACTGAAATATGTTCCTGTTTTCTTCCATAAAGTTCACTGTGGTCTAGATTGCTGCAACTGAGATTGCTAGCATCTCTGTACAACAAATCTTCTAAGACTGTCCTGGTAGTTTATATACAGCAGCTTTCCAGCTGTCTTGGGTTGGTTTTCCTTAATTATATTTTACAGTTTTGCTAGGCAATGCAGATGTCACTTCAGGAGTTCATTGCTTCATGAATTGTTTATGTGGTCTTCTTCTATTGAACCACAAATAATTTTTTGAATCTGTAACACTTCAAAACAAGGTACAATGCTTTAATCTCTATAGTGAAGACCCTCAGATTGCGATATTGGCCAGTGTTGTAGCAGAAGGAGCTGATTTGCTGCAGTGCCTTGTAGATTTTTTTTTAAGGTGAATGAACCTATTAAATATTTTTGTTCAAAATAACTAACAAGGAAGAAAGAATAGTTTTCCAAGGTCAAAGTCCGCATAGTACAGTATTACACTCCTTGTGGCAAGGAAGTTTTAGATTGGATATTAGGAAAAATTTGTTCACCAAAGGGATCGTCAGAGTTTGGAACAGGCTGTCCAGGGAAGTGTCTGAGTCACCATCCCTGGAGGTGTTTAAAAAGCATATAGAAGTAGCACTGAGGAACATGGTTTAGCAGTGGATTTGGCAGTGCTAGGTTAATGGCTGGACTTGGTGATCTTAGAGATCATGGTTCTGTGATTCTCAAATGAGTAGTGGTGAATGTTGAGAGACAACATATATGACAGAAGATCAGATGCATTGGTTCTGCAAATCCTTGTAATGTTTTGGGAGTACTGATAACTGTTCCCTTAAGTCTTCTATCACCATACTTTTTCAAAATGTGCTTTGGGTTACACTTTTTTTTTATCTCAATACCTTTTTTTTTTTTAATTGTGTCAGTATGATTTCTGACATATATATTGTATTTGAGATGCAGAAATAGCAACTCAGTATAACATATTTTCTAATTTGTTTCTTCCTTTTTCTTGTGATTATTTTTTATGTGTTGCTGTTTAACTGTGTCTGGGTTATGAGCTGGTGATTTTTATTTTTTTTAATTCTTTTAATAAAGGGCATTACAATGACTGGCTCATTTTTCATTCTAGAGTGGCAAATAACTTGGAAACCACCATTGTCCGCACATAGTTTTCTTTTTTTTTTGCCTCTGCAAGTATTCCTTTTTTTTATTAATGCCTAATTTCTCACTCTTTCTTACCACAAAATGACCAGCTGTCATGAGTGGTCATAAGCAGCTATTTACACTCATGTCTAGGCTGAATATTTTTTTAAGGGCTCTTGAGTGTGAGGCATTGTTTCCTTTTACAAAACACCTTAGTTTTACCCACATGATAGCTAGTTCTACTTGTCCAATATGGACTTCAAAATTACTTACTGGCTGAGTGGGTTACTATTCATGCTGTTGTCCTTATTTGGATTCAGGTACCACTTGTTAAAACATCTTTCCTTCTCTCAACATTCACTTATGAGGGTTTTGCTCCTTTTAGGAATTTCTCTCTGCAAACCATTTTCAACATGGTGTCTTTAATTACTACATCTACATGGATTGTGCCCATTTCAATGCACCTTTTTAGTCTCTCTTCATAAGCATCTACATTTTTATGTTGTTTTTTTGAAACTGAATTCTGCTGTAACAGATTATTTTCTGATTCCAGTAGCATTTAAACACCTGAATAGTTTGTTCAGAATCTGTAAAACTGTATTTTTATGCTATACAGTTCACCTTTCTTCTGTTCTCTTTTTGGGCAAAGAAGCAATCACTTAAAATGTCTAAACTGATTAAACTGTATGGATTAAGTTTCTTTTTGTACCTCAGCATTCATATGAAGACAAATTTATTGTTAGTCTTTAATATTACATTTCACCCTCACCTCAGCCTGTGAGTCATTATTTCTGTCCTGATCTGGAGGTCAGTCATGTGATCCTAACTATGCTTTAATCCTGGATTGCAGTTTTATACCTGAAGATTTTTGCAATTTATATGCTAGACTTGTCCTGTTTTGTCATTTTCTGTTCCACTGGAAACCTGATCTGCAAATCTGTTAAAAACGGGCAACTCAGTTCACTTCTGTGCTAAAATATATTCACTTTTGTGACCTGAAATAGTCAACCTTGCAAAAAAGTTACAAATTCAATGTGAAACTATTTGATTTTTTTTCCTGGGGCTCTTCCTCTGGTCTTTAGAAAGTTGATATTAAACCAGTTTTCAAAGACTACCTTTTGCAGGCATTCCTTTAGACCAAGGTGTCCATATTATCTATAGCTGATGTTCCATCATGGTTAGCCCATGAGCTGTTCATACATTTCCCTTCTCACATCTGTAGTTACTTGAAATGCCCACGTGCAGAAAGAGCTGCTATTACTTTGTATGCAAATTTTGGTTTTATTATTTACAAGCAAAGTCTGTAGAATTGGAGATAAATGTGTCATATGTATCTTGAAGGATATCACATATATGGGAAGTAGAAATCTGTTACCCTTTAAGTTATATAAAGCTAAAGACATACCTTTACTGTATTATATTTTCCAGGGCTGTAGAAATTGGGCCAGATTGAAAGGTGGTATTTCAATACTGTTGGCATTGAAAAACAACCATAACATTAATTTCTAAAACTGGAACCAAACAAATAATTATTTTGGTCACGTAGTAGAAAGTTTGGGTGTCAAAAATAACTCCATGTAAGTAAGAACCGCAGACAAATTTGGCTTGGAAGAGGCTTCTTCAGAGTCAGATCAAGTTTCTCAAAGACTTTCCAGTTCAGTTTGACATTTCCAATGCTGAAGTTTCTGTTGTCTGTCTTTCTTTTGATTTGTAACTCAAAGAAGAGTCACTTTGTCTTGCACCCTCCCCCTGGAGTAGTGGAGGATAGAAATGAGATCAGTGCTGCCTTACCCTCATATATAAGCTGACTTACCAATGATATGGCATCAATGACCTTTTTTTGCTTCCATGTGTGTCAGATCTTCCCTCTATAAAGCTCTTTTTTTTTACCTTTTTTTTCTTATTAAGTTCAGCAATATATTTACTACTCAAGCTTCTCTGTCAAGGGAAGATGTGTCTGTACCCATAGAATTTGTCTAACATGCTACGTAAATACACTTGTTCCTGATCTTCTCTTCCTCTGTATCATAATCTTATTAAAATGCGTACATTTTTAAAATTTTAATTAGTGTTTTTCTTTGATACTTTCCTGCACAGAAATCTTTCTACTACTAGGAGAAAGAGACAAAAATGTACACGTGTTCTAACTGAACAAATTCTTTTTAAAAAGTCTGAGGAACAGATGGCTTGGTTAGGCTTCAGTAAGGCATAGATAGATCATATGCTCCATAAACATGTATGATCTCAAGACTCTTTTTATGTTTCAACCATTTATAAACTCTTACTGTATTGAAAACTTGTAGAACTAGTGTTTTGGTATGTCAACATGGCTACTTGGCTATTGCACTGGTCTTTTACTAGGAGTTATAAAATAAATGTCCTCTTTTTATTGAATATGGCCTTCTAAATGAGTGGTCTGTCACATTCTTTTCCTTGAAGCCTTTCATATTAGATATAAAACTCTAAAATACAATAATCTGATATTCAAATAGCAGGGTTTTGTTTCTGGTTTGTTTTTTTTTTTTTTTACTCATCTTTGATTCCATTTTCTTTCATTTTACTCTATATTATTTCCCACTTATAATGAATTAAAGAGCCAAAGTAGTCTAGAATGAAGACAGGTAAAAATATTCTTTTTTTATACTGTAACTTTATCTTCATTTACTCACTGTCTGCTGGCTCATGTGATCAGAGCAGAAACTATGTCAGGAGAAAGTGTCTTAGTTCAGGGGAGAACTAAGATATCTATGTTGGCTGAGAGAGAAAAAGGAAAGTCCTTCTTCCCCCAGGAAGGCCAGCCAAGAAAACCCCAACCGAAATAACCCCTCTCCTTTAAATTTAGAGCAGAACTTTAATTAGGAAAATATATAGGAAAAGGATAACAGTTCTTAACCACAATATATTTATATGTATGTCCAAAAAAGGACCAAAAAAACCAGTTTGTAATAAACCCTTTGAATGAAGAAAGAAAAAAGGTCAGTGTTCTCCATTGCCCTGAAAAGGGTGCAATTATATTTACGGACAGCACGTGGTGATGTCGCGCCTTGGCCAGCTGGCCCCTCTCGTGGCTGGCTGATCAGAGAACGATTATAGTTACCAAATGGTGGGCACAGCAGCCCAGGTCAGTTCCTGTGGAATCGATGGAGAAGCGGCGGGGGCCCCGTCTCCGTAGTGTAGAAAGCAGGTGTGTTCTCTTCCTCACGGCAGCTCCCGCAGTGTGTGCAGCCCCACAGGCAAACAGTGGAGTTGTAGAGAGAGAGAGGCACAGTCAGGCACAGCCCCAGTTCTCCCGTGGTGCGGACTGGCGTGTTCCCATCCTCGCTCCCTCCACCGAGCTGCTGAGCCTGCACAGAAACGCAGAAACCCCAGCAGCTTCCCCCACCCGAGCCATCTTTCCCCCACCTCCCAGCCTGGGAGACCAGAGCAAAAGGTGCTGGCCTAAGTCATTACATCGGGATATGAATATTCATTAGTCCCTTTTGTTAACCATCTTCACAGGAGTTGGGTGTTGGCTCCAAGCTTTTTGTGAGGAATTCCAATGAGATGCTGAAGCTATAACAGAAAGTCAGATTAGAAATAGGTCTTTAATATTTCCTTCCCCATTTTTCTCTTCTGGAGAAATCCAGTAAACAGATGGAAACATCATGAGTTATTATTCTTACTGACATCTTGATATGCCTTTTTTTTTCCCCCTAATTGGATAATTAAATTCTACACATGATCGTTAGTCTTCCTAGATGACTGCTAATCAGCATTTATAGTTTCTCTTCAACTGTGACAGTTGCCTAGGAAGTTAGAGAAGCAAGTAGTATGCTAAATTGTGCCCCTTGTTGGCATGACCTCAGGTAGCTAGGAGGAAGAGGAAAAAAAACAGAGCAACCTCCATATTTGGAACATGAGAGGAAAGACTCTACCTCATAATGTATGAAGGAGCAGCAGTTGCCCTCTTTAGAGAAGGTAAAACTGCAGTAAAAATGTCTTTTCCTATTGCAAATGAAATTGAAGTGGACAATTACATTGTCTTATTCTCGGCAATCTGGTCTTTTCCCACTTGTAATTCAAACTAGCTGCAACAAATCTTAAAAACGTAGATTGTTTCATAGGAAAGATGGGTTTGTATTAATGACGAATGAAGAAAAGGGTCCTCAGTCAACTACTGTTGTCTGTAAATTGTGTGTTCTGTTTTACACTGTTATTAGTATGAGAAATAGCATACCTACTTTGTTCTAAAAGTTTTTAATATTTATTTTATTGTTGTTGCCTTAGTTTAGTCTTGGCAGACTTGGACTTTTGTTCATATATAGATATTCCTAAAACTTATTTCAACTTCTTGTTATAATTCTGGATCTTCTGTCTTCATTTTTTGGTGTTTTTGTCTGTTTGTTTGGGGTTTTGGGGGATTTTTTGTTTGGTTGGTTTGTTTTTTGCTTTGTTTTTTTTATTTTATTTTTGGTTGGTTGGTTGTTTTGGTTATTTTTCTTTGGATGGTTTGGTGTTTTTGTGTTTGTGCTGTTGTGGTGGTAGTGTTCTTCAGATAAATATTATTTGACAGAAATGTTCAAGTGTGTTTTGATTCTAATGGTAAATATTTAGTTTTGCTAAGTTATTTAAAGCTCAGGCTCCCTTTTAAAAGAAAGGACTAAGCATTGCAGGAACATCTGCATTCGAAGTAAATGCTTACTGTTTGTCATTTCCACTTTTGGGGCCATAGAAATCATGTTTTTTGAATATATAAGGGACAAATATTACTTATCCCCTGCTTTACGCATCCTCTGTAGTTATTGTAGCTGTAAATTATTTCTGATGCATCCCCCACCCCTCAACCTGAATCATTTAAGTATTGCATATATTTATTTTTCTTTCTGGAAAATAATGTTAAGGGTATTATTCCAAAAATTGTGCTCTCGAACTTTGATTAAGTTGAGGGGCTTTTTATGCTGAATTGTTTGCAGTCTACCAAATTTATTTTTTTTATTATTTTATTATTTATTTTATTTATTTATTTATCTTTTGTATTAATTTGCAAGTTATAGAAAGAATTCTGGGAAAGTTAATTCTTTATAATCAATATTTCATGCTCTTTAGGAAAAAGCAGATTAGTACAGGTTATAGTGATTTGATTATACATACATGCATTTATTTTTGGTGTTTAATCTCCAACTGTTTAATCAAAACACAGATTTCAGGAAATATGATCTCTGAATTACTTGCTTAATTGAAACTAGGTAAATTTGTGGCAATTAGACAGGAAATTTCTGTGCAGCAGCCTCCTTGCTCCTCCAAACCTTGCTACTTCATAACAGCTGAAAGGTTTGTATATATTTTCAAGGGTGTAAACTTATGCTGACCTAGGTTTTAAACAAAACTTACGTAAACTGAGGCTATGAACTTATGCTTTATGTTCATTTCTTTTCAGATATGCCACTGACTGTGGATAAAAATTAGCTTTTTATCTAGTAACTGTTTAAAAAATATATACTAATTAGGATCTTTCTTGAAGAAATAAATTTTTAGAGGATGTCTTTTTGGCTGTAAACATATATTTACTTCTTGTAGCAACTAGGAAATATTATGTGTAAATCAGCAGTTATTTCACATGCTTTGTTAAGTAACTCATGTACAGCTGAGGAAGGATTAACAATTGAATTTCTAGGACAGTGCCACAGTTGGAGTTGAACAATTTCTGCCTGGTTGTGTGAAGAGTAGATGCTTTCTAAGTGACATCTTTTTGAAGACTTCTAATATATTAAAGTCAAGTAAATGTGTATCAAATTGATTTCATTTACCGTCTCTTACTGAGGCAGTTTGGTGTCGTCTAATGTCACAGTACTACACAGCTGTGCCAACATGGCATGTAATGCCTGTCTGGTGGTGTTACAGCTTGTGGTGCAAAAGCGGGGCTATATAAGTAACTAAATAAAGTTACTGAGTCATTCAATGCCTGAGATTGTAGTTATAGAAAGTAAAAAAAGATCTATGAAAAGATTTTGAAAAAAAAAATCTTTTTTTATTGATGTTATACAGTTCCCTTGGCTCAACACTGCTTGTCTGTTGGGAAATCATTCCTAATTCCTGCATTTCCCCATATGTGTATGTGTTTTAATGAGAAGGAATTTCTTCTAAATAATGATCTATTAACTATGAAAACACTGTGTATGTGTTTCTTGTTTCCTAACAGCACAACTTGGAGACTACAATGCTTCTGTGCATCATTCAGGACATCTCTCAAATTACAAATTTATACCAGAGCAGAACAAAGATTTTCTTACCAAAGTAGAATCTCTACATGAGCAACACAGGTAATGTGAACTTTTAGTTCTCTCTCACTTCTGGAGTTTTTAAAGAAAAAAACATGATGCTAAAAGGAAGACTCAAGTTCTTAGTAGTTTCAGTACAACAACTGGTTATATTTCTTATAGTTTCAGTTAAATTAAATATTTGGGTTTGCCATGTAGGTGCTAGCCATATTATATTCAGAGTATGTTGTTAATGTGTTGAAACATTTAAATAAATTTCTAGTTATAACCTCCAGTAAATCAGTTAGCCTTATACATTATTAATGGCAACCATCTACAACACTACACTAGAAGTTTGAGGATCAAGGACATTTGACCTTTTTCCAGATTATATAGATTTTTTGTCTATCTATGTAAACAATAAAAAAACAATAAACACAATAACCATAAAACACTTCAATTAATACTGTGCTTTCCCTCCACTTTCCTGAGTGTAATATAAAGCCTACAACATATTATTCCAGTGAGTGTGCTGCTAATTATTCTTTCTGACCCTGCTGATTTGTTTCTTGTTAGGCTGCAGTTTTAGAATTAGTGATGTTGATCAGATACTCGGAAGCTGAATGCAAATATGCCAAGAAATTGTCTGTGAGCATTTGAACAAATGAAATCCAAATCTCTATGGACTTGTTTTCTCTGCCTGTCTTTTAACTACAGCAGAACTAATTCCCCACTCTTAGTTTCTTTGATTTATAGCCTGGAATATTTTCATTTTTGTCTCCTCCTAATGTTCCTCAGCTCTTTTTCTCATCTTTCAATACTCTTACCTCTCCCTCTTGTTTCTTTACTACTAGGGGATGTAGTGAGTAGTTCTGAACTTCACACATATTCCCTTGCAGTCCAGAACATGCATTGGATTTATGGTGTAGAAAAGAGAGATGACCACTGAACTCTTAACTGCAACTGTCCCTTCTGTTGTAGGTACTAATCTGGACTGCTTTCCTAGCTGTTGTGTTCAGGAGCACAACAGCTGATGCCTCTACTCCTCCAAAGTAATTTGCAGTTTCCAGTAGGCTCGGTAGTTTTTAGAGGGAGGCTTGTAGACAGGAATGAATAAATCTTCTTGTCTTTAGGAAGCAGTTATCTTGGAGACCACTGAGGGAAGGTTCTGAAGGGTCTTGAAGTGGTTCGGTTGAACTCATGTCTTTAGTGCTGTGGTAGCAAGAGATAAAACCAGAAGTTACTTTTGGTCCAGACTAAGATGTGGTGGAGCCTAGTCTTCTAGCAGACCAGAAGGTCAAATCCTTGCATGTATTGCAGCACAAAGCAACAGGAGAAAAAAGTATTTTAGGACTTACAGACTGTAGGTAAACTTAGATGGCTTTTCCTTGGTGAGTTTCATAACTTTAACTTTTTTAATCTGCTCTCTCCCCTTTATTTTATTAGTACATTCCTGCTTCTAATCTTTCTTCTAAACGACTTTCTTCTGAGAAACTATGCAATATAGAATATTTACAGATAAAGTTTTTTGCTATAAAGTAAGTTTTTACAGCAAAATAGTTTCCTCATCCCTTTGAACATAACACATAAAAGTGATTTTTCTGAAAAGATATGGTCCAGAATGGCTAAAGTAATAACATTGTGTATAATTCATTCAATTATTTGAGAGGACTTTACGAGGACCTTCACCAGTGTACCAGCTTGTACTCGTGGTACAGGTTAATGAGGTTTATTTTCCAGACACTAGGCTCTGGGATTCTTCTGTTTTTCTTCATTTGAAATAAATACAATATCTTTTTGAATTATTTTAATTTGCATGTGGTTCATATTTATTGCTTTCCCCTTTCTTTTAGAGGCCTCAAGCAATCTGAAGCAGAATCCTGCTATATAAATATAGCACGAACACTTGATTTCTACGGAGTGGAATTGCACAGTGGTAGAGTATGTTTACATTGTAATTTTTCACTTGGAAAATGAATTTATATGCTTTTTTCATATGAACTTAATAGCAGTAAAAAAAAAGGTAAATTTTGATTTTATCATGTGTTACTTTTAATTAGAATTGGGTACCTTTTCAATAATTTCTGTGTAACATAGGTCTTGGAATTTTAACCAGGTAAGCTAGATCTTCTTGAAAGAGTAACAATGTATTTTTAAGAAAAGTTGTTTCATTACTACAATATATTTTACATAATCATTTTACTAAAGTTTCTGAATGTCTTAGCAGGAAAGAAATGAATGTTCTCTTTAGTGCTATTAGTTGGCAGGTGTTTTAAGAGTTTAACTAATGTGAATTACTAACACTAATTTCTTAAGTATTAAGAATATAGAGATTTCTTAATTTTATTTTTTTTTAGATTCCTGTATTCCCGGACTCCAGGCTAAATCTAAGCATTTTAAATCTAAGTATTTAACAGCTTGAGAGATGACCACTAAAAATGTCTTTGAAATCTTTCAGATACAGGGTATATATTGATAAGAAACATGCCCTAGTATTTTACTGCCTACCAATTGTTTGATTACACTATTCATTTGAGGTGAATCCCTAAAATACTTTTTTATTTGCATCCTAGTGTGCCAGTTGCCTTTCATGCTTCTATGTAATAGTAAATTATTTTGACAAAAAGCTTGTAGCATAAAAACTAAATTAAGTGTACTGCGGAGGAATGATTTCCTAAATGAAGATGACTATTGTTTTTCCTTCTCTTTTGATAAGCCAACTAAAGTTCCAAGACTACCACTAGGTGGCTGTTATCGTAATATACATGGGATGCTGTTTCTGAAAACTCTTCCAGTTTTCATTGTCCTTCCTGAGTTTTAGGCCACCAGACTACATGCAAGATATCAGTAGTGGTCATACCAGCGCTAAGTAGGGAAGATAGAATTAATTCAGACATTTTCAACTGAATGAAATTTCATTGCACTGTACTGTGCTGTTCTGTCGGAGCAGAAATACCTTCGAAGATATCTGCTGAAAGACTGTTTTGTTGGTGTTTTTTCCCCAATGCGTTGTTTCATATTTAATGACCTTGGTCTCATAAGATGTCAGAATGTTAGTCATGAACTCCTACTGTGCTTGACACTGAACTGTATGATCTGAATCAACT
>JAWWMP010000081.1:84773076-84784684 GCA_035047865.1 Dendrocincla tyrannina | reverse complement strand
GTATGATCTGAATCAACTAGAGTACAGATTTGAATCAAAGCCTAATCTATTCCAGACTGTTAAGATGCAGACTGTCTTGGTACTATTTCAATCCAAAATATTACTTTTTATCACAATTCAGGTTTTTTTTGAAGCGTGAAATATTTGAAGTGAACTGGGTTTTTTGAACCAAAGATCTAGACATTTAGAAGCTGCTAGGAAGGAAATGGAGAGCAAAACAGAAAATATCATGCCACCTTTTAAATCTGAGTTTTGATATAATTTGAATGTTGAGCTTTATTCTTCCTTTCCCTTCCTTATCTCAAAGTGGGTAATGAAAAAAGAAAAGTACACAGAAGGATAACAGTCATGAATGTTTTAAGGCAAAGCCTTCTGTAGCAGGTGAATAGCATGGAGTATGTGAATAGTCATCTATATCTTACTTTTTTTTTTTTTTATTTTTGCTTTGGTACTAAAAGATTTAAAGAACATCAGTCTACCAGGAAAGGGACAATTTTAAGTAAAAGGAGCTTTTTCCATATGACTTCAATTGTACTGTAAGCAATACTGCTATTTTAGTGGATGACCAAGGTGAAGCAGCAGTTAAGACATTCAGTAGAAGAATGAGTCATTGAAGTCCATTAAATATAATAAAAACTTCTGAGCTAGGAAATCCTCTAGCTGGAAATCACCAGAAGCTGAGGAGGGGGATTATTAGTAGGGGTGTAATTGGTTGTCTCTGGAGTTTTGTACTTCCAAAGCATCAGCTACAAGTCATTGTTTGGATTGAATGCCACGAGGCAAACCTCTCAGCCAACATGTTACTGTTGATTATGCTCCTAAAGGCCTATAAGAAGCTTGTATTGCAGGTTAGATACCCCAATATGCTCCTTCTTCACAGAGGCTCCCCTGTTATACCCCTGCTTTGGCAGGCATGTTTGCAGTGCCTCCTGATATCCTCCACCCCTTTAGCACTGCTCTTTAATCACCCTTGCAGTTTTGGCACATCCCAGTGCAGATTTAGCAGGGGCTAGTTAAACTGTGGCTTTGCGAAAGATTTTTTCTCTGTAGATTCTGATGATGGAGGTCTTTGCTACTTAATTATTCTTAGTTCTCTTAGGTTGTATATGGCAGAAGAGCCAGGTAAGATCTGGCTTTTATATTATTAATAAAACCTGATGCTCCTTTACTACTAGTTCATCTGCAAACACTTCTGCCTTTTTTTTTCTGAAGATAAATCTGAACTGTTGAAATCGTAATATTAAAAAATGAAATAGTGTTAGGAAACTCAGGAGAGTGATTTAAATATCTTAAAACTGTATTGATATTTCTTGAGTTCCTAATCTCCTTTTGACTATGGGCTACTATTTTATCTGCTCAATAATTAGTCTGCTATTTACTCATCTTTCATTTTTATTCAGAGTTGAAGATAGGAAATTTGTTGAATCAATAATATTTTCGTATCTACAAAAATCAAAACGGTAATGGTAAACTAAATCAAATGTGAATCAATACTGAACTAGCTATATGCTTGGCATGATAATTTTTTATCCTTACAACTTCTTTATTATTTCCTTCATGTCACCAGTTTCCTTTTTTAAATATATTCATGTTATTTCTTTGTTGTGCAATTTAACAGTATGGATATTTTGAAAGGGAGATAGCTGCACATGAACATCATGTTTGTTTTGGGAGACTCTCTCTTTGTGATAGTTCAAGATTTGGGTTTTGTGTTTCTTAGACTTAAGAGAATTTATAATAACAAATAGCATGGGAGATTAGTGGTTTGGACAGGTGCAGAGAGGGGTAGGGAATGAACTTTGGACAAACCTCCTGGAGAAAATAGAGTAGTTTAGCCTAATTAATCCCTATCAAATGTTTAGCTAATCCTTTATTTCTGCTAAATCATGTTGATTTTCAGCTTTCTCCTAAAGCTGTTTTTTCTTCATGTTATTGATTTTAAAAGCAGGAACTTGGAGGAAAATCCGAGTTCTAATAATATGGTTTTCTGCCCTGCTTTAGGTTTGCCATATCATGGCAGAAACAGCTTAATTATGTGCAGTCATCTCCTGGAATACCTAAGTTTTCTCCCCAGATGTTAAAATAAAGGGGTCTCAATTCTGGATTCCTGTATTGTACTGGCACAAACTGGCAGTTTATGGGCTTCTTCTAATGAAGATTTAACCAGGTCCTCTAGCAGCACTTCATGGCAAAGTGGGGCAGCAGGGTGCTGGGGGTTCTGGGTTACTTTGAGTGTATTTGGCCTGCTACCTATCAAATTATTTTCTTCTTTTATACTCTAAGACACATCTGCCTAGAATTCTTTGCACTAGTATTCAGTGTTAATGTCTATTAAATAGGTTATGATCATTGTCTGTGAACCATTGTGGTATTTCACTGAAGGTTTATAAATCACTTTGCCAATTAGGTTGAGCTTCACTCATTCATGTGCCTGTATCAACTATTTTAAAAGGATTTATTGTAGGCTTTCCACAGTATTGTCAGAGCACATGCTACCTATTCTATTCTTCTGTACCTTGCTCATATAAAGAAATTGGGATTGGACATGGAGGAAAACTGTATATTAATTGTGCACAGAGTACCATCTAGAGGAGTAGCTATGCTACTGAAGGCTTTAAGAGAATCCATTACCATTGCCAATGCTTTACAAAACAGGCTGAAACTGCTTTTGGTGAAACCTGATATTTTAAACAATGGATTCCACTATTACATGTGGATTTATGTATGTATTGAGCTCTGTTTAGAAATTTGTGTTGATCACCAGTAATGGGAAGCCAGTATTTCTAACTTCTGTAACATCAATTTGGGTTTAGTCTCAGATTGACCATCCAGAATCCTCCTCCCTGCCTTTTTTTTTTTTGTTTGTTTTTTTAAACTCAAATGTTTGCTTAGATGGAAAAAAGGGTTTTTTCTTGAGTATCTCAGTACCTAGAAAGGATTGAAAATCTGAGATTTTTTTTTCTTGTTGAGAGTGTTAGGCTAATGCACCATTTTTTCTTTAGTAAATAATGGATTTAGTTTAGTGTGTCAAATATTCATGTACAGATGTACGTTTCTCCAACATACTCTCATATGCAAAATTGTGGTCACCTCTGGTCCAGTTTTTATTGCTAAGACCTCCTGAGGAAAAAATAGATAATTACTTTCTCTCTCTTTTTAAACTGGTTATAATCAGGAAATTTGTATTCAGTTCCCAAAATTCTGTGACATTTACCTGACTGATCTTGGGAAGTACTTCAGCTTCTTTCCCGTGCTGGAATTAGTAAGGCTAGACTTGAAAGTTTAGTCTGATGCTGACCTAAAGAATATCCAGTGTAGTAGGATGACCTTTGCAGCTTGTTTTAATGAATGAAGGTTTAGAATACCTAATTGATAACATCAAAGGAAAGAGATGCATAAAAATCAAAATTCAAATATGTTGTTGATTTTTTTTTCCTCAAGTATAGCAATTTAAATATAGAAAGCTTGGAAATAAATTTATAATTAGATAAATGGGAATGACAGAAACTGCATCTGTGTTCTTACACTAGTTTTCTTTTGCAGGATCTCCATAATCTAGATCTTATGATTGGGATTGCATCCGGTGGAATTGCTGTATATAGAAAACTCATTTGTACAAGCTTCTATGCCTGGTAAATTCCTTTACTTGTAAAGAAACATGTCTAGGGGTTTTTTTCCATTTTTTTTCCATTTGCTTTCACATTTATTCAAAGAACCCTACAATGTATAAATTTGTTCTTTATGCAGTATCATTATATTGCCTTGTGTTGAGATAAAAATGAAACCAGTTGTCTAGGCTTTTAATTCTGTAAGTCTTTTGAACTTGCATTGTGCAAAGTCTTGATCAAGTTAATTCACATACAGGTGTGAGAACACACAGGGAGGATCCTGTGATCTAGAGATTTCCTGCTGCAATGCCCAATAGTATGTCTTCCTAAAAAAAACCCCAAAAACCAAAACCAAACAAATAAAAAACAAAAAGCACACAAACCCAATAATTATTACTCTTAAAGCTCAGCAGCTAATTGTCTTAACATTTTATTCTGACATTCAACAAGAAGATATTCGCTTCTTGGAAAAGAAACATAAAATGAGTTATTTGGACTTTCAGATTTACTGGAACTAGGATAATACAATTTAGACAAATTTTTAAATGTCATGAAGCAAGGCTATATAAGATTAACAAAGTTTGGAGTCAGCAAGGAGAGACCTTTATACTATTCTCTAGTCCTGAAAACATTAGAATATAGGATAGTGCAGTAGAAAATAATCTCTCCAAAGAAACAATGTGCACAAGAAGTCTAATGTGAGTGATGTGAGAAATTATTTAAGCTGTAATTTTTGGTAGTACTCATGGGCTTTATTAATTATAACATACTAAAAATTAGATAATTGTATGGAGGCTGGGCATCGCCTTAAAGTTTGTGGGTCGGATCAGAAAAAAATTTTTCTTAGTCTTTCTTTTTCAAAGTAAGGATGAATTTGGTTTTTATACTTGATAAACCATATCTTTGTGCTGTTGTAATTTTTTCATATAATTTGTAACCATTTTTCTGGAGAATTTTTTCAGAAAGATGATACACTGTTCCTAATTATGACAGAAAAATGAATTTTAATGGGTTGTACTTGTTTTTTGTCCCTTACTCATATAGGAAAGGTCCTAAGCAGTATTCTTTAAATACTTGAGTCATTCCATTCTTTCATTTAGGAACCCAACCAAGCGGCTATTTCCTATAGAAAAGCAATAAAATCAGCTTCAATTTAAATTTTAGTGGAAAATATACTGCACAGTCTCTGGAGTTTTCTTTGCTCTGAGTTGCATTTCAACTCCCTTGGATATGCTGCAATCATCCTTGTTAAATGTATGTCAATAACAATGCTCTCACACAGCAGCACAGTGAAAACTTGTATTTTTCCATTTCTAATGCACATGAAAGCATAAAATACTTTTATCTTTCATCTTTGTACCCTTAGCACTGCTCTTTCATACACCAGTTTCTTGGCTTCTTTAAACAGCTGCAGGTTTTAAAAACTCCCAGCTGGAGATACATTTTCTGTCTTCTGCAAGTCTTGCTCTGCCAACTTAGTGACCTAACTAAGGTATGAACAGATAATAGTTATTCCGAAAACCATAGCAATGGCATTTTAAAATCTTTGACTATATGATTATTTTAGGGAAGGGAAAGAGAATTTATAGCACACAAGACAGGAGGAGTCCACAACTTTCTATGCTACTTTCACTTCTGGAGAGCACAGAAGAATAAAACACAGATGCTAAAACATTTTTCACAAAAGCCTAATCTCATTTACAGAAAGAAGTTGAGGGGGAAAAAAACCCACAGGTTGTTCAGTTCAAATAATTTCCACTCTAAAATAAGAGATTTGGGCAGTAGTGTTTTCATTTGACAGCTAATATAATTGTTCCAAGCTGGCCTGCACGCACGCACACACACACACACACACACACACACACACACACACACACACAAACACTCTGTCTCTCTCTCTTGCTCTCTCTGTCACTCTTTCTCTCTCAGAATATCTTCTCAACTTGAAAGCAGAAGTTCCCTACAATGGGTCCAACTTTTTTGATATTTTATTTCTGGCATCTTGCATGAGTTAGTCATAATTCTTCATGCAAGGATCGTGTCCATTCCCTGCTCTTCTCCAAAACAAGGAAACACTCAAAGTCACCCCTGCAGAATAGCTTGGGATGTGTTTGTAGTATGCATTCTCACACTGCATTTTAGACCTCAAAGCAGGATTTCTTTAATGCCCTTTCAGATAATTGAAGGGGTATATATTTAGGCTTTTTATGTAACACTATTTGTACTAAGTGGTTTTTCCTATGGACTTTTGCAAACTTCACTATTAACGTCATAGAACTCAAGGTGGCAGCAAACACCATCAAGGCACTCTCCAAAATTTTAAGTAAAATACTCTGCAGCATTAATGGATGACAACAATACAACTATGCCATATGGTAGTAGTCAAAGGGGACCAAAAGTTTTCAGGAACAGAGGCAGTGAGAATTCTGCTTTGGCAAAAGGAGGATTTTCAATCAAAGCAACCTACGTGAGGAGCTGACTGATCAGTCAGAGGCAATGCAAGTCAAGATAGATTTAAAAAATAACTTCAGATTTAACACAGTATTTTATATGCTCTGGAACATTTTTCTTGAGGGTGCTTTACTGTTCTGTGGTAATTGCCAAATTGACTTTGCTGATAAAATATTATCTTAATAGCAAAAACATACATCAGCAGCAATTAAGGTTATGTATTAAATGCTTTTCTGTATATGCAGTTTTATTGCTCTGAAAACTTCTAGAGAAACTGCTAGAGGAATGCATACTACATTGCTAGTTAAAATTGAAAAACAACTCAACTCTCTTGCATAGCACATTTAATAGAACCTTTCCTGATGAATCTGTCAATGGCAAAGTGTGGACTTACAGGTAAAAAACCATTTTTATTTTTCATGTCACAAGTCCCAGCTGTTAGTACTAAGTGCTAGGACAGGACTGCCAGTTTAATCAGAAATTAGCAATTCTGTGGCCCACTGAATGGCAAATCTATTTTGATGCTGTGAATGACAGGAAGATGGGACCCAAAAGATTAACATTTTTAATATGCTACAACTATGGAGTGCTTTATAAGGAGACCATGAAATTTAATGATTTGTGACTGTTGCATAGTCACTGGACAGATTATTGGTGAGAGAGAAGGGCAGCTGAGCCACCAGTTAGAATAAGAGTAACTGCATTCTATTCAGATCATTTTTGGATATGGTGTCTTCAAGCACTTGTAAAATCTAAATCCTCTGATACCTTAATCTCTTGGATCTTTTTGTTGTCTTTCTTGGATCTTTTGGATTTTCCTAGATGTGAATATGCACTCAATTTGTAGGCAGAACAGTGCACATGATTTTTAGTTACTGTTAAATAAAACCATCAGATTAACAAGTGTTCTTTGTCCCTCAACTAAATAGGTTGAGTTGTACTTTAAGAAGAATGAATAGAATTGAGAGGGGTGCTTTACTTAGAGGAGTGTCAAAATAAAGATAATTAAAGCCCTGATTTGGCTTGAAGTGATTATGTGGTCATGCAGTGAATCCTGGGTTTTGTTGTTGTTGTTTTTTGGTTTTGTTTTGGGGTTTTTGTTTGGGCGTGTGGGGGGGTTTTGTTTGTTTTTTTGTTTGTTTGTTTTTTGTTTGTTTGGTTTTTTTATTAATAAATAGAGCAGGGGGATTGAAGGAGTTTTAGTATTTTGGGATACTGGCTCCTTTTTTGTTCTTGGGTGGAGGGGTTTTTGCTTAGTCTGCAAAGTTACTTTTCTGTGTCCTGCATTTCTGCGGACTCTATGTTAGGACAAGAGCAGATCATGACAGCAACTGTGGAAGTGGAGAATGACTCCAAAAACTTGTTTGTTTAAGTCAATAAATGTGGTAAGAAAAACATGAAGCACAAAACTTGATGGGGTACTACTTCAAGTGAAGTAGCACTAGAATCAAGGAAGGATTTATATATTATGAGTTGCAGCTCAGTGAATGCAACTGAAAATTTGTATGACTTATCAGATAGTTGAGAATCTGGAACTTTTAGATGAGCAACACAGTTCATTGTTATTTGAGGCAGCAAGTCAAATGACACAAATATTTAAAAGTTGGTCTAACAGAAGAGGTGGATATGATTTCAGCTTTTCATTAATTTGCACACCAATTTGCCGGGTTGTCAAAGAATTGTGTTAATGAAATTCTTGTTTCTCTGGGGTCCTGTAATTGATGGAGAAAAGCATTTTTTGAAATTAGCACACACTCAGTTTTCCACCCCTTGTGCAGGAGAGAGGATTGTTTCTTGCATTACATTCCCTTTTAGCAACTGGCAAATATACTTTCGGTATCCAGGAAGGATGTTGCTCTATTACTCAAGTGCATCTCCCGTGGGCAATGGGGAAAGAGCTTTGTACCATTATCCCACCTGATGACAGGTATGCAGAAACTGTGTAAGAACTGAGATGGCTCAACAGAGTTCATACCTCATGATATCCAATGTCCTGTGAAACATCAGTTGATGAGAATATTCTGAGACTTTTATCAGCAAACTTCCAAAACCCTTTTATAATTTTTTTTTTCTGAGCAAATATGATTTGATCAAACCTTAAATAGCTTTCCTTAAGGCATTCATATGATTCTGGCTGACCACAGATGAGAGATTTCTTTTTTTTCTGAAAAATTTAGATTTTCAATTGCTGAAGTAGAACTCTTGCAGAGAAAAATTAGGTATTTTAGACAAATCTTGTTTACTGTAGGAAGGTGTGTGGGTAGGCAGAAGTTTGTTTAATTTAGCAAAACTGATAAGCTTATAATTAAAATGAAAATTGCTTGAGCACCAATTTCAGTTGTAATCTTTACCTTAGAAAATATGTATTCATACTGTGTATATATGGAAAAGAGGTGTTCAATTCTAAAATTACCACATAATTTACATAGAAATGTTGATGAAGTGAAAAATATATTAATGCTCATCCTTGCAATTTTCATCCTTCTACAATTGAGATTTTATCTACAAGATTGTTTGGTTACTAACACAAGTACGTGATATTTTTCACATTACGAAGCTGGTTCTGTGAAGCTTCTGGAAAGTTTCAGTTGTATGACCAATCTTGTCATGTCAAAAGGGTCTTAAATTTTGTTCCTTTAGTCACAGTTGTCATATGACTCTAAAGTTATACAAAACTTGGCACATTTAACATTTGTGCAGCTTAGTAAAGGATGTCATCAAGCTTTTGCTGCAAGAATAGATTTGGTGGGAGAGAACTGCTGTGAACTATTTAAAGAGTAAATGAGGATATCTATTTGCCACTCAACATGGGAGATGGCTGCATATTATTCACATTTAACAGCTATAATCTTTTAGGCTCACTGTGTGCAGTATTATTTTTCATTGTTTTATCCCTCTAAACATTGTTCAATATTTCATGGTCTGTTTCTTTCTTTTAGGGTGAACATATTAAAAATTTCCTTTAAAAGGAAAAAGTTTTTTATACAACAACGGCAAAAACATGTAAGTAGTCGTCTAATTTTGTTCTGATCAAGTGATCATATTCAATATTTTTGCCTTAAATGTAAGGAACACACTGCTCATCAAAGGCTGTGTTGTGGTAACTTGCCTCTGAAATTCTGTTTTGTTAACTTGAGCTTGCTATTCTGGTGCTCTTATCCATTCTCTGTTTCGCAGTTTTTGTTTCCTTTCCAACACTGAATCCTTCCACTTCCAGTCTATTGTACTATATCTTTCCCATGAAGGTTTCTTCTCCCTTGGAGTCTTGGGATAAATGCAAGTCTTCATCCTTTCTCCAGTATTTATTAACCTATCGTATTTCCCTTTTCTTGCCAGCATCTGCTGCTTTTGCCTTTGTCATTCTCCCTGCCCTGCAGAGTTGTTCAATGCAGTGAATCTGCTAAACAGCTGCTGTGTGTAACATGAAGGGCTTTAGAAGTTGGCAGAAGATAGTTGATAAAACTAATGGTTGGAACTAGATGATCTTTAAGGTCCCTTCCAACCCAAACCATTCTTACATTCTTACAGTGGTTTTGGAATATTGAAGAATAAGGTGTCAATATGGAACAGTCTCTCTACTTAGTATAAAATATGTATGTTCATTACATAAAGACTTGACTGCTGTCAAAACCTGAATTTTTCTGGAGACCTGTGTCACCTTTGAAGAGAACAGCAATCTTAATTTGTTCAATTAAATATTTGATAAATGATGACCGTTCACGGCTCTTGATTCTTTTAACCTATCTCCTGTTAAGTGAGCATAGTTCTTTGTTTCATAAACTGCAGAGATTACAGTAATATACACAGTATTATGCTTAAAGAACTACAGAACTGTAAGAAAAATAAGGCCAGCTGCATGACCTTTTTACTCTTTCTCAGTATATATGAAAAAGCAGACCAGGTGTGCTAGTAAATCTAGGGACATATCCATCCTTGTCAGCCCCCTTTGCTTGAAATTTAGGACAGCAAGGCTGCAGTACTCCAGCGACAGGGCTTGAAAAATCCTGCTGGTGCAGTGCAGTGGGAGTGGAGTCCTGGGGAGTTTTGCCAAAACAGTGGGTCACTTGAGGGGTTTGTGAGGACAGATGACTGAATCTTTGAATTGATAAGTTTCTTAGTTGGAAATGCAGGAGGAAATAGGTAAATGAGGCCAAAAGTAAAGAAAATGAAAGAATGTGGGGAAAAAAGAGCAGATACTGTATTTTCATAGACAAGTTTTGACTAAAGATGATGATAGTGCTGTAGTGCTTCTTTTATATTTTGTATGTTGTAAGTAGATTCTTTACAAAAACCTGTTTCAAAGGCAATGAATTTGCAGTCCTCTGGGATGTGTCATGTTTCATTGGTGTATTCTCCTTATTTCTTTTCCTCTGTTTTTCTTATGTGCTTTTTCTGAAAACTCAGCTTACTTACCTCACTCTTTCCCTGCTACTCACCTCTCTTTTACCCTCCCACTGCTTCAGTCCATTGATCAGCTACTTGATTAGGAGTATGCAGTTTCTTCTGAAGGGCTACGGAAGGATTAAGGAGCAAGAATGATGAATCAGTGAGTGATGCTATAAAAGCTCATGACATGTAGACTTAATGAGGGGTGCAAGATTTAAGCTAGGAATAGGAACTATGCTGTTTACAGACAACATTTTGAACCTTTCAGAAATGAAATTTTATTTTCAATGAGCTTATCTAATGCTTAAAAACAACTTCATTTTCTGCATATTAAAATATATCTTTACTTTCTATGCTCTAGATATTTTCACATTTTCTGCAAATGGAATGGGCATACATACAACTCATGCAGAGTTCGTCCATATGCTCAACTAGCAAGACACTCACTTTAGCTATAGAGAATTGTTCCCTTTACCTTAATGGCCACAACTTTCTCTAATCCTCGTTTCTTGATAATTACTAATATGCTACTTTTTGGAACTTGAATTGAGAAGTATAATGGGCATTAGATCCTTGGATCCCACTTGAACTTTATTCGCCTTTGAAACAGTACACAGATTCAATAGCATGACTTGCAGTTGTGGCCTGTTAGTGAGGCAGATTGCTGTGTTAATAAAAAGTTATGTTAATATAAAAAAAAATAAATTTTTCTTCAACTTAGGAAAATATTTTTCCTAGTCTAAGTTCATATTTGAAATTTTAGCTCACTTAGAGGCTGCTAAGAAGTTTCTGTGACAACAATTGGGAAAAACACACTTGTAGTTAGCAAAATTCATTACTATTTTCAAACCTGAATTTTAAACCAGAATATTAGGTGAAATTAATTCTTTATTTTTACACTATGACTTTTCAGTCTAATTGAGATGTTTGGATAAAATAATTTTTGTGACAATTGAAAGGCTAGTGCTTCATGCCAACAAAAATAGCTATACACTTTTTTTTTTTTTGCCTGCTGGAGTAGTAAGACCCTTCAAGTGATACTCAACCAACAGGGAGTGCATCAGAAATTTCATTTGTTGTTAAATCTTTTAAGTGATGTATGCTTTTCATGTTTCAAGAAATTCTGACTTAAGATTTCACTATGCTTGCCCACTTTATTAGAT
>JAWWMP010000081.1:84723663-84772976 GCA_035047865.1 Dendrocincla tyrannina | reverse complement strand
TTGCCCACTTTATTAGATGTAAGCTACCCAGAAGCAACTGTAGTGAACTGAAAAAGGTTAATTGCTTGCAGTATAACAAACCCTACATCTTAAAATTAAAATATTTTATAGATGTTTTAGTAGATATGGAGAAAGCATTCCTAAAAGATTTCAATCAGTTGAATTTTTTTCAATGCTTCTGTAAAATCAAGATGCAAATCTTTTTTTCTCTTTCTCTTGAGATTCTCATTGTTTTTGTAAAACAGTGGTTGAAGTCATAGATTCTCTGAACTAGACATGAATTGATTTGCAGAATGTGGGATTGATCTCTGATACGTGGTATTTGTAAAATGTTGCCTAGAAATAAAAAGAACACAAGAAAAACAGATTGAGTATTCCAGCCAAAATGGTTTGTAGTTACTTCCCACCAAGATTGTTGCTGTGAATGAGCAAAAGGTTTCCTACTTAATGATATTTTGAGATGTCAAAATCAGTCATAATTGAGAGCAGCTGCAAGAAGCTAAGTGATGGAAACTTGTTTTTTCTTCACTGAAGTGCTGAGCTGTGATAGCAACTGACTCGGCTCTCATCTTTATTTCTCCTCTTTGATTTGCTCTCATTCTACTTTCTTCGCATCAATAACTGGATTAATATCCTGAAGCTATATCTTGTGCAAAACTCTTGTGTGTCAATGTGGGTGGCACTATTGTGTCACACCTGTGTTTCACTGGCACTTTGGCAGTGAAGTTACTTGCAACAGTTTGCACCAAGACACACAAGTTTTGTATTCCGCTCCCTTCTGATCCTCCTCATTGTGGCCTTGTGTTGACATGCAAGAAGCAGGTTTTGGTTTGAACAGCAGTAGCAGCAGCTCCAGGCCAATCTCAGCTACTTTCTTTCCCCCTAAGATGGATCACTGTTAACATCTTCAGTTTCTTCTGAAATATTATTAAGAATATGCTTTTTGCATACTATGGTGCTTGAAAGAACATTGTTGAATTGAAGCCTTATGTGAAGAATTTTAATTCAAAGAGTCGGGGGTCTTTTATGTTGCACCCTTAATGGAATGTTTTAAAGAATTTTGTCTTTGGAGGTCAAGATCTGACTGGAAACCTGCAAATATATTTAGCAGTTTAACATGACATTCATATATACAAAATCTTTACCGCTTCAGACTTGCATATTCCATGAACTTTTTAAGTGCACATTTCATAGTTTAGAATTTCACATAATCAAAGAGCTATTTTGGCCATCTCCAGCTCCAAATCTACTATATGCTGATTTTTATTTTTTATTTTTTATTGGTTTGTTTGTTTTCCTAAATAAATCTTCCCTATTTAAGCTTAAAATAATTTTATTGTTGTTTTATGAGCATGTTATCTGCTTGTACATATTGAAACATGGTCTTTCTTACTGTTGCAGAATGAATCCAGAGAGCATATTGTCGCCTTCAACATGTTAAATTATAGAGCTTGCAAAAATCTTTGGAAGTCTTGTGTAGATCATCACACATTTTTTCAGGCAAAGAAGTCACTACCTCACGAAAAAAAGATATTATCACATTATTGGACCCTGGGTTCTAGAAATCCAGCAAAGTAAGTATTGTGTGAAAGCATGTTTTGCTCTGTAAGGGGAATGGGAGGATTTGTGTCAGTGATACATCACGTTGGAGTGGCAAAGTTCAGTTCTGCCCATCACTCTGTCCCAGTCTATATATGAACCGTTTGACAAGTTATGCGGCTGTGGTTTCAGTTTCTGCAATATGTTATCATTGCAATAGAACCTTTCTTATAATTTCCTAAAAACGTGTTTGAATATGTGTTTTACTGGTATTTTTTCAGCTTACTGGTTCAGTTTGTGGTATAAAAACACCAGAAAGTAAAAATGTCGTGTAGCTAATGATCCAGTAAGAGAATTTGCAGAACAGATTTGTTTTGAAACGTTTAGCCCTTAGTGTCATGTACACATTCTGTTTAATATGTTAGGGCAATTTTTGGAGTGCATCATATCAACCACTTATTACTGACATAAAGATGAAAAACTTTGTCCCATTCAGGTATTCAAGATACCCCATTTGGGACACTTCTAATCCTTTATTTGTCTTGTTAGGTTCTTCTAGTCATGGAGCTGGTAGTTTCATAATGTTGCCTAAGGTCTAGTGACGAAGTTGGGATTATTTCTTCCCATATGCAGTAACTGGGCCCTGTCTTCACTGAAATTAAGCTGCCAGTTTATTGTCTAGTCACTTGACATTGTAATGTCCTTCTCCATTTCTTTGCAATGGGCCTTTATTTTTGCCATCTTTTGTGATTTTAAAGTGGGAGGTTTTATGGAAATAGGTCTGCTGTTTTATCTTAGAGACTTCTAGACTTTTTTGATAAGTATCAGTCCCAGTGAATTCTTTCATTACTTTGATTTGTTCTGTTGTTTCACTTTTCAGCAATTTAGCTACAAATGTGTCATCTCCTGTGTCTTCATTGTTTCATCATTATCTAGTCCCCACCCATCCCCCAAAAGCAGTCTGTAATGAAATGTCAAAAATCTTTCATATGAATAGTGAGTGAAAAAGAAAGTCTTGTGTCATCTTCTCTGAATGTTAGATTCTAGAGTGTTCTTTGATCCTTTGATCATCTGTATTCTCTCTAGAATCTCTAGAAACCTGCTTGTTCTGATGATTTTTGGAAAAGTGTTCATTTTATGGTTTTCTTTTTGTTTTGGGGTGGTGCATGTTTGTGTGGGTTTTTTTGCATTATGTTCCCTTAACAGTTTAATTTGTCAGACTGATTCTCTCTTTTCTATTTGAGTAAGCTTCAACTTTTGAAGTATATCATGCTTTAAATAGTCTCTCAGAGTTTGGTGGTTCTCTGTCTTCTCATACTGTGATGACTCTTTAGATACTGCAGAAATTCATGCTGAGTGGACTGGTATTGCTTGTAAATGAAGTAGTTAACACATGAGGGCTGTCCAGCTTTAGGAAGTCTGATAAAATGTTATGTTTCCTGCTGGAGTGGAATTCTATGTTTTCACCTAGTACTAGGTCATAGATGGATGGTCTGGTTTCTAGATAATAGAAGGCAAATAGTTGTATGGACAGTATTCTATCATTTTACAGAGCCATTCTTTTAGAATTAGCTCCTTTATGGAGTGATATGAACTTGTTCTTCCTATAGTAGAGGTGTTGAGGAGGTCACCGTCAAAGTCTGTAGGATTGTCAGGTCCTGGAGTCCTTTATTTCTCTCAAATTTGCAAAGAGATTCAAAATCCCAATGCTCCCATATACATATATACACTCAGGCATTGCACTGCTTTGGTAGAGTTAAGAAAGAAAATAGTGTGAGTTCCAAAGAGTACCAGTTTAGTATGATTCCAATCTTTATTTTTGAAAATCTGCTGTTACAATTTCTTAATAGCCTGTGGCACACAGACTAGTTCTCATTGGTCTGAGTTACTAAGAAAGAATTCTTTTCAAGTAATTTCATGTTCCAAGGCACTGTCTCTGCTGAATTACTTACTTAGACTCCTAAGGAATCTCTAGGGCGAGAATCAGTCTTTGTGATGTCTTCCATCAGTTTAATGATATCCTCTGTACTAATGCATTCTTTGACCTTATTTGTACCAGCAACAAGTGTGAAATTTAGGATGTACATGAGGGAGAAGTGACTCAGCAACCATTGCTGTGAAAGACTGCTAAAGTACATAAGAAGCAACGGTAATTTTGAAAGGCTTTGAGTATTTCCTGTGAACTTGGTCACTGTCACTCAGCAAAGTATTCTCTCAAAAGATTTAAGAAAAAGGGTGAACAAGTAACTTCTGAAGTCATATGTCACATATTGAAAATTTTTATTTTTCTGCTTGGTTCTGACTGTAGAGTGAGTTTCCATGTTCCTTTTAAGGGGTGGCTCTGAGCCTGTGTGGAGGCTACACAACCAAAAGCAAGATTCTGCATTCTCCCTTAAGAAAGGAGTCGCATTTTGCATTGGGTAAATCAAACAAACACAAACAGAAAACCAAAACCAAACAAGCACACAAAAACCACACCAATCACATCATGCAGCCCTGAAGGTTTTAAGATTGACCTGTGTTCAGTAATTCTTTTCATGCAACTTCTGTCAGCTTTAAAGGTGGCTACATTCAGTTTTTACCATCTAAAGTATCACAAGGTTTTCTGTGGAATTTGTGACTTTCTTATACTAAGTGCTACACTTATGTGAGGCAGATTTTTAAAATGCAACATTTATTGCATCTGTTCAAATAGTTGAACTCTTGCAATACTTGCATGTAATTTCTTATTTGCACATCTCTGTGCCCTTCTAGATTCTCTTAGCTTAAGGCACTAGTGGAATTCCTTTTAAATTAGGCTTCTGATATAAATCATCTGAAAGTCTTATTCTGGGAGCAGACTGAATCACATCTCCCAGATTCCAAGAGTTCATTCAGCACTTCTGGACTGAATGTTGAATAACCTCTCCTAGGCACATTCTCATTCCTTGCTGAAAAGCTAAAAATGCATCTGTTTTTTTCACCAAGGATAGCCTCAGTAATAGATGGGAGAAAGGAACTGTCACTTCGAGATATTACAGCCCATTCCAGAAAGGCTTTGGCAGCCTCCCAGAATGTTTGCTGAGAAATATCCTGATATGTGGCATCTGAAGGGCAGCTACTGGGAGTTCAGGAGGTTATTTATCTTATGTGCCTTAACTGAAATATTTAGAGAACATACTGTATAAATGATTTTGTGATCAGGGTTAGAGGTTTGGGATTAGAGTTAGGGTTTAGGGATCCATCTTCCATCACATGAGTTATGTTGCACTTCAAAAGCCAACTGCATTGAAAAATGCATGAAAAACCACTTGTAAAAAGAAAAGCTGAGTAACGAGGAATTCTTCAAAATGCATTTTTCATAATGCATCCTCTTTTTCCAGTCTCCCTCTCTGTTCCAACCATATAAGCCTTCTTTGAAAGAACTCTTTGTTTCTGTGGAAGACCAGAGAAGTTGGTGACCTGTCACTGGTGGTATTTAGAAGACTTAGCGAAATAAAATGGACAATACAGGCAAAAGCTTCTCCTGAGTTCATGGACTTTGTTTACTAAGCCAAAAACATTCACAGGTAGCTAATTTTGATATGTAGATACTTCATATCAAGTTCTTCCTCTTTGTTTTTTATACTGAGAGAAGCTTTAAAAGGACATTTGGAAGATGAAGGAATTGATATGTGAAATGTATGTAAAAAGGAGTTTTGGGTTGCCTTTTCTTTTACTTATATAAGCAAAAAGCAGGACAATGCAAAGCCTACTTAAGGTTCAATATTAGTGTGAGTAATATCCATGGTATAAGCAACGATTTTTTTTTTTTTAATGCTATGTAAAATTGAGAATTTTCAGCTCCATAGTAAACTCCTCACATACTCTGCTATCCCAGCTGCTTATTATATACAGCTCAGGACTTACGAGGAAGAGGTGATTTCTCTGTAATGCATGAATTGGTTCTTTTCCATGAGAAATCCTAGATCTGTGGACTTAAGGATGAGCAGTTTCTCTCTCTGCTCTTGTGGAATGCTATATAAAAAGATGCATAAAAGTTAGTTTATCTCAGTTTCAGTCTACTCAAAAACTTTCTTTATGCTGTATAATTTCACTAGTAAGATATGTTATTGCTTTGCAACTCTTATGATGTCAGGTTTTGTCGCAAGAAGCAGTCCAGACCTGGAGATTCTAATTTCATGTCAGGTCGTTCTGTAATGTCTTATTCCTATTGTTGCCTAAAATGGAGGAAAAAACCACTTTCCAAGCAATATTAGTATAGACAGGATAAAATGTGAGAATTCTAACTACCATATCTAGGGGATACATCCAGCCTGAAAACCGTTTGGCCCTGGTACCACCCTCAGAACATCCCCACTGGAGCCCTTCCAAGGGTTCTGGTCTCTCTGTCTTGTTTTGTCTATAATGTATCTTATTATTCCAGTCCAGGTGCATGTGTCCCAAACAAGATGTCCCTGCTAAAATCTCTTCCTTTGAAAAGACCATTAAACAGAAATTCAGGAATGTGGCAAAAACTGTGAGAAAGGGATTTAGAAACTGCTAACTGCTTCCTTAAGTGTGACAAACTATACAGCTCTATTAAAATCTACAAATATATAAAAATCTTAAAGCATCATTATAAGGAACACATCACTCAAATGTGGATTCCTTCTGGAAACAGTGTTACCTGGTGTAGCTCTTACTTAATGAGGGAGCAGGTAGATGGGTAAAGTTGTCCTGTGTGCAGTGAAGCTCTTGTTGAATTGTTATCCCTCTATGAGTATTAACAGGGAACCTCTAGGGTATTTTACCTGTATTTGAACTGTGTTTTGCCAGGCACTTGGCTCAGTGCCACTAGGACATACTGAATTTCCTGTTTTCCGCTCCATCTTCTTAAACACAATTGGTTTAAAAATAATTCTTAGAAAAAAGTTATTTTTACCCAGGCTTGTGATTAGCAATGTAGCAGGGATTAGCAATCAATTTTATTGCCATGAGTGAGGGACAGCAAATGTCCCTGTGAGAATGTAAATGCATAAGTAACGAGGGGTAAGCACAGGCCACTCTTTTAAGACATATGAATTATAAAATTGGCTTTCATAAGCACATTTTATTTCATTTAAGTCTTCTATGCAAAACAATTCATGTTTAATTGTTTTATTTCTTTTCAGGTCTGTAAACAACCAGTACTGCAGAAAAGTGATAGGTGGGATGGTTTGGAACCCATCTATGAGACGGTCATTGTCTGTTGAGAATCTAGAGACAAAAAGCCTTCCTTCTCGATCACCTCCTGTTACCCCTAATTGGTAAATCGATTTTCAGTCTTTTCCATACCTTCTACCCTTCTATCATTTCTAATTGTATATACTCTAGCAGAATAAGTATGTAGTGTGTACATATATATTTAAATATCATTATTCTGAGAATATATATGATGACAAAAGAGCGGGTGTCACCTCAAGTTCATCATGGTTTCTGATACAGTCTGGCAAAATCTTACACCTAAGTTAAGATATTATGTTCTGAATGAGTGGACAACAGGGCCCTCAGGTTAAAAAAAACATTAAAATAGTTGGATGACTGGACTCGGAGGGGAGTTGTTAATTGGACAATATTAATGGAGGACAATAATAAGTAGGTGACTGTAGGGGTCTATCTCAGGACCTGTCCTGCTTAGCATCTTTATGAGCTAGAGGAGGCAATGAAGTGCTTGATTAGTAAGTTTGCAGATGACGCCAGACTTGGGGGATGAATCAAGAAGCCTAGGTATAGGGTTGCTCTCCAAAGGGACCTTGACAGTCGGGAGAAATGGGCCAGTAGGAAAAGTTTGAAATTCAGTGAAGACAAATGCAGAATCCTGAAAAGGAAGAACCCAATGCAACAGTATTTTTTGCAGTGCAACTCTCTGGAAAAGGACCTAGTAATCTTCGTAGACAGAAATGGTGCATGAGCTATTTGGTGTGCCTGACAACAAAGAAGTCCACTTCATCCTGGCAGTATTAGCAGAATCGTAGATGCTAGGTCAGTGGAAGTGATAGCCCCTTTTTGATCAGCATTCATTAGACCTTATTAGAGTGCTGCAGCCCTTTTTATGCCCCCTAATACTGACAATCAGGAGTGAGCTTAGCAAAGGCCACCAGCCACCAAGGCAGTCAGGAGGAGAGGCTGAGATAACTGCTCTTGTTCAGCCTGGAGAAGCAAGGGTTTCCCAGATGCCTAATAACAGCCTGACATTATTTAGGAGGAAGCTAGCTAAAGGATGAGGCCGGGTTCTTCAGCATAGCATGATGGGAGGATGAGGTAACAAGTATATATTGAAACAAGAGGTTCTGTCAGGATATAATGGAAAAACCACTTCACCACCTGGACAGTTGCTGCTTGGGAAAGCCATATGGTCTCCACCTTTAAGGTTTTTTGAGATATGACTGAATAGAGCTGTAAGCAGGCTCTTCTGGCCTTAGTTGACCCTGCTTTGAGCAGAACATTGGACTAGATGACACCCGTAAGTCCCTTCCAACCTGAATTATCCTTTAACACCATAGTTTGCATTTTACAGGGGGAAAACACTAAATCACTTCCATGTACTGAACCTAGCAGTGTATGATTGCCTATTATACCATAAAAGATGCTTAAATTTATATTATTTAAAGTGACAGTTATAGGCCTGTCATGAAGATTCAGGTCATAACTGCAATAGGATTGGAATGTTACTTTTATAAGGTTTTGTGTAATATTCTAATCTTCCCACTTGGGTTTGTATTCTGTATTTTTAAGGCGGAGTCCTAGACTACGTCACGAAATTCGTAAACCACGGCACTCATCTGTAGATAATCTCACAAATGAGATTAGTTATATTACTGAAACGGAGGACGTTTTTTACACATATAAGGGCTCTCCAACATCAAAGGACAGTGATTCAGAATTCTCTCAGAACCGCAGTCCACAGAGGAGGTAAGGACTTCTGCAAACAATACATTGCCTATTTTCATTTTCCTAAAAGCACCTAACAAAGAACCAAAGAGGTTTAGTGTAAAACAATCACTGTCAGTTGTCATATTAAAATGGGTTCAATTAGTTTTGTGTTTGCATAAGCTTTATTTTGACCAATTGCTATACTGCAGCTGCCATGATACAAAATGACAAGTTAAAAACAAACCAACCCTTCATCCCTAAACAATACTCAGTAGTTGAGTTCTTAGTAAAATTAGAAAATCTATTAAGGCATTCCTGTTCATATCTGTAACATTCTGTTTCCTAGTAGTTTTTGCAATGCTTTCCTGTCATAAGCTCTTCTTTTTTGTGGGGGGAAAGACAAATCTTGTAAGAGTTCACTCACATTCCACATCATCAGCTGAGCATTGTCAGTTGAAAGAGGTATTGCATTTGAGTAAACACAAGGAAATGCTAGTGGTCATCCAGCTTTTTCTTCCTCAGAGGAGCTGTTGATGGCTCATCCAAAGGCAGTCTCTGCTTTTCACATTGAGTTATTTTGGCTGTATTCCTGGAGGACCAACTTTGTTCCCCTCTACAGTGGTCTGGCCACTGCTGGATTTGCTTCCAGGACTTGAAGCACCTATCTTTGTGAACTCTAATTATTTGTTTGTTCATTTGTCACATTTTGTGTGGTTTCCCTCATTTCTTAATGAATATCTTCAGATTGCCACAATATTAACTGCAGAAATAATGTACAAAGTCATTAATTGTTCAGTCCCAAAAAGAAAACGGCTACTTTAAAACTTTGATCTGGGGAGAATTCCATGTATTAAAATGTAGGTTTCCTTGTAGCATTACAAAAAGAAAATAGTTTCTAGTGATGTCTAGTAACTTTAAGGCAAGGCGTATTTTGAGAAGCAATGTCTTAATGGAAGCTGATAGGACTCGCCTGCCTCGGTGACAGTATGCTGCTACTAACCATAGCTTGAAATTCTGGATTTAAACTGTTTTCTTTAAATTCTGTAATAATATTGTTACTACATTACAGCACAGAATTTTCTCTCTGGGAAAACTGACATGTGGTATGCATATTTGGAGTTTGTCACTGTGGTATTTTAAATTGTTTTTCTGTTTTTCTGTTTGGAAGCCAGATGAACCTTAATACTACTTATTAGTACCAGCGGCACTAGTAGCCATGATAATACATAAGTGATGCCTCTAGATGTTGTGAATAGTCATAGACAGGAAACCATTTCTTTCCTGTGTTTTAAAGTTTGCTGATGATACACTTTAAGAAGTATTTTCTGAATAAAAAATGGTGAGAGGCAGACATAAAAAGAGATGATGAGGGTAAAAACTAGAGACAGAAAGCTAAGTCACCATGCTATGTTCTTGACTGGTGGATTGTGTCCTGCTATTTAGTACATAGTTGGGTTTTTTTCTTTTATTTTCCTTTGTCTTTTCTTCCCATGTAGTTTTTTCCTTTCCTTCCTGTTTCAGTTATCCTATATCTACTGAGAAAGGAGTGAAAAAGCCTGCCTTTTTGCTCAGACAGTGAAAATAGGACATTTTAAGTTTGAGAATAACATATTCATTTATTTTCTGAGCCCTAAATGACTGTGCTGTATCTGAGAAATATCACACATTGTGGAGATTATTACTGTTACTACCTCATATAAACCAAATTTTCTATGCATTTTATCCTAAACACAATCTTGGTTTCCTGGCTATGTTTATAATATTTGATACTCTGCAGGTATGTGAAAAAATGCTTACATAAATCTGATGAATTTAAATTCAAATTGTCTGTTTTGGAAGAAGAATGTAATGCATGGAATGAATGATATTTGTTGTATTGACTGTTAAGACTTTTATGAAGTAAAATAGTCACTAAGAATTTCCTTTATAACAACAAAGGTAAAATACAAAGTAGCCATAAAAATTAAAAGAAAAAAAGTTTTTTCTCTACACTGAAGTTTTAACCAGTTTATGTGAGTCCACATTTCAGTGCTTTTCCTTTTGCATTCTTACTTGCTTCACTCCCCTTGTTGAAAGATGTGAGGTAAAATTGAGTAGGTTTGTGTAGTAAAATTTTTCTTTCCCTGAATGCTGTATTGATAGAGGGAATCTTACCCTACCAGCTCTATTAGTTTATAAGAAAAAAAGTTAGCCTTGCATATCTTCAGTATTAAATATGGACCCTGTCTCTGGAGTTTTGCCACACATTGGGAATATTTAGGTATTAACAATAAAACACCTTCCAGTGTACTGATAAATTTTGTAAGGTCAACTGACCCATTTTTGTCATGCTGATCTTCAGTAGATTTGAATTGGCATAATGGAAACATGCTATGGAAAAAAAAACAAACCAGATTTGCAATTTCAGTGTTTCTTTTTTCATTAGAGGAGAGCCAAGAGTAGCTTCTCATAGTCCTGCTAATAAATGTTGTCTTTAGAGGGCTTTTTTTTTTGCTCTCTAGCCCATTGTCTGAGACACCTTAATAAAGGTGTTAGCTAATGGTAATTTTAACTACTGAATAGCTTTGGTATGAAACAATGACCTGAAGCATTTTTGGAGAGCTGCTAGCAAACAACTGTAAATGCTGATATTTAATCACTGCTATGGTTATGTCTGGGACCTCAGATCTTAATAACAACATTCATACAACAGCTTGATTTCTGTAAAGTAGACATCGGTTTCATTTACTGTTTCTGAAGCTCAAGACTGTGCAAGCTGCTGTTAGCATGGAATATGGCTCTTCACTTATTTTCCAGCTGCTGTCAGCATTTCAGGAGTGGTGGATAGTTTTTGCCCTTTTTCACCTTTTGGCTGAAACGAGTGATTCCAGATAGACCTACATTCAAACCAGTCTGTTGTGATATAGTGCTTTTTGTGGTAAATCATAGATAAAATTTGTGTAACAAGACTTGCTGCCTGCCTCATCCCACCAAGGCACATTCAGAACCTTTGTGGGTATCTGAAATGTAGAAGCCACCACTGCTGGCAAAGTGCATACACGTGTATTGATTTCCCCATACACCTTTTTTTCCCTCCTGACAATACCAAGTATATTCGTTTTCTTAATAATCGATTTTCTTCCTTGCTCTGTTTACTCACTTATAGGAATCAATCAGGTTCTATTTTCTTTCTATAAAACAGTACACAGTTTAGAAAACAAATTATCTAGAACAGCTCTTAGTTTAGAGAGCATAAAACATAGCAGTTGCCAGTATTTCTTCTTCATTTGCTTTAAATATATCAACATGTCAACATCTAGAACTATGTTTGCTGTTAAATACTTTAAATGAACATGCTGGAGATAAGGGTCAAAAATACCTGGTCATTTATTATATTGTTTATCTAAGGGACACGATGGGTTTGGGGTTTTTATAAATGTGCTTTGTCTGAATGTTCTGCATTTTAACTGAAATTTGAGGTATATACTAAAGGCTGTGACTGGAAAAAAGAAAATTGGAAAAGGGAGCAAACCATGTGCACAGGTGAACTACAGAAAGCCAGGGCAAGCTTGTGAGCATTGTGTTACATGTAGCCAAGCTGCTTCTGCTGCCCAAATTATCTAAGCTACTTTCACATTCAAGAACAAGTTGAGGCTCAGACACAGTGAAAAGAAGCAGTTTTTCTCTCTGATTAGTGTCTTCAGAAAAGATTGGAGCTGTCTATTCCATCTGTAGTATAGACAAAAACTTGCTCTAATTCCCAATTAACATATATTCTATAGAACTTTATTCACAGGACATGAATAGGTTTGCCTATCTAAGCCAACTATCTCAAATCACAGCTGCTTATGACACCTGTCAGAAAAGACAGTGCTGAAGAGGACTTCAAGAGGACTTTTGTTTAGTCCAGGGCTCCCCAGCTTTTGTGGAGAAAGCATTTCCTGTCAGTTCTTCTTCCTCTGTGTTGCCCTGCTGCTGTGCAACTCAGCTGACTGCTACTGCCACTGAAAAATGAGCACTGACCCAGGCATGGAGCCCACACTTAGCCTTCCAAAGTCTCATAGGTAGCTTTCTTTGTCATGCAGCACTTTGTCATGGCTGTGCCTCACCAGTTCAGAACAGGTAATCCAGCCTATCTTCTGACTGTATGTTGTACTCACTCTGTCACCCTATTTATACCATGCCTACATGCATATGTACATGGTGCTATCATTATTTTGTTTTTAAAATTGTTTCAAGAGTAGCACTGAGATAAAAACATACTAATTAGTAAGTGCACTTGTTCGATAACAGGTTTTTCAGTTAAAATCTGCTTTCGGTAGTCTTGACTTCAGCTTCCCAGAAGACATTTTCTTTGAGAGATTTGCATTTTCTTCATTGAAGCACTGCTGCTATTGGCTTTTGACATTTCTCATTTTAAGCAAAGTAGAAAACTTCTTGCTTTTCTGTGAGGTTACATATTTTCATATGTCCTTAAACACTGAGAGATGCATTAGGGAAGATTTATGAATAGAAATTGGCTTTACTTTAAGGTAGAAATTATTATTTCTAAAGTTAGCTCTATGCAAAAGTTGCTTTAATTTGAGGAATTTTTTCAAAGTTGTGTCATTCCAGCAGGCTATCTGGCATCAACCCATCCTGACCCTCTGGTATCCTGGTAGGTAGCCTGAATAAAGCTCCTGGAAGATGTTGCCTTTGAGAAAAATGGTTCTCTTTCAGTGTAACAGGTTTAAGCTACAGCTCGTTATTTTTAAAGGCAGGCTGACGGACTTGTGCAGGGAATTCTTTTTGACTGCATTTTTTCCTGCCTTTTTAGCCTGGTGTAGGGTTTGGAGATTCCCCCTGTTGCAGTCTGTCTTGATAAAGGTGCCACTACAGTTTCCAAATTTGGAATAGACTCACAGATGTAGAGGAACTGATTCCTTAACAATCCTTACTGATTTGCTTTTCCTTGACACCTCTGTGATCTCTATGTTCCTGTGTCATTTAAGGGGAAAAGGTAGAGTGAAAATGAAGGAGTCCTGTTGAAGTATGTGATATTGTTTCAATACGAGGTTGAGAAATTCCAAAATATCTTTGATTTAAGTAGTAACCTTGAAATCTAAGTTGACTTTAACTGGGGCAGTAGACTGGTTATGTTTTGGAATCATGTGTTCTGACATGCCTGATCTTTTATCAAATACAGGTTTTGTCTTGAAGACTGCACTGTCCATCCTCAGTTCAAGGTCAGGTTCTTGGTATTGATAGCTTTTAAAAAAAAAAAATAAAATTAACTTAACACTCATCATGCCCAGTAGTTCATGTGTAGGTTTCTTCATAGATGAACTGTTAGAAGGACAAAAAACAAACAAACAAAAAAAACCCCACCACCACCCCCAAAAAAACCCAACAACAACCTTAAAAGAAACTACCTTACCCTTTACCCTCAAGTAAATAAGTGAAAATTTAAATTACTAAAATTATTTTGCTTGTTTCCTTATGTTAAAGTATTTGTTGTCAATCAAAAGTCTATTTAAATGTTTCAATAATACACTTTTTAAACACTTGGTGAACTTAAAATACCAAGGCCTGCCATGAGAACATAAAACATGTAAACAAGTAGTATTTAAGGAGCTTTGAACTTTAATATTTCCATGTTCCCATTGTTTCTTTCCTTTTCTTCAAGCATCTTCTGATGCCTGAGGTGTGATACAGATATTCACCCTTCACCATGCAATGAGAAATGAACGCAAATGAAGCTTGGCCTTGACAAGGAAGGAAAACTGAAAAATACCGTGTTGCTTAATACTCTTAACCTTCAAGGACTCGGCTGTGGGAAGCTGCATGGTTTTCCACCATTCAGTATGAAAGGGGAAGAGTATGCTTCATTCTTCCCTGTTCACTGATTTAAAGTTTTAATCGGACTTTGTGGGAAGACCACCTGTCATTGCCAACACCCATGCTTGCCCCCTAACTGAATGTGTCTGATTAAAGTAAGCTGAAATTTCCTTCAGACAAGAAGATGTTACATGCAAAGGATTACTGAAACAAACAGGTTTTCTGGCAGTTCAGCATAATCTTATCCATATTACCTGTGTGAGACCTGTTTTTCCTTCATATGAGAAGAGCTTATTTGACCTGGTAAATTCAGGTTTAATGACTTGTGCTTTTCAAAATGTTTTTTGTACTATAGATGAAATAATTAGGAGTGTTAATATAACTGTTGCTTGCCTTCTTAATGCCTTTTTTTCATGTTTGCAAGCATGCTTTTCCGAATGAGAAGTAAGAATATATAAATTTGTAATGGTTTAATTCCAGTCAGCAACCAAGCACCATGCAGCCACTCACTCATTCCCTTAGCAATGGAATCAGGGAGAGAATCGGAATCATAAAAGCTAGAAAACTCCTGAGTTCAGATAAAGAGTGTTTAGTGGGGAAAGCAAAAGCTGTGCACACAAGCAAAGCAACCACAAGGCAGGTGTTCAGCTATCTCCAGGAGAGTGGTGCCCCATCACATGCAATGCTGACTTCAGAAGACAAACACTATCACTCCAAACATCCCCCCCTTCCTCTGTTCCTGCACTTTATATAGTGAGCATGATGTCAGATGGTCTGTGACATCTCTTTGGTCAGTTTGGGTCACCTGTCTTGGCTGTGTGTCCTCCCAACCTCCCAGGCACCACCAAATTCCTCACCAGTATGGCAGTATGAGAAGCAGAACAGGCCTTGGCTTTGTATGAAGACTGCTCAGCAATAACAAAAACATCTCTGTATTATCAATCCTGTGTTCAGCACAAATCCAAAACTCAACCCTAACTAGCCACTGTGAAGAAAACTACTTCAGTATTCAAGGTACTAAAAGAAAAAATAATTGGGTTATTGTCTTGGAAAAGTAACCTGGTAAAGCTGGGAGGAAGGTCTTGCTACTGAATTGTATTCAGTTTCTCCTGTTCACTCTGTAATTAAGTAAACCAAACACATCTATTTGGTTTGAAACAGCAGATTGCATAGGAGCAAGTGTTTTGGTACTTTTTTAGAGTAGATTCAGTGGCCTGACAGAAGAGATTAGCTGTGAAATTTTCAGTTTAACCAGAAAGAAGATTATGTAAAACATATTTCTAAGTGACAAGGTATAGTAACAGTCAACAAGGAAAAATTCCTGAGAGGTGAGACAATATAGATCATATATTTAGAGTCATACATAGGTTGGTGAGATAAATCTGGTGAGAGTGTGATGCATGAAGAGAACCAGAAGGCTGAGGTAGTCAAGGAGGGGTCGGTCGCGTTGTTGCCTTACTCTGCCAAAAGAGGGTTATCAAGAATATAGAGCCAACTCTTCTTGGAAATGCAGAACAAAAACACGTGAGGCATTAGATGCAAGTTATAACTAGGGGAATGCTCAAAAGACAATGGGGAAAAGAGCACATTGAGATTATTTAAGTGCTTGTACACATAAACAGAAAGGTACAGGTGTTCCCATCCTTGGAGAACTTCCAAACACAATATGACAAGGACCCAGTTACTCAAGTTACGTCCTCCTGTGACTTGGATAGCTGTTCTTTGAACAAGAGTTTAAGTGACCTCTCAGGATCCCTTCCAACCTAAATTATATTGATTCTATGATGTACACTCTACTTATTATAAATAAACATATTTCTTCACAAACCTTTTTCTTTAGTGCTTGCAAAGCTATGAATGTCTTTTAACTTATATTGTAGAACTTTTGCTACTGATATAGATGGCATAATATGTACAGTCCAGAGTTGGAGGGGAAGGAAATGAAATGATGAACTAGTATACAAAAAGGAAATTCACTTGCACTGTGCTATGAATTTCTGGAAGTGCACATATGCTTCTGGTGTGAGTGTGATGCATCATCTGGTGAAGGTATTGCACTGAAAATAGATTTCCTGAACGGATGCTGCATTTGTTCAATTCTTTTAGCTTACCATTTTGACAGACAATAAATTGTAGCTGCATAGTGAGATTTGCTGAATGTGCTATGAAAACACATAATTATTTTAACTCAAATACAATTTCTTCTGTGAGAAAAACTTTTAAAGCTTTACTGTTGATAAACGTACTCTCCAGATTTTTCCAGCCATGTCCTAATAACTACTTTCTTGGTAGAAAATTGCAAAAATTTAAAAAGACCCCACATTTTAAACTGTTATTTATCCTTAGTTCTTAAACATGTACTTTGATCATTTCTTTGTTCTTAGAAAACCTGTTGCATTTCACAAAAATTCGATGTCCTTGTTTGTGTATTTCAACCTTTCTCAAGGAAGATATTCTAATTCTAGACAGTGGATCTGAAAATATTTCAGTTAGTTTCAAATTAGGGTTTTAAGACTACTACTATTCGGCTTTGAGTTTTATGTGCTTTTCCACTCAAATATACATGAAAATTGTGCATGTCTGTATTTTACTTAGATGTAAACTCTTCTTTTTAAATATATAACCTTATTGAAATGTACTGCACTTTCCTTCCCAGTTCAAATAGCAATAATTTTGCATCCAGATGGAAAGTCTCAGAGTTGAATTGCAAATCTATGATGAAGCAAATGCTGCAGCATTCCAAGAAGTTGCTATGTATCAGAATACATGAGATGTTCATAGCAAGTCAGTAAACTGTAAAAGGGTCAATGGAGGCAATGCAGAGTAACAAAGTATCCCTTTAATGTGGTGATGGCAGCAATTTACAGATTTGAATGTTTGGAATTTCTAGAAAATCACTGAAAAACTTGTGTATGCCATGGAGTCCTCAAGTTTTCCTGTAATGGTACTCTTAAGCAGCATAAAGAATTTGTATCACCTTTTTACATAGTCATTCTGTCCAAAGAAATGCTGAATATTCTGTGTATATATTTCACTAAAAAGGAGCAGAAAGGTGTTGCTGAAAATATCTTCCACTTATTTTGCTTATGAATAATAATCCCAGGTTTAATGGTGAGTCCTCAGAAAAGAGATGATAATTGAAGTGCTGGCTCATTCAGTCTCCCCAGCCCTCCACGTGTTGCAATAAAAGAAGCTTAAGAACTTCAAGAACAGCACAAGGGCAAAACCTACAGATGTTTCCTTCAGTTGTTTGTAAAAGGGGAGTTTTTCTACAGTGCTATTGTTTCAGTTGTCCCTTTTCTCTCGGGGTCTTATTCTGCTGTAGTTTATCATCCTCGGTTCTCAGAATAGCAGAATTCCCTGGTAGGTCACACCAAAATGGGAAGGAGGGGTCTTTCCTTGAGGCCTTTCCTTTCTATCCTTGTAACAGAAGAGAAGAGTTAGACTTTTCAGGGCAAAGATTTTAGTATAAAGATCATTATCAACAGAGCAATCCGTACTGAGTGCAAGATTGAAATGCCATCATTTTAGATATATTGGAAAGCAAGGAAGAGAAATTACCTCCAATTTTGAAGTGTTTGCTTGTTAACTGCACCAATGGAAAGCTTAATCTCCTTGCAAGGAAGGGCTCTCTTCTTCGATGAAAAAGTTGAATGGATGGTCTGGTGAGTGTTATCTTTCATTGACTTAGAATGCAGTCCTTGTCATATGTTGTGCAGGGAGGAAGATAGGTTAGTAAAGAGTGCAATACTGTGTAGCGAGAAAATATCTAACTATTCAAGTTTAAGGTGTTTTTTCATATTGATGAATAATGCTAGAAATACTATTTAACTCTGTTGTGGTGCAAAATTCTGCAGCTCTAGCATGCTAACCTACTAAGAACTTTAGAAAGACACAGCTGCATTGTCTGCGATGAATTCTTCTAGACCTTGAATTTGGTCACTTTCTCAGTCAAATATTTAGTCACTTAAAAAGGTTAAAGAATTTTCAATAACTCTTTTAGAGTATTTGAATAAAAATGTAATAATTTAATAGATAAATCTTCACCAAATACTACTAAGAATTTATGTATCACATTAAAGTCTCCAAAGCTATTACTGAGATACTAAAAAATTTGCTGTAAGTTTACACATGTATATGTGTATACACGGTATATGAATGGGAGCCCAAGATGCTTTTTTTTTTCTTTCTCAAATTCCCTGTTTCTATTGGGAAGAAAGAGAGATAATATCTTAAAATTGGGACATTGCATTGATTTCCATCACAATTTTATGTGTGTAAATTTTTGATTCAGGCTTTTTGAAGGGTTAACATATGGCAACTCGAATTCTGCACAGAATTAGGTAATAGAGCTGTAGCTCTACTGTGGCAAAATACAGAAAAGATGTACAGTTCCATTGTTCTTTGCCTCACAAGGAAATCAATTAGCCTGAATGAAAATAAATGCAATGTTTCTTTATTTTTAGCATGACTTCCTAAGGAAAGAAGGCTTATGTCATTGCACTGCCTGTCTGCTTCTGTTCCCACTTGAGAACACTTGGACAATGCCATCAAATGTGATGTAGGAGCCCAGTTTTTAAACATGCAAAGTTTTCTACAAGATTAGTGAAAGTCAGTGACTAGGTGAGGTAAAAAACCAAACCCTTAAGCTGACATTTTCTTCTCACTGATCAATTACAGTACAAGTTCAATGGTTGTCCCATTTAGATGTGGGCTCGTCAGGCAGCGAGTACTCGCTCCCATAGGATCTGCTTACACATAGAGGGTAAAAATTCTCTGGGGGTTGTGGACAAAGAGAACCAGAGGTATTTGTGGGAAGGTGGGGGTGGATGTCAGTGGAGTCAGAAGTTGGGTATGACTGCAATTAAAAAAAACAAAACTAAAATGTTTTAAAAATATTGAAGTACACAGAACCCAAACCTGCACAAACTCTTAGGGGATCAAGCTTTACACCGTCTCTGCCTCTCAAGGAAGAATTTCTTCATATTGTCAAATTGCATATAAGGAAACTTAACTGGACTGATACCGTTGCTCTTTTAACTGCAGTTTTGATGAAACATAGTACATAATTCTTACTATTGAGGATGTTTTAAAGAACAATAGTTGAAAATCTAACTGTATACTGTGAATTGCCTCCTATTGACAACTCATTAGTTCTACATTCAAAGTGAACTGCTTCATGTTTGTATTTTTCCAGCATGGACTTACACACTTCCAGGTTTATTTGGTCACTGCTTAATTGAATTTGTAAAGTTATCCCATCTGCCTAAATCTTATTTTGCTTTGCAAGCACCTTTTGAGTAACTTTTACTATAAAAATTTGTCTTAATATCCCAGCTATTGTTTTAATTAATGTATCATTTAGCTCACTGTTTCAGGTGATTTCTGATGAACATAATTGAATGCAATGGAAAATGCTATGTACTGCAAATTTTGATTTCTTTTCCATTCTAGATAGTCCTTATTGATGTAACCACTTCAACTTTTGTTATGCTTTGTCTTGGTTCTCTTTCAACATTTGCTCTGCTCTCACATCATGAGAACAAGCATTAGAAATGTCATGCTTATGAAGCCACCTATGCTCATTTCTGGTTACCTAAACATAAAAATATTTCCATGTTTTGACTTTTTACAAAATACTGTCAGTGATGTCTATAGTCATTGTGATCTACATGTAAAACATACTACAATGATATAGTGTGTCTGGCTAAATAATTGCCTAAGTAAACTCCTAAGTAGTTTGAGTGTGTTGCCTGTAGTTGGCAAAAGCAGGAGTGAGTGGTAAGAGCTGCCCTGGGATTTTTATTGGGTGTTTCATGAATTCCATAGTTATCTGATTCAGACTTTCAACATAGGATTAAGTATTCTTTAATTTGTAATGAGTACACCTTTTGGCTTTTGTCATTGTTTTGTTGTCATTTCTTTGTAATTTTTTAGTTATAGTTTAGTTCTTGTTTTCTTGAAGATTAAACTTATGGTCATTTAATGTTGGGTTTGTGTTGTTTTTAACAGGTCATCTGAACAAGAATCACCAAAGTGAGTTTTCTTTAAACTTTCTACTGTAGAATCTCTAGCTTTAAGATAAATAATGAGATACAGAACTTCAACTGATTTTTCAAAGTAATGGTCTTATATGGTTTAAAGACACAAGCATGTAAGCCAGTGAATATTGTAAAGTTTTATAGAAAAAAAAAAAATTGGGGTCAGGATGTGGAAAGGCGTAAGTTCTAATAGAACCATAATCACTATTTTCAAAAAAGTTGGTTAAGAACTGTTGCAAAACTTTAATGATGCAAAAATCCACTGGTAATTTTCTCTGGTGACTCTTTATATAGTGCCAGATGGTATTAACTGAAATATATTGTCATATTTTTCTGACATTGTTAATTCTTTTTCTACACTGAAAAATCATTATGATCTGTAATTTCAGCTAGTAAGTGAAATGTATTTTTTTTAAATTACTATGTTCTGGAAGACTTATTAGGACGTATTTACATATATAATGTTCCCCCTTACATTACATTGACCTCATAGGAAACATGAAAAGTCCTGGAAACCATCAGATAAAAACGTAATTTTGACAGTATGATTCCTTTAAGTGTCATTATAGTTCACTATTTCAACATATTCTGAAATTATGGAGAGCACCAAGTAAATAAGATCTCTCAAACACTGAAAAAATATTTTCTGTAATAACTGACAATCCTGCAACTATTGCAAAAACACTTCATTCCCGTTGCCAAATACACATTATATAACTGGAAGTCAGAAATATTATGGCTAGAATATGTTTGCTTGATGACATCTTTCAGAACATTTCCATTTGTTGCAATCAGATTTTCATAAGCTGAGAAATAAGTGTTTGCATTATCAAAGTTTACTGCAGTGCAAGTCCTGTATGTTAGAAGCCTAAGCTACATTCCTCCATAGTGTAGTATTAGTTCTTCATTAACAGCTAGCAGTGGCTGCTGGAAATGGTTCAAAAAAGCTCACATATAAACTAGGACCAAAGCAGAAGTAAACATTTGAATCTACAAATTTTAATGCCAGGGTTTACTTGCATATACTTAAGATTGTCAGGTTTGATGTTGCTATACCAAAGCTTTCCCCAGGACAGATATTTTCACATTAGGTGGCAATTACAAAGTTGGAGCAGTTAGTCTCTGTGAGTTTGGTCTGATTAAAGAAGGTGTTTGGTTGTAGTAGAGGTCTGCATTTCATCATTTTTCTGAGAGGGCATCTGGCTAAATGAATATTTGATTTGAAAGGTCCTGGAACACCATCAGGCTACTTGGCCAGTTTTCACATTTGAAATTTTTAATTACTGACTTTAGTTATCCTTCATTGTTGAGTTTCTTGAGTGCAAGATCTGTACCCTAATGTAATTCTGGATCTTTCTATGTGGTTGTAACTACTTCAATAACACACTATATTAAACCTTTCATTGTCACTTGCTATTTCTCACTATTTCTCTGACAATTTACCATGGCTTTTCTGCAAACTGCCTTCTCCCACAGGGATAAGATTGAGACAGCATTCATGAGAGGCAGGAATTGGAAAAAAAAAAAAGAAAGAAAAAAAAAAAGGAAAAAAAATTCTTTGCAGGAATGAGAGTGGAATCGCAGCAAAAGATTTTTCATGGGTAGAATTGGCAACTGTGGTGCTTTTCCCTCGTGGTTCACCTTTCTTCATGTGTTACTGTGATTTCCTGTACCAGTGCAACAGTGCCTTGCACTGCTAACATCCAAATATTTTGCTAAAAATCGTTTTGCTACTCTAGTTTTGGTTTTCTGTTCTTCTGGATGTCCACTTATCAAATCATAGACTTAGCTCGTACGTCAGTCCTATTTACCTGCACCTCAAGAAGATGGGTAAAATTTAAGTATAAAGTTGTCTTGTTCTTTTAACTGGGTGGTACATTTGTATGTTCTACTATTTGGTTTTAAAATCTGTATAAGAATAGCTTTGTAATACTTATCCTTTTTAAATACAGGAATGTATTGGGTAACAGTCCAACACGGAGTTCTTTGACCCGTATCTCACCTAAAGCCTTGGCTCAGTCTCCCAATGGAGTTGGCAACATTTCTGGTTCTTACCCTTTGGAAGGGGTGGATAAACACTTCTTAGAAACATATGACAACGTTACAAAAAGTAGCTCAACGGACGATTCCAGTCAGTACTACTGTGATAAGGTACGTTCAACTGTGTGCTTTTAAAGTCAAAACTAGTAGTGAATGGAACTTTGAGCTGTGGTTTAAGAATGCACGAAAGTTGTGGTTATATTTCAGGATGAGCATATTTTGTGCAGCAGTAAGAATAGATCTTGTCTTACTACTCAAATGTATCCAAGGTTGTGTATGCAGTATGAAAGACAAGCTTGCCAACTGCATTGATTTCCAAAGTGTCAAACATTCCAGAAGCATCTGCAGGGAAAGTTGCTAGTGGAATAGAAATCCTTATGTGATTAAATCTTATTTCCTCTAGAGAGAAAGATCAGATAACTGAAGTTGCTATATGTCTGAATAGCAGGCACAGCTCTGCTTTATCCCAGGCATTTCTTAAGGATGGCTAAACATCATCATTTGAATTCTGAGCTGACTGGAGAACAGCTGCTCCCCACTAATGTTATGGTAGTGGGTCATTCTCCAGCCTGTTCCAGAGGTGTTCTGAAGAACTTCCTAACCTGCCTGACCATTAGTTGCTGATACCATTAATCTTTCTGCCTTATGGATCTGTTGCAGAAAATTAAAATGCACAGGAGAAAAATCAGGGGGAGAGTGGCCACTTCATAGTTTTTAGAGTAGAATCAATTCTACCCTTGTGTTGTATCCAACATTTTAATGACAACAGATTGAAAATTTAATTGGAGTTATCAACTGAGAAAACTAAGATGAGAGTAGCTGTGTTAGTACAGAGCAACCAGAGAATGTTTGCTGCGATGTACATTGCTATTTTTACAATTTAAAAGATTATTACCAGAGGTATATTCTACAACCATATTCTCTTCCTGATTAAAAGTGGATTTACATAAAGTATTTTTGTTCAGCACATCTAAATTTGGATTCACTATTCTCTATTTTGCTGCTATTTTCTTTTAAAAATTAGAAAATTCATGTGTATTTTCTATATATTGCAGAATGACTTAGTTGAGGGAGACTTACTTTTGGTGCATATCATACCAGATGAAGATGGCAAGTTTGGATTTAATCTAAAGGTAAACCAGCAATCTTTTACTTATTTTTGAATGCTTCATAGATTCAATGTTTTAACTTTGTTTACTTTTTCATTTTTCAGTGTAATGATTTGGAGAAAGCAGTATGTTCTGCAGGAATGTCTTGTTACCAAGAGTCTTTAGAAGTGACAGCCTAATCCTTAAATGCTAAAGCAACACTTACAGAAATAAGCCTCTACTAGTTCTCTGGTTTTCAGTTGCATATACTATGGGCATGGCACGTTTCCAAAGCAGACTGCCTATTTGGCTGCTTAAATATGAACTTGAAAGCCTAATTTAAGGCATCAACATTTGGAAAATTGGAACTCAGTATTATAAAACAATTTAAATGGTTTGTGCTATTCAATTTGCTATATCCATTAGAATTCATATTGGAAAGATGAAAATTAATTTATTAAGAAAATGGAAGTTACTATTGGTAACTGGCTATTGTAAATGTTCTACATTTCCTCACTGAAATTCCATTTAAGCAGAGTAGTGTAAATTAGCAGCGCAGAGTTTGATCTTTTTATCTCAGGCTTTTATTGATGGGGCAGTGATTGAATGTCATGTGAAGAGAATAAGGGAGTACAGTTGTTTGGAACTTTGATCCCACCGGATTCCTTACATGTTCATCACAACATCTAAGAAGACTATCCATCTTGCAAGTTCAAGTGTTGAATTAGGCTTGCTTTGAAGCACAAGGTTACAATAAATATTTGCATTTTATCTTTCTATTGCCTGTTAAAATGTGTGCCCAAACTAAGACACTGGATCTAGTTTACTGGAAATTGGTAGATTTAAAGACACCACAGCCTCCTCTAAATCCCCCATTTAGTGATGAAAATTCAATCCTACCAACCCTACTTATGATGACAGTATGAAATGTATATAAAAACAAAAGTAAGTTCTTACTTGTTTAAAATGCTGCTTATGCTTAATGATATGGTTGTTTTTTACTTGACATTTCCCTAGGGTGGAGTAGATCAAAAAATGCCACTAGTAGTATCAAGAATAACTCCAGGATCACCTGTAAGTAAATTCTTAAGGCTTTTTATCCTTCCTTTATTGCTCCCTCCCCTCTCAGAGATCTGTACACATAGAAATTTGGACACCCATAAGCAGTATGAGATAGCAGTTGAGCTGTTCTCTTTGGGAGTTGTTTTGATGAGTGGTTTCTTAAACCACAGATTAAAAGTTCTGGAAAAGTTAACTAAACAACGTACAAGTAGAAAGCATATTTGTGTCCTCCTGTCATCTCAAAAAATGCATCTGGAACTGGAAAATGCTTGATGAGGAGCAAGGACTTAAGACAGGGAGCAGCATTCCTGAAGAAGTAAATAACATGGGCTCCTGGAGCCTGGAAAAGAGAGCTTGTTTGAGGGAGATGTAGTGGAGGTCTGTAAGACTAGGAGCACTGTGAACAGGGAATTCCAGCTGAACTACGGGTTACCAAATGAAGTTTGTGAAAGTCATGTTCTTCATGTTTAGTGAACCAATTTTTCATGCATAAAGTAGTAGACCAGTGAAACTCCTTGACAAAAGATGCTGTGGTTAAAATAATTTTGTGGGCAGTCAGGAGAGGATGAATACCTGGGGGGAAAAACCTGCTGTTATTGATGAGGCAAACCACAATAGGCTGAAGAAATCCTTAGGGCTAAAAATATTTATAGGTTGTGAGAGTATTTGGCAGAGGCAAGGGAGCAGGGTATGTTTGCTCTGTTCCTATTTTGCCATAGATTTTTGCTTATGGAAATATTTATGGGCCAGGTGAAATGTTTATAAGAATCAGTGCAGTCACTGAATTCTTCTGTGGAATTGTGAAATAATGGTAACATAATATCTTTTCAACTTTTTTCTAAATAATTAGTACATAAATTTGTGAGGACATTTGTTATCTAATCTCACATTTTTTCACTCCCCTTTTTCCAAACTGTATTTCAAAATCTCATAAAGTAATTTCACTGCAGACTTGATAGGAAATATTGCTGACTTAATCCTAAAAATATGATGTACTCTGAATCTTGTAGACTCTTTTGAAATTTAATAAGCAGTCACAGGACTGATATCTAAATGTCATGATGCAAATCAAGCTAAAACAGATTGCTTGAGAGGTTGTTTTTGTCACATTTATGATTTGTGGCTTGACTTACACAGTGCGTAGCACTCCTTTATGAACTATAATAATTATTTTAATAAAAGATTAGTAGGAAATTATAACTTAAGTCTACAAAGTGAAAATAAAAGTCCTTAAGACATTTCATGGTCAGCCTAGCAAACTTCTTAAGGGTGATTTGAAATATTGAAGTTACACAAGGCAAACAGACTCATTCCACAATCAGATAATAAAAGATGTTTCTACAGAGGCAGTCATTTCCTTTGGCAGATTCAGATTGGCTTTTGGAAATTATTGATCTGTTTTTTTTCTCTTGGATTGGCAAGGTTGTGGACTTCTAACTTACACAGTTCATTTAAGTGTCACCCATTAGTGGCGTAGGCATGAATGCAGGCTTTCTAGCCTAGTAAGCCACAAAATAAGTTGTCAGGATCACAAAAAAACCTGGAAACAGTTATCCAGTATAATATACTCAATAGCAGTGTTATAGAAATCATGTCATGTTAAACAAGAGGAAAAAATGTACTTCTTTTCAGAGCATAGCAGTATTCATTTTATTGTTTTCGTAAATGAAATTTCACCTCTTCTTTGCTGTTTAATGAAATGTAGTTGGTATTTGAAAGTTCAAATTAAGCAGTCTGTGGTATGCATTTTTACATAATTTTAGCTCAGTAATGCCTGTCCTTCATTTCTATGTTATCATGCCCTGTATTCACTCATTACCCTGTAAATTGTCCTTGGAGATGCTGTTTTGTAGTATTATTTGCTAAGATTATTTCTCAGGTTTTAAGATCACTTTTTCCCATTTTCCTACAAAAAGATGTATATTTTTTTGTAGACGAGGGTAAACAAATCTACTCAGCAAAATAAGGTACTATTTTCCTTTATACAGCCCAAATTTCTTTTAAAAGTCCCTCTCAAATAAAGCAGCAGCCTAGTATGCTGGGAAAACTGTAGGACAGAGTAGCCAAAATTGTTGAGAGCGTGCATTATAGCTAGGGAACAACCATTTATTGTATCTGTTTTGCTTGTTTTAAAGCCATATACTGTTTTGTGGGGGTTTTTTTTCACAAACAGTATTAATGCCCTAAGGTACTAGAAAAGTCATTATGGTTTTATTTAATAAAACTTTCCATTGAAAATGATCCCATGCTTCTTGAAGCAATAACAAGGTGATTAGCATAAAATGAAACATTAGGTGTGTCAATAGGACAGGAAGCCTTTGACATAATTATTGTGTGGAAAAGCTCAATATATGAAAAATCTACAAATTATGCTTGCGAAGAAGGAATTAATTCTCCTTCAAGATATATTTTAGATAGTCAGATGATTCAAGTAAAAGAGCTGAGGCATTAATGTATCCCATGATTAACAAAGTTTGTTTGAGCAAAGATATTAATCTCTATGTGTAATAAAGAGTAATAGTCAGCAGCCAGCCAAGAAATCTAAATTATACACAAATATAGATCAGAAACCATTCTCTACATGTGCTTGTTGACTTCTTGACTCTCTTACATTGAATGGATATGGGGTTTATATCACCTATCTTTTAAAATATATATATATTTCAGAGAGAATAACTTATATCTCAGTAATATTTGAGAGTGATTAAATTATCCAGTCATTCTTAGTTACATCCTTCTGTCTTGCCTTTATAAATTATACAAAATATGCCAAGGGTGTCCTTGAGGACCTGTAAATACCTAGTTAAATCAGTGTTGAAGAACAACATGGCTGTTCCTAATTCCCATTTTTTTTCGGTTTATATTTGTTAGGAATCATTGTCAATCTTCCCTGTCTTTCATTATTTTCTTTCCTTATTTCTATGGAAGAAGTTGGGGGAAACTATTCCTGCTTTAAATTTTAAAGCAGCTTTTCTCTTGGGATTTTTTCCTCTTGCATACATCTTTCTTTTTCTTCTGTCTCTTCTCCTTTGTCTGTTTTGTGGCACTGAGGTCTTAAGTTTACTCTCCTTTTACTTTATTCTGTGGCTCCCAGTTTATTTTCTACTTCACATCTTTGCCTCTATTTTCTTTCTTTTATTCTGCATTTTTCTTTTTGTCATTTTTTGGTTTTTTTTTCATTATCATTTCTTCTTTCCATCTCTTCCTATTTTTCAGTTGGTAATATAATACATCACTGATAAACTTCTGTTAGGAGCCATCAATGTAAGACATAATGATAAACTTCTGTTAGGAGCCATCAATGTAAGACATAATCAGGATAAGATCTAATTTGAGTGTCTTGCTCACATGCGGGGGGTTGGTGATGGTTGTTTGGCAGGACTAATAATACTGGATGAATAAAGTTCAGGGAACTTGTGCTGGCATTAAGGAAATACAGGGAACAACTATGAACAGAGAGTAACAGTAAAGGTCTGTGTCTCATTCATACAACAAACGAAATGAAGTTTTTATATAGTACTTCTGTGTCTCTGGTCACTTGCTAGACAAAATAAAAATTAGTATAGCAATGAAAAGAAAATTCTTGCACTACTTCACACTCCAAGGTTGTAGAATCCTGACCATTCTTATTAGAAAATCACTGAAGATTGGAAGGGACCTGGAGGTCGTCTTGTCCAACCAGGACCATATCCCAGATGCCTTTTGGATACCCCATGGTGGGAGACTCCACAGTGTCTATGGGTAACTTGCTCCAATGCTCAGTCACCTTCACAGTAAAGCGATTCCTGATGTTCAGATGTAGCCTCCTCTATTTCATTTTGAGCCTGGTGCCTCTGATCCTGTCAGTGGGCAGGACCACTGAAAGCCTGGCTTCAAATTCTCTGTGCCTTCTCCTTTGAGGGTTTATGTACATTGACAATATCCCTCTGAGCCTTTTCTTCTCTAGGCCAAATGCTCCCCATGCTCTAGCCTTCCTTCATGCCAGAGATGCTCCAGTCCCTTAATCATTTTGGTAGCACCATCATCAGATTCTGGCCATATCTTGAATTGCTTTGTGCTGGATGTAGAGCTAAGCATACTAAGAATTGTGGCAGAAAAAAAGCCGAACAAACGCTGGGGTTCAGCAGTTAGTCTAAAGTGTGGTATCCAAGACAATGTGTAATGTAAATTTTCTTTTGAGATGGGGAAAACCTTGTTTTAGTGTTCCCTGCACACAGGTAGCAAAAGAACTTTTCACAAACGCAGCGGCCTTGAGCATCTTAGTTTGGGTACTTACCTGCATCTTCCTGATAAAACTTCCAGTAAATGAAGAGAGGGAGAATGTTCTCTATTTGTAGCTATCATTTGATATCCACCAAACAGGAATATGTTAAATGACAAAAATAGGAAATGTGTATGGATTTGTTTGGATTTTAAAAAGTGCACGCCTGGAGAATGGCATGTTACATTATGTTCATGAAAATTATGGACTTCTCAGTATTTGCTGCATAAAAACAGAAATTGTTATTTTATGTGCCCAAAACACTTTTTCCAGAATTTCAGTGGTTGTTGAGGCTTGGAATCTGATCTTTGAGAGCAATCTGATGATGGCTGTTTGATTAATATGAATTCTTTTTATAGTTATCAATATGCTGTTTGAACTCTTTCTTATCTTCATTGAGAGGCTTTGAAGCACAAAAGACACCTTCAGATTTGAATCCTTTGACAAAATTTCTGATACAAAACATGAAACCTTATTAGGAGAACTGTGAAGACTTTGCTTGCATGATGAACTTACTATCATGATATGTTCCTGCTTACATGACTGGATGCAATGACATTAATGTGTTTCTTTGGTCTTGCCACAGGCTGATAAATGCATTCCAAAGCTGAATGAAGGTGATCAGATAGTATTAATTAATGGCCGAGATATCTCAGAGCACACGCATGACCAGGTGGTCATGTTCATAAAAGCCAGCAGAGAATCTCACACACGAGAGCTTGCACTTTTGGTCAGGCGGAAAGGTAACTGGGTTAATTTTATTCACTTCTAATGTTTCTGAGACTGTTACTCTTAGGCTTGGTGGTATACCCTCTTCTGCTTACATAAATGTGTTCTCAGTGCACTTGGAATAGGTCTGTGCTAAAAGGTATGTCTTGCCACTTTCAAATTAGTAGTACAAATACTTTATATAAGTTTTTACCACTGCAATAAAGAACCTATCTAGTTAGAATTTCTTCTTATTTTCTAAGTCTAGCAATTTATGAGAATAAATAGTCCCTTGAAGAAGTTTTTTTTGGTGGTTTGGGTTGCTGGGGTTTTTTTGTAAATAAAGCATAATTTCACAAATCCCCCATTGCAGGTTTGCAAATACCCATGGGCTGTTCCCCAGCACAATTTATGATGAAATAAGTAGAATAAGCAGCTCCCCATTCTTACAACAGATATTTTGTGACAACAGTGAGATAAAGGTGTGCTACCTGCTTGCTAAACTGCTGCCAGCAAAGAGCACACAATATTTGAAATATGCAGGGTCTTAAGCCTGTTTATTTGAAATATGGGGAACTCATCCAGCTTGGCTTTGCTTACTCTGTATTTAAACACATGGAGATCCCAAGAGCTTTGGAATATTGTGAAACTCCTAGTTTATTATTTACTTTCCTTAAGACCTAGGGTAAGACCTTAAAACACACTATTATAGAAGGGCTCTGTAGAGAGTTTCTGATAACATTAAAACTTAAAAATCTGAAGGTATTATGCATCACTGGAAAACAGGAGGGAATGAAACTGCCTAAATGATATGTACTTCTGTAACACTGCCTTTATTTAAAACTTGTGTTTCTAGGAAGATAGATGGGCTCTTGATTTGTTTTGCCTGTTGTAGGCCTTTCCAGTAGTTTTATGAAGCGTTTAGTCTTCCCTTAACTTTTCTAGCCCCCTTCCTACTTGCAGATAAGAGAAGTCTGCTTTTATCCAAAGATAACCTCTGGCCCCATACCAGTCATTTGTATAGGCATGAGTATGAACAGCTCCCCATTTTCTGAAGTTTGGCAGGTATGAACTGTTCTGATCATTGCAGAGAGTAACCACAGCTGAACATGCTAGGTGATAGAGTACCTTTCACAGAGACAGAACTGCTATGCAGATTACTTTATTAATGTTTGTCATGTTCTTCAATATGTTAGCAAGGAATGTCACAAAAAATGGACTAAATTTTTTTTTTTTTTTTAGTTTATTTAGTTAGTTCCTTCAGTATTAGTGTAAGAACTTGCAAAATACAATTCAGTTGCTTCCCTAATGGCAAAGGAATATCACATATTTTTTGCATTCATTTTGCTGTTGAGGGTCCAAACTAATACAAGATTCTTGTAGAAGTATACCATTAATTACGCTCTAAACTTTTTTTAGGCAAAACTCCTTTGTTTTATTACTTTGGTGGATGTTGTGATTCATTAGCCTATTCAGCAGTTCATTCTGTAAGAAAAGGTTGCAAAAATTCCTTGGGCTTGGAATTCAAGTTCTTTGTCTTCATAGGTAGGCTCTTTGAGTTTCTCTTTCAGAAAGGTCATAAGAACATCTTACTCTTAGTAATTTCCACAGTAATACAGTACAAAACCAAATACATGTAAATGTGTTGCTGCTTGCTTTCCTGAAGCTTTGGAAACTTTGATGGTAAATTTTTATATCTGTTACAAACACATTAATGCTGTATGCAATGGATTTTAATTTTCTACACATCTTTCAGTAGTTAAACAGTTTGTGGAACCCAAATCAGAAGATGAAGCTGATTCCCACAACCTCCCAGAATCTATTCTTCCTCTCTGTTCTGAATATGGTGGTGATACACTGGAGGAGTCTATGGAGCAGCTAAGAAGAGGGCTAGAAAGTGGGACTGTCCTTATTCAGTTTGAGGTGGGTAACAGTCAATTCTCAAATGCCATTAATAGAGACCAATAGCTTTAACCAGCAGGTAATGTAGGGCTTTAAATTAATTGCAAATCTCATTGTTCCTGTTCAGTTCAGTCTCCAGGGAGCAACAATCTGACTCGCCCCTCAGTTTCACCCTTCACTACTTACAATAGGGAAGAATGAGATCACAGAATATCATCTACTGAGAAAAATTAGTTTTAATTAGCAAGTTTCTAGCTCAAGTACCTAAAGCTCACTAAATTAATATTTTTCCTTAGTTGTTTTATTGAATAGAGTAGTGGGATTTGGACAGATGTCAGTCTTGTACTTTATTTCTTTTTCTATGTTCTTCAGTGTGTTAGCAAGGAATGTCTTAGAAAACATATTGTTTTTATAATTTATTATATTAGTTTCTTCAGTATTAGTGTAAGAAATTATAAAAGATAATTCATCTGCTTCTCTAATGGCAAGGGAGTACAGTATATGCATGTTTGTGCTTGTTTGACTATACTGAATTCAAACATTTGGAGTAACTATGGAGAAATCCTAGTTATTATGATTTATTAAAATTGACGTTGAGTTCTGGAGAACCCCTTTCTGTCACTGAAAATTTGTAGAACAGCAATAAAATTTTGATATTTTTTCCTTCACTGTTTTTCAAATATTATAAATTTTGACAGTAGTGGCTAAAGAGTTGTATTGCTAATCTGATAGCCACTCTTTTTATGAAATTTTCTTCATTTCCAAGAGTTTTGAGAATTAAAATTCCCCTTTTTTTAAAGGAACTGTAGACTATGGTTCATAGCTGCTTTCCAAAATCCATAGCACTGGATACAATGCAGCAATTGCAATGAATGTTTGCTATTGAAACAGTAGCTTAGAAGATGTGAACTGGCCTTTCAATACTTTTTTTGAAATCTTATGAACTGGAGAGCAGATTAGTGGCCTTGTTTATTTTTTTCATTGTTTCTTAATCAGAGACAATTGCGGTGTCACCTCATCAGCCTTGGTAACCCTCAAACTCTGCATTCACCTTAGTAAAATAGTAAATAATTAGACCCTCTAGACTATGAATAATCAAGTTTTTCCATTATATCTTCCTCCATATAATCAGAATTTAAGAAGGCTGTCAATAGCAAATGACAATTTGCCAGGCTACAATAATGAAGCTTGAGAATGGTTACTTTACTTTAAATTTATTTTCTTTGTCTCCCAAATAAAAGCAGAAATTGCATCTTGGCTCTAGTAAAGTAATCTGGAATTTGAGTTATAGCTGATAGAAACTGTTCCATCATATAATCAAGTTCTCTTCTCACATGGTTTGGTTATGTTGTATGAGTTGAAAAATGAGGTGAGCTGTGATACAGTCTTAGGATTCAGTAAATCTCACAATTGAATGAACTTTTTTGGTGGTATTTCTTTTCTCTCAGCCAAAGCAGGGGATTTTAGACTTGTATCTATTTAATTCCATTTTATGTATGGAACCATATTTGAAATCTTCATTAGACTTGTAAGATATAATGTGCTCTTTGGTAAGTGTTCTGTAAGGTACATAAAACTCTGCCATAACCAGGTTAGTAACTCAGTTGGAAGTTGTTTTCATGCATATTTAATACGGAAAAGCTGTAATTGTATAATTACATTTCTTAATTCTTTGTTGTTGTTTTCCGCCTGCTGTACCTTTTATTGTCCAGTACGATGGACTTTGATAAATCATTAGGGTTGGGAAGACCTCTTAGATTATACAGTCCAACTGTTAACCTTATGCCAACCTTAAAATTTTGGTTATACACTTCTATGCCCACACTTACTCCACATAAAATTTGCAACATAGCAGATGGCCCAAAAGAAGTGTAACAGGTTGGGAAGTTGTGGTACATTGAACTTTTTTTTCTTTTTCAGGTATTTACAGGATTGAATAGGATAGGCTTAGTCCAGAGAATAAAAATTTGTCTGAAATTTTTGTAATACAGTTGATTCCATAAAATATCAGGCTATTTTTTTTATTTCTGATGTCTTTCCTTGCTCGCTTGTTTCAGCCTCAACCACTTTTTTCCTTCCAGTCCATAGTTTTATAAGAAAAAAGGCAAATTTGCAGGCAATATATCAATGACTCTCACATTTCCTTTTTATTTTTTTTTCCCCTAGAAATTTATCTAGATATCATGATAGGGGTAGCATTAATAGAAATTCTTGTCATGCTAAATACAAAAATCTCTCAAGTGAATTTTTCAGAAGGATGGAAAAAATATTAAAGAAAATAATCTTTTTTTCCAGTGTATATATTTTCATGTGAATGTATTTAGTGTGTGTATAGTGTAATCACATCCCTTAAAATCCTGTCATTTTTCATTCTGTTTTGCAGCAACTTTATAGAAAGAAACCAGGGTTGGCTGTTACATGTGCAAAGGTACCTCAGAATATGGACAAGAATAGATACAAAGATGTTCTACCTTGTGAGTCTAAAGTACAGTTCCTGCCTATTTTGCTTTATCCTTTATATGCTCTTTACTGATTGAAGATTTTGTTATATAATCAAAATCATATAATTGTTCATTTTATTTTCTAAAATGTAATACTCCGGTTTGTATTTGGTTGTTTGTGTCTCTGCAATTCCTCAGTTGTTTTTTAACTTAATAGAAGGGAAGCATTCTCCTTAATTGCTAATTTTATTCTCTCTTTTTTTTCTGTGTGTGTGTGCAGATGATGCCACAAGGATAATATTGCAAGGAGATGAGGATTACATTAATGCAAATTACGTGAATGTAAGTCATAGAGACCTGCATTTACTCACTCTTTGTATTACTAAAGCAGACTAAATTTGGCTTTCTTAGGGAAAGAGGATATTTTGTTTTATATTTTGAGGATTTGTAAATGTAAAAGATGTGAAGTTTTATCATGTAAAAGATGAAGTATCTCTTGTGAAACAAGTGGCCATCCTGATACACAGTAGGTGCATCCATGGATATGTGGTTGGTATAAACTGTGATATTTGTAGACTCTTTAACCAGTAAAAAATGTTTTACCTTTCTGTGGGCTTCAGATTCTGAGGTTGTATCCTTAAAATTAAGCCCTTTTACCTCTAGTACCACTTATATGCCAGCTATACTATGAAGGATCCAGAAGATAAACCAGAGGCACAGTTGCCATAATCAACCAAGTGTAGGCTGTGAGTCAGGGAAAAAGAGGGGGAAATGTGTATATGTTTGTGTCAGATCCCTAAGTTAAGCACCTAAATCAGAGTTGATTATTCACTTACTGTGTTTTGTATCAAGCAATAAACAGCTTTTGCTAATGTACCTTTGGTGTAAATGCCCTGCCCGTATTCCTTCCTAAATAGTAAAGAAAATCTGGAAAGCTTTTCAGTTTCAAATTTTCAAGTACATTTTCACTATTCTTCTTCTCTTCATAGTTCAGCAAAAAGGACTATACAACCCATACTTTACATCTGTTTTAGATTAATGATGTTTTTTCACAAAAAAAGTTGTGAACTTGATTGTCTTATTACTTAGCTTGCTGCCTTAATCTTCCCTCAAAACTTCCTATTTAAATGAAAGACTGCGTTAAAATAGTACTTGAGCAATGACATCGAACTTTATATAGGACCTTTCTTTCACTTTACAGATGGAAATTCCTTCTGTGGGCATTGTGAACAGGTACATTGCCACACAGGGGCCTCTTCCACACACGTGTGCACACTTTTGGCAAGTAGTCTGGGATCACAAATTGTCACTGATCATCATGTTAACAACTCTCACTGAACGAGGACGGGTAAGTGTCCATGTTCTTTGTATGCTTTAGAAATGTACCATACCTTTGAACCTTTTCTTCACTGTTATGTCCAAATAATGCTAAAATAAGCCAACTTATTCTGTTGACTCATTTTTCTGAAGGCCAGGATTTCTGATTTACTTAGGAACAGATAGTCAACAACTTGCTTTTTGTTACGCTGCTTTGAAAACAAACCAGGTGTCTGATAAACAGAGGTCACTGCATTCATTCTGTTCTGCTGATCAGACAGGTGCTTTGTGCTGTAACTTTTTTCCTTCAGCAGATATCTGGAAGCACTGAGCAGGCTGAGCAAACCTTGTAGTCTGGCTTAAAAAGGAGTCTGCCAATGGTATTTGCTAGTGGTGGTCAGAATTTAACCTGCTTGCTTCTATTTACATTTTAGGTTCTTTCCTAGAATTACTCTGATAGTTCTTTTAATTATGTTTAAATACGTTCTGGCACTCCATTTATTTTGGAATAGTACAGTGAAAATCTGGTGTATTTTGTTGTACTTTGATTTAACATATCCTTTGTAGTTTTGAAGATTAAGTTTTTAGTTTTCATGTAAAGGTATTGGTTTTGAAGTTTTAGAAGCTGAAAACTGAAAAGTGGATTTTTTTTTTTTCATGCCTATATTGTAACCTTTATCTAGATTTCCTATGTCATCTATCCCACACTATGAAATTTATCTGCCATGGCAGTCAAAACCCAATGTTTTTAGAAAGCAAGGAAGTGATTAACAGCATGAAGATTGAGATGTAAGGAAGGACAGTGAAGCAGCTGTCAGATTTTAATCATGGCCAAGTCACATAGCTGTTCATGGAAACAGACATTATTGAACATCATCGCATACAAAAATGCTCCCTTCATCTTTTGACTATACTACAATCAAAATAGCTTGCTGCTTTTATTTCCTTGTGTTAAGGAGAGACACGGATTAGTAATAGTTTGTAGTTTGCCCAGTCAGTTGGAACCTTCAAGGCAATTGTTGATAACTTGTAATCATCCTGCTGGTACCTTTACACACGAGACACTTTTTCTGAGTTTTGTTTACTTTCAGAAATTATTTACATTTGCCCAGTTTGTGGGTGAACTTTTAGGGATAGGAAAAAATGTGTATTCTTGTCAAGAGTATCCCCATTAGCAAATGCTGAACCTTTTCCCAGTCCCTGGATGTTTTACATTCCAGATTGTCTCTTTCCAATGGTGTTAAGGTTTATATTATAGAATTCAATTTTTTTCTCCCCAATAATGTTCATTTTTCTAAAAATTGATTCATTATTTTGGCTTAAATTTAAAAGGCAAAGTATTTTAGATAAACTGCTACAGTAAAAATTTCAGGCATAATGGTTATAATTTGAATTTGAAGCCACTAAAAACTGAGCTCTGTTAAAGATAGAATTAAGAAATTTTAATATTTCAAAATTTCCAGCTCTTGCTAGTCTGTATTAGTTTAAAACTTACAGATAAAACCAGCTTTGAACTTGACACAGGTTGCAGTGTCACATCAGTTAAATTCTGATTACATCCATAGGTGGAGATTCTACAGCCTCACAGGGTTTCTTGTTTCTGTGCTTCACCATCCTTGTGGAAATTTTTTGCCAACATCTAAACAGAATTTCCGTTGTTGCATCTCTTTTCAGTTGCCTCTTGTCCTTTCCTTGTTCACTTTCAAGAAAAGTGTGGCTCTGCCTTTACTCTAAGTTGCTATTTGGTGCCTGCAGATAGTTATAAATTTGTCTTCTGCACTTCTCTTTTTACTATGGAATAAATCCATTGGTCTGCTTCTACATTACGCTTTGAGAAGTCATTTTAGCAATTACAGATAAGCACCAGACAAAGCATTGTGCATCCAATTTACCTGAATATTTATTACAAATCACTAAAACAGAAGTTTATGGAGAATTTAGCCTATTTTGTCCTGTTATTTTTCAGTTTGGATGCAAAAATATCATCACCAAACTAGAACAGATTTTATACTGCTCCTTGAATTCCCTGAACCATGGTATAGGAGGGAATGCTGGAAACAGAAATGCTTGTATACAGTCTTGACATGTGCTTTATTTTCCTTGCAGACCAAATGTCATCAGTATTGGCCTGATCCACCAGATGTAATGGAATATGGCAGCTTTCGTGTCAGATGCCACTCTGAAGACTGTACAATTGCTTATGTTATTAGAGAAATGGTGATTACAAACATTGAGGTAAATGGCCTTTTCCTTATCTCTAATTATCCCCAAGAAAGCTGAATGAATACAAGAGTCGAGAAAGACTCTGTGTTTGATAACACATATCAAACTGTGTGTGAATATGTGCATGTGTGTCTATACGCACACATTTTTAAAGAAGAACATGTGTATATTATATGAATTAACATAGTATGATTATTCCTTTAGAGCTTCTTCAAAAACATACCTTTTGAATTCTATAATCCATTATGCTGTACAGATATTGTAATAAGATTCATAAGGAAGTTTAGTGGTCTAAACAGTTTTGTAATCACTGACTTCACAAGTATTTTGATTTATAACAGGAGGGGTTTTTTTCTAAGTAACTGTGCTTTTTCAGGGATGAAATATGGGTCACTTGGTTAATGACACATGCAACTAGGACAGCTAATAAAGAAGTAAAGCATAATAATGTTGTTTTGAGAGAAGATGCAGAATCTCACCAGTTCCTTTCCATTGTCTTTAATCGGATTTAAAAAAAAAAAAAAAGAAGAAAAAAAGAAAATTCCATATATAACTCAATTGAAATGTGCTCAATTTATGTAAGATATATATATTCCATAGTTCCTACTACTTACTGCTGATGTAAGAGTTAGGAAGGAAAGACAAGGTTAAACACACGCATATGCTCTTGTGTTGTGAAGTCTGTATTCAGGTCATATCTTGACTTCCCACAACCTGAATTATAGGGATTGCTTTTGTTTCCAAATTGTCCTGCATTTCTCTTTCCTCTCTTCATCTCTTTTCCAAAATTCTGTGGCCGTGAGTATTTTCTAAAAGGGTGAAGGGTTTGTGCTATCATAAGATGTCTAAGAAATCACTGTATAGTGACCCCAGGCTAATTCGTACTTTCATTACTAGTCCATCCTTTAAACTTACGTATAGTTAAGTAGCCTCTATTGTTAGAGAATTGCTAATAGTAAGAAAAAGGAAATGTGTTTTAAAATATAACATTTAATCAATGTTCTTACAGTAAGATGACCAAACCTCTAGCTTCATATATTTGCAACTGAATCTGTCACTTGGCAATGCATCCAAATTTGTTTAATGTGATTAAGATTTCCTTTGCAGTCATAAACATGAGATATCAAATGTCAGTACTTAAAGGTCTTTCAGTTGAGATGGGTTACCGTGTTTCAGTTTCCAGCTATGAGAAACCACACAGTCAGGGAACAGAATTATATTTATTTCTGTAGTTTGGCCAATTAATCTGTAACTGATTAACTTGAATGTCAGCACAGAAGAAATGAAGTTCATAAAAGTAGTACTGCAAGTATATAGAAACAAACTTTTAGTCCCTGTCACTCAAATTATTTATTATTAACCTTTCTAAACCTCATGAGATAAAGAATTAATTTCCTGCCTTTTCTTTTCAAAACCAAGGTTGAAAGCTATACTGTAGCAAAATGAAAGAGCAAACAAAGCACTAAGTTTGGGCGTTTTTGAGGTTAGCTGGGGAGTTTTTTGTTTGTTAGTTTGTTTTTTTTATATATATAAAAGAGCTTCAGAACACTTTGGGGACCAGAATAAACAGACCAAAGGAAAGAAATTGTGTAGTGTGAATGTAGAGCTCATCACCCAGTGCACCGTTTTGTAAAACAGGATACATATTTCTTTTCAATCATTGAAAAAATAGCATGAGAAGCCTAAAACAAACCTTCATTCGGAACTTAACAAGGCTGTGGAGACAATACTTGCTGAACCACATGACTCACATTACTTTGAAAGACTGTATTTTTTAAAGGTTTTGTTTTGTGTTGTGGTTGGTTTGGGTTTTTTATTCTCCCACATTTTATGTTAGTTGTTGCCACAACTTGTTTGTTGCTTTCAAAATGTCTTGTCATTCTTTCACCTGATAAATTTTATTAACTAAATAAGAGGCTGGAGACCAGCGCTGCAGAAAGGGACCTGGGGGTCCTGGTTGATGGCAAATTGAATATGAGTCAGCAGTGCCCTGGCAGCCAGGAGGGCCAACCATATCCTGGGGGGCATCAGGCACAGCATCACCAGCTGGTCAAGGGAGGGGATTGTCGCACTCTGCTCTGCACTGGGGCAGCCTCACCTTGGATATTGTATGCAGTTTTGGGCACCACAATATAAGAAAGATATTAAGCTCTTAGAGATCATACAAGGAAGGGCCGTAAGGACAGCAAAGGGTCTGGAGAGGAAGCCATATGAGGAGTGGCTGAGGTCATTTGGTTTATTCAGCCTGGAGAAGAGGAGACCGAGGGGAGACCTCATTGAAATTTCAACTTCCTCACAAGGGGAAGCAGAGGTGCAGGTACCAATCTCTTCACTCTTGTGACTAATGACAGAATTTAAGGAAACGGTGTGAAGCTGAGTCAGGGAGGGTTTAGTTTAGATATTAGAAAAAGGTTCTTGACCCAGAGGAGGGTTGGGCACTGAAACAGGCTCCCCAGGGGAGTGGTCACAGCACCAAACCTGACAGAGTTCAAGCCATGAGCAGCTCTTGCTGTCACACTTTCTGTAAGTTTAGACTCATAAAACAGGACTAACCAAGCCAACTTTTTACGAAGATGAATTATACATCTATCAGTCACTGTGATACTACAGTAAGGACTGTCATTGAAAGCCTCAGTGCAAAATAAAAAAAACTGTGGAAAAAACTTAAGCCAAGTTTCAAAGAATAATGGTTTGATGAACATCATGAGTGTAACGAGAAGTTACCTCTTATTTTTCATTACCAGGTTTGTACAAAAAAAGCAGAGTCTGACAGAAATAGTGTGTTTAAAAATAAGTATTGGTAGAATGGGGCTAACTATGGAACCAGTAACTACAATTTAGCCTTTTTTTTCATGGATGAGTACTAGATTGTAGTAACTGTGATGGTCTTTTAATGTAAGTTATTTCCACATGGGGTATTATTTGGCTGACATTCTCTGAATTTAAAAGCTGACTGTCATTATGACTGTAAAGACTTGAAGATTTTTTATTTTTTAAAAAGAAAAAAACCCACTAAAAATAGCTTTAAAAAATCTGGACTTTTGTCCAGATATTTTCGGCATGAGACATAAAAGCTTAGACTAGTTCTAACATATATAACTATAACTACTGTTTACAATAGCTTTAAATTACTAATAGAATATGAAGTGGTTTAATATACTTGTGCATTTTGAAAAGCGAGTGACGTAATGGCCAAGTTTTAACAATTTGAATCATCTCAGGACAGCTCAACCAAAAGAATCAAAACTGATTGTATTAAAGCACAAATGGCTAGAAAACTACACAGAAGCTTGAGGCATACCTGAAATAGTTAACAAACATCCCTGTTGGTCTCTATGGATGATTAGGGCATGTAACAGAAAATAAAGATGATTGCACCAAAAGCAACTGCTCTGAGGACTAAGTGCATGTTCTTACAGTGTATTCTCACTCTGAATAAGTCTTACGCAACATGCTTGTGTTCCTTAATGTCTGTGAACTATTTAAATGCAGCTCACTGTATTTAAGCCTGTGCTGAAACATTAAAATTTTCTGAGCTTGACTTTTTGATGCTACAGATCACTCTTAGGGGTTCTCAGGTATGCCACTATGTTGTTATCCATGTTGTATGGCTTTAAGTTCCTGAAGCACATGCAAGGCGACTGGATACTCACTCTTGGATAGTTTTAGAATAAATCAAGTCTTTGTTTCACCAGGATGCTGTAATTCAAATTCTCTAATTTGAGATGATTGGTTCAGACAGTTGTGTGTAACTGCTCCATTATCTCATTTCCCTTTAGAGGAGGTTCTGATTAAGCATGCACAGATTTACAAAGAACTTTTTAATGACATTTTCTTGACACGTTTTTGTACTTTTTTCAATCTTGACATTTCAGAAAAATATGAATTTAATCATTTGGTCAAGGTCAAATTTTTCTACACAGCAAAGCTGAGTAGCAATGGGCCATGCTTTTTCCTGCAGAGATCCTGGTCATTGTGCATCTTTTGATGACCTGGATGATAAATCCCAGTGCAATTCATATTACAGTGGGCTTGATCATTAATGTTAGATAGCATTGTCCCCTTGGGACTTATTCTGGACCTTTTCATTGTGCTTGCTCAGGCTCTGCCTTAAGAGGCAAAGTATGAGCTGTGTTGTTTATATTTTTGTCCCTGGAGGCAATTTTAAATTTCTGCAATTGCTTTGACTGGAATAGCATTTCCTAAGACTCTGTTAAGTACATAGGCAGTAGTTGTTCCATCTCTTCTGTCCTCCTAGCCTGCTCCCTGCAAGTGGAACCACTTCCTCAAGTGGAAGAGGAAAGCAAGCAGGTGAAGGCACAGCTGTGCATGTAAGAGGAAAGAAGCCTTTTAAAGTCACTGGCATCACAAAAACATTGTGTGGACCCCTAGGGAGAGGCCAGCTTTTATAGACTAATCTAGTGATAAAGTAGGATTTTATTTCAGTAGGTTATCAGATGTTTAGTGTGGTAATGGACAAAAATAAAATGGAGGTAACAGCCTAACTATTACAAAATGTGTGAAAGAAGTAAAGGAACATGAAGACTTGTATCAGTTTGTAAAGACTGAGATCCTCATTGCATGACACAGCAGAGCTCAGGAGAATCTTAGCTTTTTCCTTCCCACGCTAATCATTAGATACATCTGTAACATCTCAGTTGAGCCCAATCTGAATACAATGATGATTGACTGATTTCATAATCAAAGTTAACAAAAGGCTAAACTGAAAGAACTTCTGTAAAATCATTTTTATTTTGAGGTATAATTGAATCAAAAGAGAACTCTGTGCAACAGAATCTTTTACCAATTATGTTACTTCCATACAGAAACGTATCCTTCTGTGGATCATGCAGAAGTCATCCATATATGTACAGTGAGCATGTGTGAACAATATATGTTTCCTAACAGGAACGAGATTTAGCAAATTTTGCAGACAACTTTATTATAGCTGAATCTGTAAGTAGGCGCAGACATATTTACAACAGACTGTGTAGCCCTAAGCCCCTGTTATTTTAATGTTGTTCTCAATGGTTGTTCTGCTCTTCTTAGTTGTTTCTTTCAACCTGTTCTAAATTATTATGTAGTACTATTATGTTTATGCCTTGTATCATTTTGCCTCAGGTAACTCAATGATGTCAAGGTCGATAGTTGATAAATCAAAAAAATTAAAATCTGGTTAGATCACAGAAGTTAAGCTTGATATGTCATTTGTTCAGAAAATGCATGTCTTGTGCATGCTTTCTAAGAATTACATCATCGTACTTTACACTGAGTTTTAAAATGACAAACATTTTCTACATCTACCTCTTACTGCATCTGTAGAATACGCTTTGTGAAAAAATTACTAGTAAACATGAGTACAGGAGTCCTGACACTGAACGTTTTTTGAAAACTTTACTGTATTTTAGACAGAACAACACCACACCGTCACCCATCTCCAATATGTAGCGTGGCCTGATCATGGTGTTCCTGATGACTCCATGGACTTCTTGGAGTTTGTGACCTGTATGAGACCAAAAAGAGTAAAGAATGAGCCAGTTCTTGTTCACTGCAGGTACTTGTGTTTTAAAATTCTGATTATAGATGTGCTTCAGCCTTAGAATAAGCATTTCATGTGAAAAGTCTGTCTGCAAGACAGGAGATTCCTTGAATTAGATGAAAATGTTAAACTGTGCAATACCAGCATTCACTGCTGAACACAGAAACAGATGTTGCATGTAAAAGGATGAGTTTCCTTTGTCTTCCTTTCTCCTGCAACCTTTTGGTGAAATGGCTTAGTCACATAATTATCACAGAGTAAATAATCTGCAATGTAATTTTTTTCTCTATTTTTTCATCCTCTACTACATGTAACCTCATTTTGAATGATACTGCAAAGGCTTTTTTCCTGCTGAAATGCCTGTCATAAGAGCAGTCAATTAGATCTTACCTTTTTTTAAAGTCAAAAAGACCAAACCAATACATTTAGATTTTTAAGCAGTTATAATTGTTTAAAAATGCATTTACTTTAAGTGAGGCTTTAGTTTTCTTTATATTAAAAATATTTTCTTTTTAGTAGTTGCCAGAAAATGTTACTGAAGTTGCTGTAAAAATAAATTTTGTACTCTGTTCGACTTTTACTAAGATCTTCCTGTAATTCCTAAAGCTGTTTAGCATCTTAGTATTAATATTAAGACTGTGATATGAATCTGGTGCATTGCAAAAACACAGTTTTATAGATTATTTTCCTGTTGCATTTCACAGTGCAGGAATCGGTCGCACTGGTGTATTGGTCACTATGGAAACAGCCATGTGCTTAATTGAAAGGAACCAACCTGTTTATCCACTGGATATTGTAAGAAAAATGCGAGACCAACGAGCTATGATGGTGCAAACATCAGTAAGTGATGGAGAAGAACCCTCAGTTTCTGTATATATACTACATAAGTTTTAAAACAGATCCAAGAATTTTATAGATATAGGAGTCTAATCTATAGTGTGTGAGTCTTCAGTTGCCATTGTATTTCAAGCTTTGTAAATTCAGCATAATGTAGCATGGTGGCAAAGGCTGCTTTGATAGTGAGGTATGTATTTAACTTTTTTGTTGCCATGAAGAGATAATTGACTTCTATACATTACAAGTAGTTAGAATGCCCAAATTTGGTCAGACTTGCACTTATTATCTGTTCATGGTTCTTTGTCTAAATTCTCTGCAAGAAGCTAGAATAAATTTTTGCTTTTCATTCTAGTACAGAGCATTATAAAAAGTGATTAAATTGAAGGTAAAATAACATGTTTGTGGCATGGTTTGAAGAGAGGAAGTGGCTTCTCAGCCTGACACTTTAGAGCAGAAATTCTATAAGAACAATTTATTTTTTTTATTTTTTTAATTTTGCCACTACTCAGTTTGGAAAAACTTGAGTAGTATCAATGACTGAAATATGAAAATAGACAGTGATAAAGTGATAAAACTGGCTCCAAGACAGCTTGAGATCATGAAGTCAATTTTGTGTCAGCTTTGGAAATTAATATATTGAAATTAGAGACTGAGGCTGAGGGATGAGAGACTGTTCTTTCTTGAGGAGCAGTTGGATGACAAGAATACTAAATGTGGCCTATCTTGGAGAGCTTAATACCCTATGAGAAGTGAAAGTAAGGGGGTTTAGACCCACATGGACAACAGTTAAATTGAGCATTTTTGTCTCCCATCTTCAAAAGGAAATGCCTCAGTTTCCATTTGATCAAGGGAAAGGTAACTTAAGACAAATTCTATGCATTAATAGGTTAATGACTTCAGGAGCTACCATTATGGCCTGACTAGATGGGGAGAAAATTGTGTGCTCTCAAAGGGTGTAAAAGCATCAGGATTTACAGCTGCCTGTGTAATATTAGAGTGCTCTGTGAGCAGTTTATTCATGGATGCTGATGGGACCCTTTTCTCTGCACTATGAGTGCACTCTCTGGAAGAGCTTCAGGACTGTATGGTTGAGAGGAGATTTGTTTGAAGCCTGTTCCCCTGCCTGTTCCTTGCAGAAGTGGACGCTGAGATGGTGACAAAGGTTGTCATCAGATGAAAAACCTTAAGCCTGAAGCTTAAGGAAGCTGAATGTTGATTTCTGTCATTGCACCTGTCTAGACCCCTCAGTTTCTAAAACAAACTGAGCAAGTTCAGGCTTAAACAGTCTAGAAGTGGTCCTGTGTTTGAAAATTGGATATAGGAACCTGAACCAAACTTCAGCTTGTCAGAAGGCCAAGTCCCTTTTTTTACAACAGAAATCAGAAAGAATTGTCCTTGGACTCCACACTTTGACATAATCAAAGAATACAGGGAATAGCAATAAATACACTGTCAGATCCCCTGTGTGGAAAATGAATACCTAGAATAGAATTCTTTACCTTGCTTGCTGTGTGTTACACGGTTCACTGTCAACACAATCAGGAGAGGGATGAGCTGTAGCAGCAATACTGTGAAACTTGTTATTTCTCAAGTAGGCAGATACTGTTGTGAAAAGACAATGAGCAAAATTGGCATACTGTGCTGTAAATGAGACACAGAAGCAAGTGCTCAGCCGTGAGGAAACAGAGTACCGGAGAGCTGCATGTTAATATTTTGCACTATCCTGGGTGCTCTATGGCATTCCCATGCCAGCATTCCAGCTAGCCCCACTCATATTTGCTCATATTTGATATTCAGCTTAGGGCTTCTGAGAGAAGCCATTAGAGGTTGCTCGGCTGTAATAAAGGGATTGTTCGGTTTTAATAGCCTTGCCTGAAGCATGTTCAGCTGCCCTGTGGGGTTTGTGTGTGTGCTCCAGTTCTAAGATGATACACTTTGCCAGCTGCATGTTGTGAGTTAATATCAGACAGGGCACACTCAGTAAGAATGGACCCATCAGAGCTATTAACTGCTCAGTTTAGTGTCTGTTGCTAGTCATGTGAAATCTGTAGTTTCTCACAGACCAGTAATATGGTTACCAGGAACAGCAAAACAAAAACTTAAACCAAAATGATAAAGGTACAATGAAATTGGTGTAACACTATAGCCTTTCATTAAAAAAAAAAAAAGAAAACAAAAGTAACCATTATGTTCCATTAAATAGAAATTAGAGAAACTAAACAATACAGAACACAGTGCTTTAGGATGTTCATAGAAAAACTAGCTACCATCTGAGTGAGTAGTAAGAATTAATGCAATGGGTAAGAGCTAGGAAAACGAGTCATTGGCTGAGTCAGAGGAATCAATGCTGAAGTGCTCATTCTTTCATTTGTTCAGTAACTTGATCACACAAGTTAACAGAAGTATTGAACAGAGAGCTAAATACCACACCTGGCTTGTTCAGGGAGTAGAAATATGGAAATGACAACAACAATGAAGAGAAAAGTCAGGGTAATTAAGAAATAGACAAAAGATCAGTGTGATATTGAAGGTGGGAGTAATTGACTGAAAGGTTAAAAGACAGGAAAATCAAGAAGCAGAAAACTCATTTCGACCTCCTAGTTTCCCTTAGGTTTTTGTGTATTTAAGAGAAAATGTGTTACCAGTTGTGGTCAGAAATAACATTCCTAACTGCTTGTATTTGAATGCAACCTAAGGTCCTTCACAGTCCAAATGTTATCTTTGAGCCCTGCCCTTTGGGAGATAGTGGGGGAATGTTTCCAGATGCTTTTGAAGAGTTGATGGGACAATACAAGGGCAGCTGGGAGAACATTTCAAAGATGGAAAAAGGGATTTAAAAAATGTGAAGCTGTGCTTCTCTGAGTATATGACATGGAGCTTTGGAGGAAGGTGTTCATTTGGGGATTTTGACAATAGTACTTTCAGAGAAGAGGCAAGGATGCTTTGATCTTTGCAAGTTCTTTTAAATTTCAATCATCTTGCATTCTCAGGATTGTGTTAGTCATAAAAATTTATTCAGGCTACATGAATTTTCAGTTCTGCACTAGTCCTAATGACTGGTGAGACTCATGTCTCCTTTTCAGCCACTTTTCAGAAAGAGGCTTGCAGGCTAATTACTTTTAACAAATAGTTACATCACACAGTCATGGAAGAAATAGTCTTTGTAATAGTATAATGGAGAAAACAAACACTAATTTGTGAAGACTTTATAAGATGTAGTTGATATCAGAATGTTGGGTGACAGAAGAATTAATGTGCCTGTTGCTCTTCAAAACTATTTATTTAAAAGGTTTTTGCAAAAGGAGATATATGGACTGATCAAAAATTGAAAATAGAGTGACTCCTTCAGTAGTATAGGTGGTTTGGAGACAAAAAAGGGTTTCTTGAAAAAAAAAAAAATTAGTAGCACCTATATCTCCTGTATGGTAACTCTAAGTGTGGTTTTGGTCATGTAACTTAAATGTGCCCAGTAATATGTAACTGCAAGATTGGCAAGCTCAGATTAATTGTAATAATCAGATAACTACAAAAAAAAAAAAGACAAAGAATGTAAATAACTAGTTAAACTATTTATTTAACTAGTCAGAAAAATCATATAAATATGCATTTATTTACAAATTTACAGATAAATCCTATTCCCTGTTAACTAAGCATGAATGCTTTTAATATTGGGGACTGTGTTTTCCTAGGTGTATGATTTTTAATGCTTGTCCTTCAAGGAAGAGTAAATGTTACCTCTATTTACTGTGAACAGCCAGAAGAGTAGGATTTTCTCCTTCCATCCTTGTATCTCCGTTCCTGTCATTGCCCAGGAAAAAAGGATGCCATGGGAGTGTTAGTCCTATTCAATACTACTGTGTAATCAGGCGTTTAACTGAACATCCATAAGTGGTTTTGTGTTTTCTTTCTTATACAGAGTCAATACAAATTTGTTTGTGAAGCTATACTTCGTGTTTACAAAGAAGGATTGGTTCGACCACTGGATTCCAGTTAGCACAGCAGTGAAGGATGAATTCTTTCTTTGCCTAAAAAAGACTGCTCTTTAAGTAAAGCAAGGGCTCGTTTCTCAAAGCAACTGGAACGGACTAGAAGCCCATGAAAAGCCAGATGAGCACATTTGAACTGTGGCACTTTAAATTTCTCAAGAAGATTGCTAAATCATGTACAGTGTAATGAAGTCACATAGATAAATATATGACAGCATTTGTGTGTAATATGCTTTATTCACATAGACAACTGTAAACAATCATGGAAACCTTAATACTTATCTTTTACTGCCTTAAAACACCCTCCACTTTGGAAGTTACGAAGTTCCTTGTATTTCCTTTGAAATAGGAAAAAGAAAACTCATAGTATTGAAATGATTGAGCTTGAGAAGGTATTTAATATATTTGTATTGTATGAAAGTTCATTGAAGGTGAATATTTGTAATTTCCTATTGGGATACTAAATATTCATGGAATTGTAGCCTTGACTACTACAAAGAGCTTTAAAGGCTAATGCATAACTACTGTACATTAAGAGCTGGAGAAATTTAGTATTCATTTACCATAAATTTATTAGTGAGTATGCCAGCTGTTATAATATGCTGCTTAAAAATCACATCTACTGTATGTGATGTGAAAATAATGCTGCATTTAGGCATTTATGCAGATGGCACAATCTGCATCTTCTGTTGATCAATTTTAATTGCAACTTGCCCTTTTAACAGTGGCCTACTTCTTACAGTTCTAGTTATTGTACTCATTTTCTTCTGCTCCTGCTGTTCATCCCCTTTACGCTTGTTTTTCACTACTCTTTCTATACGTGGACTGAAAACTTTTTAACTTAAAATGAGGTTTAATTCTCTGTCATGTTTGTTTCCATGTGTATTTATGAGTTTTCAGATGTAAATGTGGATTAATGTTGCACACGAATACTAGACTTTTGACCTACTGTATATGCAAAGTAGTCTAATCCAATACTGGAAAAAAAATTGCTACTGAACCCACCAAATATGTTGCTGCTATTTCAAGGTGTGAAGCTTACAAGGACACAGATGTTGCTAGTGTTCAGGTGGTGATAAAATGATGACTTGCTGCCCTCCAGCAAAAATGCTCTTATCCAGTGAAACACAACTCCCTTTTGCGCGAGTTCTGTGGATTTACTGTGTTTCTTGCTTATACAGAAATGCAGTTAAATTCACGTGAAGATTTATGTGGAAAGAGAGAATGAATTTGTATATCGACAAATAATTCACCCTAAGGTACACTGGTCTCTATTTCATTTCAGATTGGAGAATTGGACTTGCTGAACAGTATAACCACATGTGTATGATGTTAATTTATTTTGTGTGTGCTTTTTGATTATCCTGAGATAGTTCTTAATTTTTAATAGTCTTTAAAAAGTATTTTAAGGGATTGTTTAAAACTCTGTTATTTAAAAGATTAATCCTAAGTAAGGAAAAATTTTTATGGGGCATATTAACCAGATGTTTATATATGTATAAAAGAGAAAATGAGATAATTTTCTTCTTAGATATATATATATGCACACACATATTCAGATATATTTTAGAATTATGGTTTGTATCATGGATATTATCATTTATATCTGGAGTTTCATTATAGAAACTATCACAGCTGTACAGTATGCATCTCTCATTTT
>JAWWMP010000081.1:84680222-84723563 GCA_035047865.1 Dendrocincla tyrannina | reverse complement strand
CATTATAGAAACTATCACAGCTGTACAATATGCATCTCTCATTTTACCAAAGGTTATGGTTTTCCCCAGGAGATGACTAAAAAATGAATGTAGGATGTGCTAAATTGCTGACTGTTCTCTTCTGTAGGCTTGGTCCTTTCTCCAAGATTAAGTTATTAGTTATAGCTAAAGAATATATCTGGTTACTATTTATTGATCAAAAGTTTTAATTGCAACATGGAAACCTTCTTGGCTTTGTTAGGTTGATGGCAGAATAGGTTTGTGCTCGTTCTTACATACTACATTCCAAATTTCACCTTGACTGAAGTTTTTGTAATATTTTGGATCATTGTCCTCTTGCTTGATTTGGCACTGATTGAAAAGCAAAAGACCATACCCTGGTTCACTCTTATCTTGCTAGACTGCATCAGATCACTCAATCTTTCTGTGAGTCCAAATGTAAAATTATACTGGACGTGCACATATGGCTTGGGAAGCTTCTTTGAAAAATGCATGTGGAAAAGCATTGCACAAGTGCAGGCTGCTTGCTGCTGTTAGAATAATGAGCAATGAGAAAACCTAGTGGCTCTTTCCCATGAAAGGAGTAGCGGGCAGTAAAGAATGTGTCTCCTGGATGGTTAACAAAAGCCTCGTTTTTGTTGTTTTGTGTGTGCCTGTCTGTTAAAACACCTCTTTTCTTTTTTTCTTTTCTTTTTGTTAAAGTTTTGTCGTGCCCAGATCTCAGTCATCCCTTGCAGTTGACATGACTTGCATTTAATAGTTTGTCAAGAAGTCAAAAAGGCAAAAAAATAAACTGTAAGAAAAAAAATGCTTAGAGCATCTTGTGACATCCAGTTCTTTCATGGAAGTACTTACGGTAGATTTGTGTCCAAGGGTTTTGCTGTATTCCTGTTGCTATTTATGTTTCTTCAGGTTGAATATGTACTTACCAAAGCACTGTAAATTTATTTCTTATTTAACTCCAGTCTCAAGATAGATGGTATAGGCTTGACTTATGTGTGCATTCAAAATGATGGTGGTCATATTGTGACAACAACTGCTGCTTGTGTTGGGTTTGGTAATACCATTGGTGAGTTCTTACTTGGATTTTAATAACTTGTTTGAAATTGCTAGCCACAGAGAGACTACTCAAAGCTATAAAAATAGTAATCTCTATTTGTTGTTTTTTTTAAAAAAAAAACTTAGAGAAAATATGAATTACACAAATATCTCCTACATTGTGTCCATCTTTATTTCAGTCTTGCTGGGTTTTGCACAGGTACCTGTCGGGTCCAAAGGGGGGAGTGAAGGCATTTTGTCTTCTCACTGTAGTATGTGATGACTTTGCACTGAATGAAGTATGCCTTAGATCTGATCTTGCAATGAAAGCATAATTATGAAAATGTCTTAATGCCAGCTTTTGTTTCCACAAAAATTAAGGCATCAAAACCACAGATTTGAATGATCATTCTTGGGTTTTTTTATGAGAGTTAAACTTGTAACACAAAGTTTTTTAACTAGTTTTTAACAAGAAATTGACAAATGGCAGGAAATGCTGCGAAGTCAAGATTCTATATAACCTTCATAAACAGTTTAACCTTGATTTTGCCTGTGCTGGCATGATCATGACAATAAGTATTCAAAATGTCTGGTGTGGTGGTGCATGAAGAGGGAGCAATAAACCTTTGAGGTTTTCATCACTGTGAAATATGCTAACATTTATTCTACAGAATTAAACAAATTTTAACTATGTGGCTTTATATCTGATACAGAAGTAACTAAACTGCCTATTCAGAGTGTCTTCAGAAATCTCACAGGGGAACACTTCTGAGACAGACGGACAGATTTTGCCATGCATTGAAAATGAAAAATAAAAAAAACCAGTGCCCTAAACCATGAATGCCTTTTGTATAACTGGATGGATGTAATATACATCATTAAAATACAACCAAACCTTGAACAGTGGTGGTGTTTTGCAGAAAAAAAAATAAACTCTCTAATCCAGCAGTTTACTTTCAGTAATCCTGTCTTTTAGGTGTTGGTACTGAATCATATGGAGTCAAAATGTACCTCAGAATTCAGCAATAACTCTTCATATACACTCAGTTTTTCCCTTCTTTTTTTCTACTATGCAGTACTTGGTTAAATATATATGTATTTTTAAAAAAACCCAAACTGTTGTTCTTGACTCTAATGAACTATGCATTGGCTTTGTTACAAGTATAATATAATACTATTATATAACAAAAGTTCTTTCCTTTATATAGTATTCTTGTGTGTCAGACTGAATGCATAAATGGCCCCTGAATGAAACTGTGGAAAATAGACCTACATGGTTCATATTCAATCAATCATAATTTAAACAGTTACTTTACTGATAATGGCTTTATATCCTGAAATGTAGCATTTAAGTTCAAGTTTATTTTATTCCTTTGCATGAGGCCTTTCCATAGAGAACATGTGCTGGGAAATGTTTGTATTTGGATTAGTAACCTGCAATCAGTCTACTTGCTTAAAAGCATTTATTAATTGAAGCTATGTAGAAGATAAGGTTGTGTCATGAAATACTTTGTTCAGAGGCAGTTGAAAGCCAAATGAATGATTAATTCATTATGTAAAGCATAATGTTTTGATTACATTGATTCTCTTGTATTTAAGTTCTGACACTGATAGTGTTAAGCCATCTCAGATGACTGTCTGTTTTAACAATAGTATTACATTAACAGTTTAAATATAGCAATCTAATGCAATATGATTTAGTGTACTTTAACATATTTAATGTTCCAGCTGTTCAGTAGCTCTACAAGCTTCAGACAGTAGTATCGAAAATCAGTGAAATTTCTCATCCAAAAAAAAAAAAAAATAAAGTTTCTCTGAATGAAAAGGAAGGAATAGCCCATAATATCAATATATTTAACCATTTTTCAGCTCAGACTAACCCTGTGACAGTAGTGATCTTACCAGTCATAAAGAGGAAATGTTGAGGATCAGTAATATAATGGAAAAAGCAAGTTGTATGTACTGTTGACATTGTTTAGTTTTGGCTCTAGTTAGAGACCAGTAACTATTGTAATCTTTTTTTTTTTCTATTTTGAAGACAAATTCATCTCAAGAGATGGCTGTAAGAATGCAGAGTAGAATGTGGGTTAATTGACTCCTAATTTGCTTGCAGCCTACTTGGATAGGAATCTTAGACTGTTATTGTGGCCTTAGCTGCAGGTTTTGTATCTTTAATTTGTATTTAAAATACTAAAGATCTATTTTAAATAGACATTAGTGAAACACTTTAGTTTACTGTTACCTGTTCGACTTCTGTTTACTTGGCTTTCATGATTTTGTTTCTTTGAAATTTTCATTTTTGAAATGTCATTGTTTTACCTTATAAAAACACTTGGAAGTTTCCCAGAACTGTAAAACTGACTTTGTCATAGACAGGTGAAGTGATGTTACTGTTGCTTAAGAGGACATCCCATATACCTGACGGAGGTGCAATGTGGTATCCAGACCAGCCTGAACTGATCTCTTTTCTGAGGAATTTAAACAGTGCTGCTAACAGTGGTAGAAATCACAAAGACATATGAAAAAGCATGTAGGAAATGTTTTGTTCAGGGCAGATAAGACCTGGGTTTTATTTAAAAATAAAAACAAAAAAAAATCATGAAGGTGAAAATGTTTTTAATTGGGGGGAAATACATTGTTTTTTCATTTTGCAGAACACTTCTCCGTTTTAAACACATCAATTCTCTTAGAGCAATTTCTTTATAAAGAACCTACTGTTGATGTGATTTAATTCTTGTCAAACTGCCTAGAATATAATTTTATGTAGAACATTTTCCTCATTTACTGGTTTGTGGTTTTAAGTAATATTAAAAACAAAACAAAACCAAACAAAAAACAACAATCCTGATAGCTTTTCCCTTTAAAATTTATTTTGGCTATTTTGATTTCTTTTTCTGAGACATAAATGAAAGCTGAATGTGGCTGTGTAAGTAGCAAGGTTGCCCCACATGCTAGGAGGAAGCAGATGCTTTGCAAGAGCTATTAAATGACTTACCTAACACCAGTTACCAGCTGAAACCAGTGTAGAATCCTATTTCTATTAGCCTTTTGCAGAATAAACACTCTGTAAATAGGAGGACCTTAGAGCTTGCTCTCCCAAACATCAGGAAGTCATCTTGCACTAACCTAGAATTTGTGCTTTAAAAAAAAACCCCTAAACAAAATAATAATAGAAAACTCAAAAACAAAACAACCAAAACAAAACCCATATATATATATATATATATATTCAACTAAGGAATTACTATTTTTACCAAATTCTCCACAAAGCATACTTTTTACAAAGAAAGAAAATTAGTAAAAAGGCTACCTGCTAGAAGTATCTTCTTTATTGTGCATGCATCCCAAGCAATCATAAAGCGAACTAGTTCTCAGCTAGCATGCAGTATGGCCATTAAGCACAGAAAGTGCATCATCACCCTAACTGCCTGTTTAATTTTCTCAACTTTCTTGCAAAGGATTGTTTGCAATCCTGATTTGAGAGGAAGGAAAAAAGGCTACTTTCCTTAGGGAAGAGACTGAAAGCCTGCTCAGTAAATCCCCAGTCTATATTGACCTTAGTGGGGTTGTACTCGTATTATCTAACCTGAGCAGTCTAGTTTAAAATAAGATCAGGTGTATCTGTGTGAGTTTGCAAGGATATCGAGGCACTCTGTTCTAGAAAAATGCTCAGATGGGCAATGTTAATTGCTGTGGGCTTCATTTACTTCAGTTAAACAGCAAGTTAGTGTGGTAGCAGTTGAGATACTCTTGATCTTGATTGTCCTTCTAATTTAGAGCTTTGCACACATGACTGAAAACCTGCTTTGTAACAGGAATCAAATTACTGTCTGTAGAAATTAGGTGGAGAATTATTACATGTGCTGAAATGTAAATCTATTTCTAACCCAGGTTTCGCAAAATAAATGACAGGTATCAATGCTTCTATTCCACTGACCTGTGCAGTGAGCATTAAACATAATTTATTTAGGTTTTCACACTTCATTGTGTAACCTTAATAGAGAGATACAGATAAATAATGGGGACAGTCCTATAAAGGCTTTAAAAATCTGCCAGCTGTTCATTCTAACAAATGATGCACTGGTTAAAACTGACCTTGATTACAACTGATACAGAAATGTGCTTAATAGTATGGAATAAATTACATACCAGTTGGGAAAGCCAGAGTTGTTTGAGGGGTTTTTTGCAAGTTTTGTGAAAGACTATTCTAGTCACTAAGTTTGTATTTTCAAGTATGTTCAGTTAGCAGTTGTGTGAGAGATGTAGAAAAATCTTGGAAGATAATATCCATTCAGGGACCCTGCCTGAGCTTTTTTTAAAATTCTTTTCTTTTTCCTGTAGCCTTCTGTAGTTTCTTCTGAGATCTTAGGTGCCAGTGCATTAACAGAATAAAAGAATGTATTTGGAAGGTAAGGAAAGACATTATTTTGTACCCTCCAATGTACTTCTCTTTTAAATAATTTGAAATGTAAATTGATGTTGATATTACAAAGTTTAATTTATTGTTTAAAAGTGTAGACACATCTTGAATGTATGTTTTCCTTTTTATTTTTATTGGAATAAAGTGTTGGTTAATGTTTTCAGTATAACGGTCTTGGGTTTTGGAACTGTTTTGAACAAAAATATAGCCACCATTTTATGCATATTGGTTATATGGCTAATGGTGAAATAAAGCATTTTTGGCTATATGGCTTTACTGTGGCTTATTCAAGAAGAAAATGAAAATTGCATTGAAAAGTTACTGACCTTTTTAATTGGAAAGAAATCATTAAGAAATCACATGTGGGCGCATCTTGGATTTTATCTAAGCAATTGAGCATGTATGGAAAGTGTCTGCTCCATATAGATACAGTGTGTAACTTTTTCATAAATAGCTTACCAGAGTGAAAAAAGTAAAGCAAATTACAGATTCTTAGGAATATTTCCCTTGCAACAAGTTTTTGCACTATTGTGCACATAAGGGCAATAACCAATTGTTAGAGTGCAGATTTTCTCTTTTGCTACATATATAAAACCTGCAGACTGTCCTTCCCTTTGGGATTTCATGTGTCTTCACGGTACTCCCCAGACATGTCTGAGGACTCATATCTTCTACACTGTCTGTTGCCCCATGGTGGTTATCATGTTTTCACAACAAATTAGAGCCCAGTGATGCTGTTCTTGAATTGTCTGTTTATATGCCTATTAAAATACAAGTTTATAAGTTTCAAAATAGAAAACACATTGAGTCCAACACTACCAGATGGATAGAGTATTGACCGTAAAATACGTTTGGGATTTGGTTAAGAACTGGGGTGGTTGTTAGCAAGCACTTTCTGCTACTTACAAGGCATGGCTCTGCCTACTGATTAGTCTTTTTAAACTTGAGGGCGATAACTCTTTATGATAAAGTTATTAATTCAAGGAAATCTTGGTGAAAGAAAGTTTTAGGCCAAAACCAACTATCTGAACAGCTCAGGCATGGGATATACCTGCAGCCTGGAATCTCTTACAGGTGCATAGAAAGCTACCAAGATGAAAGTTGTGCTTCAAATCTATACAAAACAGTTTATGGGAAAATGTACAGTATCTTGAAAGCAGGATAGGGTGAAGAAGAGCCTTTTGGAGGAGATAAGACAGAAGTAAACTCAGCTTGTGGTTGTATCATCAAGACTTGCACAGCTGATTGCTAGAGGGGAGAAGAGGGCTTTAACTTGCCTAGTGTTGTGGGTCATTTTGGACGTAATGCAAAAGGACCAAGGTGTTCCATTCCTATGTAAAAGGGAATGCTGTAAAATCCTTATGGTACTGGCAGCCTCACAAAGGAATGAGGTGTTCCAGGAATATGGAAGAAGTGCCTTTACATAATTCATAGGACTCCTAATGAGCAGTCACAGGCAAGAAAACCTCACTTTTAACAGTCGTGCCTGAATTTGTAACAATTGGGAATATAAATGTCAAACTGTCATTTCCCAGTATATGTATTATTTCCATGTGTAGCTTTCTCATGCCATAGTTCAGTGATATAAACATTTACAAGCAGTGACTTAATTTAGCTTATCTTCGTTATATTACTCAAAATATTTTAACTTATATGGAGTATGGAGTTAAATTACTTTTATTTTTCTTAGTCCTAGTGTAATGTAATTGAACTGGTTTTCATGTATTAAAAAAGTATGTAAGGTTGGAATGTGCAAAAGCCAATCTGCTAAGAAAACTTGTTTCCTAATTTGAATGGCAAAATTCAAAGTTCACAGAACAAAGTTCTTTCATAAAAAGAGCCCTGTGAAAATAACTGAAAGATGTTTGGAGAGACTGGGGTCACTGCTGCTGATCTCTGGGTTCAAAGGCAGTTCAGATTCCTAAGTACATCTCCAGGATGAGGGACAACAGTATTTCACTAGGGCATGATAAAAGGTCAAACTCCTCTGTACGCTCATGTGCAACCTTGTGTGTTATTCTGACGCTGCTGCCGAGGAGCTCGAACATCTGCAATACACTGTATTTTAAAGCAAAGGTATTCTGATTTACTTTTTCTGATTCATTGAGTTTAGCACCCACCCACAAAAGATGCAACATTATTGATTACAGGACCCTTTCAGTTCTTCTGTGCATCAACTGCAATTCAAAAACTAAATTATTTGACATGGATAGAAAAAGGTTTTCTCAGCACTAGCTCTGTCTCTCAAACTCAGGGGTTAGTTGCTCAAGGGCAGTCAGGTTGCACTGGCACAAATGATAATGTGAACTGGAGTGTCAGATTGTAATAACAAGATGGAAAGAGTGTGTGAAAAACCTCCCTGTATACTTTGATGTAGCTCACAGAGTAGTGTGGAAATAGCAATAGTGATTGCTAATGGGTTTGCTCCTGCTTAAGTGTACCTTTGGCCTTCAGAGGCTTCTGTGTCACTACAATTGCCCTGAGCTTTTAGACATGACAAATTCTTATTTAAATACTTAATATTACTCCTTTCAAAGCGATTTGTCCTTTTTGAGTATTTGAGTCGTCAGCTCTGATCTGGATAACTATTCATGCAAGTTCATACAAATGTCATGTAAATATAGTATAGCACTTTAGCTTTACATTCATTTTTATAGATTCTAAGTTAGCATGAGTTCACTGGTTTCAGATGGGTCCAATTTGTCATCTTAAAGGATGTGATTACTGCAGCCTTCTGGTTACATGCCCAAAGCTAAAATGCCTTTTGCCTATGAAGGTACTTGTTGCTGTATCCAGACTGGGTGCAAGTGTAATTTTTTTGTTCAGAAGAGTCAGGGCTATATTATTTTCATCTGTGCTGCTGGGGTTTGGTTTTGGTTTTTCATTTAAGAAACACTATTACAAGAAAATCCACTTGCTTTGCTGTAAGTGTTCTTCAGAAATCTTATTGATTGGAATAGAGGATGTCATTTTGTCCTCTGTGAGAATGGCTTTCAGTAAACGTACTGTGATATTACACCTCTGCTACTTTAGTCACTGCCTGCTGTATCAAATGAGATGTCAGGGCATGGGCAAAGTGTCACAAGTTGTCTCAGGAACCCAGCTGGGAATACTCCACCTCTGCAGGAGCTCTTCCTTATACAGTGAATAATTTCCCTACTTTTGTAAGTAAAGCAGGAACTAAGGAGAAGTAGAATTTCCAGCTCAAGGCAAGTTAAGACTGAACAAAGCCTAGATGCCATGCAGAAAACCTACAAAACCGAAGTGGTATTAGTCCTGCAGAAGCCGAGAGGCTAACCTTTTACAGGGACCTTCTTCCTTCTCCCTGTTCCTCTTGGATTTTTCTAGGAGAACAGGCAGTTCATCTACAGTCCCTGTGACAGGAGAGTGCCACGGCTCGCTTTGGTGTAGGAAGGTTTCTTCATTCTTACGAAGTCATCTGTTCTTTCATGGCCTGATTCAGGTCATGCTCTTGTTTTCCTGTTTGACCTCTGTTACTCGACTTCATCCTCTACAGCTACTACTCAGAACTAGCCTGGTTTAAAGCTCCTCAGCTGAATAACAAAGAAACCCCATCTTGGCAACTGCTCTTACATGAGTCTATAAGATTTGTTTAAACGACATTACTTTCAAATATTATCTCCTTATCAAGTGCATAGGAAGAGAGTGTATATATAGAGATAGAGATGTGTATGTGTGCATATATATACATAGATAAAACAAAGCATAAAAGTGAATAACAAAAGTAACTCCTGAAAGGGCAGAAAACACATAAATTCAGTTAGACATCTCAACCATAAACAGTATTAAAAAGCGGTGATCCTAAAATGGAGGTGGCAATACAAGTAATATAAATAATGTATAAATCAGGAGTGTTTTTTTCTGGAGTGCTACATTAATCTTTGTACTTAAGTAAAAACTTGATTCAGGCTACTGAAAAAGTGTGTATATAACCTAGGTTTTATTGCTTATAGGCATAGGATTTTGGTTTTGTGGATTCCTGTAACACATGCATAATTTACTTCTTCAGTTAACACTGCTTGCTTTATTGCCGTCCGTGTAAACTGTTTACTTTTTTGTCATTACAAGGTAATGTAGATTGAGGATTTTCTTTAAGGGTATTGACTTAGAAAAGTGATTTCCTGATATTTAAGGGAGTTTAGATGGCAGAGAATAAGGAAATAGGGAAAATAAAATACTTGCTATAGCAGTGAATACTTTCAGCGTATATTTAAGCAGATTTATTTACATATCATGCCTTTTGCCCTGAACAGATCAATTATTATTCAAGTTTATAATCTGATACAATCAGGTATGCTGATCAAATAGCTATCAAATGCAAGTCCACTTTCAATGGGCTTTCAGGTCAGTCCAGAGGAGAGACAAAACAGTCCATACTGGCACAACAAGAAACTAATGGTACGTAAGGAAACAGGTGTGACATCCTCCTTCCAGTGAGGTTAAATATGGAAAAAAAGTAACTGTACTTTTCTTTAATAAATGCTCAATAACGAAAAGGAGGCCACAAATAATTTCAGCACATATTTGAAGAGCAGAAGTTGAGCCATGTGAACTGATGGAGTTACTGAAGCATCCAAGTGCAAAGGGAATGATATTGCATGGAGCCTGGATTATCCAAGTATAGTAAGTAATAAAGCTGAAAGTCATAGAAACTGGAAGCAGAGCACTGGCAACATGCCTTGAGGAAGCCACAGTGCAGAGCCCTTTCTGCAAAGAAAATGGAAACCCTGGGTAAAAACTCGTTCTCACTGTGTTCTTATTGCTTCAGAGAAATTGTATTTTAATGGCATTGTACTAACTGTTTAAAAAGTTCTCACAGAAAAAAAAAAAATATCCTGGTAGCTTTCTTGCATTCCCTGTTGGAGACTGTGGGAGAAGTAACAGTAGCTGAATTTCGGCAGGGAGCATACATTTTTGTATATCTCCCCATGGACAAGGTACTCTGAGTATCTTGTTGCCAAGCAAAGTTTGTTTTACAGTAGTGTGAGATGCAGTTATTTATATCCTTCTCTAAAAGGGTAAGGTTAGGTGCAGAGACTCACAGCCACTGTTGGATGAGGGAAGTGAACTTTTGGTCTAAGCTGTGGTTCTCTGCCCATTCCAGGGTGATGCCAGAATTTCCAAGATGATTATCAGTATGATTTACGTGTGTTCCATAGGATGTGGAAAAATATTCCATGGAGCACTGTACTGGAGGAGTTTCATACTAAAAATGATTGCATTACCGGCTGTGGCTCATGGCAAAGAAGCAATAGGTATGGATGGCTGCACCAGGACTAAGCAACTTATGAGATGGTGAAACATTTGCTTCTCCCAGGATGAGTTTTTCTCCACCCTTCTTGAGTGTAGCCAACTTGGCTTCCTCTCAAAGAGAAGAATTCATTTCAGCTGCACTCTGCTCCCTCTCTAGCAGTGATTGTCCCTTCCTTATCCTAGTTTGCTCTCCTCCACCACTCACAACACATGTGCCTCCCCTGCACATGCAGCATACAGTGCTAAATTCTGGTCATGCTGAGTGGGTAGAAGTGGGTGAGTTGCTGTTGTGCTGGAACAGATGGTGTCTGCAATGCAGCCACCAGTTATGTGCGCGTATTGTAGGAGGTTGCTAAAGGAAAAGGGGAAAATTTACAGTTTTTGTGAAAATGTTGGTTATTTTTCTCTTATTTATTGGGATTGGAACTATTACAAAACAGGTTATTTGATTGGGTTGTTATTTGTTTGGTTTATTCAGAGGACGTGTATTACCTTGGTGCATTGAGCAAAGGTAACCAGATGAGGGTGGGTAAGAGGAGACAAATTTAACCAATGATTTCTTGTGTATTGATAACTTGTAAGTACCCAAATTTCTGTACCACAGTCCACAACTTCCACGTATCCCCATCATTTATTGTGAGCAAGACCCCTATTCAGGTCACCTGCCACTCACACCTTGCCTGCCCAGCCTGGTACTACAGCCTGCAAGCTTTATCCTTTCCCTCCCAGTGACAAGCCTGCGGCCACCCACCAGGTTTCTTCTCCTGTGGATTCCCAAAGTCTCTCTGTCTCCTCCCTCTCATCAGAAATTCCCTAGGCCTACATGTCCCTCCTCAGGCAGCTGCAGCATTGAGAAGCTCCCCACAAGCCCCTGATAGAGCAAACACCTGGTTCCTGCTCAAAGGGCTGACATGCTGTGCCCATGTCCTTGGAGACCCCTCTCCATATGGGGATGCTTTAAAAAAGGCACAAAGGAGCCACTGAGGGCAATAACTGGCAGATTACCCCAAGGGCATTGATGACTGGTAGTGGGCTGTATTTGTGGGTATTTGTAGCCCTGTGTTGGGTTTTGGGGCAGTTTGGACATGTCCCATGAGATCTGAGTCAACTCATCTGTGCTGTTTTCCTTTACAAAGAGCATCAAAGGTTGGTTGGTTGGGTGTGGATTTAAGAAGTTTTTTATGTAGTCATAATTAACATCTTGGTAAAAATATTTGGGCTTCCCCCCTCCCCCCCCCAGTGCTTCATTTGTGGTGGTTATGGGGTTTTAGCTAGAGATTTTTATCCACATGGAATCAGAGAATGGTTTGGGTTGGAAGGGACCTTAAAGATCATTTGGTTCCAACCCCTACATAATGGGGGATGATCTGGCAAAGCTTGGATGAGGAGGTAGAGTATTGGTGCCCAGCAGCTTACAAAAAAATATTTGTTTGTTTATTTTGAGGGGGTTTTTGTATGAAACAAATTGCAGATATCCCTTGAAGACCTGTGGTGCTGACAGTAGGCCCTGAATTCTCTTGTTCACTTGTGCAGCAAAGAAGTCTTGGGAATTATAGCAAAAGCTTTATTGCCTTCTTAGTAGCATTGTACTGTGAGCTCCTGTTTAATGAAATTAGAAGATAATTCATATAGGTTGTATGATTTGCAGCTTAATTTCTCACGCTGAGTGGTGTGAGGTATTTATCAACTGGTTTAATAGATTAGATCCCTGCCTGCACCTCCCCACACTATGCTGCATGTGGATGGAGGCTGACAACTATGCCTTTATGAAAGCTTTCCTTGCTCAACCCCATGACTAATGCACATAATTATTTTTAAAACAGCTTTGGATACGACTGCAGTACGCTTTCATGTGCACGCAGAAATGTGTATTTAGGTTCATCTGGTGTTTGTGAAGCCCAGGGTTCCGTATAAACCTTACCCTCACTGTGCTGTTTAAAGGAACTCTTTGTAGTGCCAGTGTCACTGTGGGGAGCCAGCTCATCAGTGATCTGGATGGCCAGATGTACAAAGCCATGAGTGTAAAAACATATAAATAGTGATAAATGCTTCAAGAGATCTCATTTCATGGCACATTATTAAACTCTTGTATTACCAAAGTCCCCCGAGGTTGCTAAGTTTCACTCACTGGCCGATTATTTCTGGGAAACACCCAAACACATCAAAAGAAAAACATCCGGGAGGGGGATCACAAAACAAAGAAACCTCAAGCCTCTCTCAGATTTTGTATCCTTGTTTGACAATGGGTTAAAACCTAGATTGATTTGATGTGGTCTTTTTAATGAATTGATGATGGTGGTTGCTTGTAACTTGCGTGCTTACTGCCTGTTCACATATAATTAGATAATTTGTTCCAGTGCTTTTCTAGGAATTACAATTGAAGACACTTGCTCTATTATCACTGCACATTTCAGTAATTATTTTAAGATGACCATCTCTTTTTCCATTATCCAGTGCCATTCTTTCTCCAAGTGCTCATGAAAAAATTTTTTGTTGTTCTGAAAAAATTCCCCCATAGGCCGATGAGCACTCTGAGTACATTTCCTCAGGTCTAAACAGTTAAACAAGCTCTCAGGTGTTTTCTACCTTGACAGAGGTACTCTATGGCCTCTTCTTTTCTGGTATCATCTTTTACCCTTCCCCTGGGTGTTATACTTCTGTCCATCCACGTCTTAGCTGGGTCGGTTTCAGTGGATTCGTGCAGAGTAGCATGCTTTGCTCCAGACCTCAGGGCTAGCCGCTCCCTTCCCACTGAGAAGTGATCATTATTGTCTTGCTAATGTATTAATTTACATACTTTCCTGATTACATACTTTCTCTGGGCCTGTTCTGTGTCTTTGGCCTTTGATTTTACCCTTATAAATTCCTGCTCTTCTGTCATGCTTCTCCTGAATAACTTACCCTATGTCCTATTTTTCTTATTCTTCTCAAGTTTCAGGCAGTTTCATAGCTCCTAGCAGAGCCAAGTTGCTCTCCTGCTATGCATCCTCCGCACTGGCAGTGTGTGTGTGCTTTTAATACTGTTTCTTCAGAGAGCTACCCATCCTCCAAAACTCCTTTTCCCTTAAACTTTGCAGAAAATCATTGGCATCTTTTCCCAACAAGCTCTTGAATGCCTTGCTTGTTCATAGCTTTGAATTGGAAAGGAAAACACTACCAAAGTCTTAAGCTAGCGGCTTAAAAAAAAGAAAAGAAATTAAAACTATATACCTAGAGCTGATTGTTAGATAACCTGTAGCAGAACTCTGATGTGTCATATGCTGATTCTTTCATTTTCATTACTAAGTAGAGGCTTCTAAGTTTTTCCTGTGCCCTGTCAGAATAAAACCAGAATGGATATTGAAAAAATATTTATTGACACACCAAACTAATTATTTTAATCTTGCTGGCCCTTCCTAAACTTCTATAAACTAATTTCATAATAGTCCAGTCACATGTGTCACCTATCAAGCTTTTGGTATTCCAATTGCTTTGCAATCAATTACTTCAGTTCCTTTACAACTGGTCTATTTGTTTTTTAAAGGAAAGGTTTCCTCAGAGTGTTTTTATCTTTAAGATAAATGAAAAAATAAAAGTAGTAAGTTTTGCTAAAACCCTTTTATTGTCATGTTGATTCATTTTTATGGCCAAATTAATCCCAGGAAAGTTGTTGGCTTTCTTTGCACTCTTGGTGCACACATGGTATAGAGCACAGAGGGAGCCTGATACGAAAGGTTGGGAGAAGCCTTGATGTGGGGCAGTGAGGCATGGAAAGCACAGTGCTGTCAGGATAAACATATACCTTTGGGAAAAAGGAAGGACAGGTCATCCTTCCTGAATAACCCTAAGCTATGCTCATATTTAAAAACAAACAAACCCCAAGAAAACAAACAAACAAAAAGAACTCCACACCAAGAGCTCTAACTTGGTGCATTCATCCAGCCCTTGGAAGAAAGATACAGTAAATAGCTTGGCATGTCCTTCTCAGCTCCTGAGACTTTCAGCTGTCCCGAGCCTTAACACTGCTATAGCTTTAGCTCAGTGGGAGACTCCTGGGGACGCTCTTGTCATCCTTGGAGCACGACTGCTGCTGCTTGGTGAGGAAAGAGGAAGAAGACCAATAGTTTACTGATGCAAGCACTGGCAGTACATCTGTCAGAGAAGCATGAGGGAGCTTCTGTGTCTGGTCTTGGTCATACCAGAGCGTTTAGCTTGGAGCTGTGCCTGCTGTGAAGGCTGCCCAGTAGAGATGAGAAGCTAAGCAAGTGGTTCTCCTGCATTTTCATTATTTAACCTCCTTTGTTTAGTAGCAGCTAAGCATAAAAACCCAAGAGGTTTCAGAAGGTTATTGTGAATTCATGGAGCTGTTTTCTTTTGCTTTGCAGCCCACAGCATTGATTAACTCAACTAAAATATGTCATCGTGACATTTTATCCCCTTCCCTGAAAGTGGATCAAGGCAATTACCAGGCTGGAGAAGCAAGTTACCTCACTTGTATCCTGCCTCACCAGGAGCTCCTGTGAAATCTCAGCACTTTGGGCCTGCTTGGATTTTATATGTAGTTTGCTGTTGGGTTTTTTTTGCACATCAATTTACTACTCATAATGAATCCAAGAAACATAAAGATGGATTTCTGCAGTCACCATCCCTCTCTTTCAAGGAGATGACATGGTAGTGTGTGCAGTGATTTTTTAATGCACCAATACTTCTTTTCCCTCTTCAGATGATGAAGCCAGGGGCTGAGCAGCAGATCTGTGCACTAAAAACAACTTCCTGTCCAATCCACATGGTTTATAAAACAGGAAGACTATTTTGCTTGCTGTTTTCAAAGTGCAAGGTGATATTCTGAAAGCTGACCTAAATGATTTCCATTGACATTCCTGTTGGATAAATTGGGCTTTCACTGTTCTTGTGGAAAGTGCTAGCTATTCACAGGAGTAAAGAACTTCTCACTATGAAGTCAATTCAGATATCATAATGCTTCCTGAATTATATTGTAGCTTTTACCAGACAAGCTCTCTTGCCTGACATTGCCCATGGAGAGCAGTATCCCCATATCCAGTGAGGAATGTTTTGTGGGAGCCTGAGTGGGAGTCTTAGTGTGCAAAAGACACTAGTCCCAAAAATGCCAAGGTACAGTTCTTATCAGGCCCTCGGTGGCACTAAGTGCTAAAACCACTTGAGTATTTTTTTTTCATCAACACTTTCATCTCATTTTCCATGAAAAGTATTAACAACGTGACTTTTTTTATCAAACATTTTTCCCTAAGCCTAGAAGTTCATTTTCTGCCCTCTTGAAATTCTTGTTTGGTAGACCCCAGGAGAGGAATGTAATATCTGAGCCTGGGATACTGAAGTAGCACATGTACAATATTCTGACAAGCAATTGGAAAGTGAATCTATTGTATTTGCATCTCACGGCAGCTGACATTAATGTGCCAAGTTAAAATAAATCCAAGTGATATCATGGATTTATGATCAATATTTACACAAGATTTTTACTTAGTAATCAGAAGGGCTAATGATGATTAGTTCTGTCTGGAAATACACTGGTCTGCAATAAATTATATTTTTATCCCTTTGCATAAATGAATTATAACTGAAAGCAGTGAAGGGCTTAAAAAGTAAACAAAATATTTCCTTCCAGCTGTGTGTATGTTTCTGGAAGCCTTAGAGACAGTCTGTGGGGTTTTTTTAGACTACAGTAAGTGCATTGAAAGCTAAGTCTGTTGCAACAGTTCTGCAAACATCCACTTGAAAGCAAAATGCCATGAACAGAGCTGATCCAGAGCAGCAGCTTCAGCCTGGCTCAGCCATTACCCAAGGCCACTGCCAAGCGGTGCAGGCCCATGTCCCTGCATTTGTACAAGTGCTGAGAGGTTCCCTGGAGCCCGTAAGAGATATCAGAAGGCCTCTGTGTTCCCTCTCCTGCCCTCTTTCCTTTCCCCGGTTTCTCAATCTACACAATGTCTTGAGAAAGCACAGGTGCATGTGTACCCTGAGGCAGCTAATGGCGGGGGGTTCATAAAATTTCTTGGGGCTCTTTATTTTCCCATCTCTGTGCACTTTGTGCTTGAAGCTAGAATAACACTGAAGGAAATATCTGTAACTTGTCAGAACAGCGAGATGAGCAGCTCTCACAACAGTGTGGCCCCTGTAACACAGGTGCTCAGGCAGCCCAGGTTACAAGCATTTTCCCATCCACTGCAGTGGGGTGCCATTTTCCCAGTTACAGCTGGTGCCCGGGTTGATGCAGCAGCTCTTATGAAGAGGCTTGCTGGTGTTTAGTCCAGCCAGCCCTCTGGTTAGAGAAGAACAAATAGAGGAGAGACAGGACACCCTGGGCCAGTACAACAAGCACAGCTGACCCCTGCAGCAAGGACAGGGATATCCCCTCTGTGAATGGCCGAAGACACTGTCAAGAGGGTGCATAAGAGCTGCCAGGAGGTAAAGCCACCCATGCTTTGAGGCGGTGGGCTGCAGTGTTACAGTCCTGTAAAGCTAATCAGCAACAATCAGTGGTGGTGACAGGCAGGGGAAGGCAAGGCGGTGTGCTGGGCCACCAGCACCTGGTGAATGTTGGAAGCCTGCTGGGAAACGGTCACAGATGAAAATGACTGTAAGTGTGGAGCTCACAGATCTGCTATTCAAGAGGATTGCTTCCTAGAGCGGAGGCTGCTTGAAAAGTAAGAGCTGGCACTCCAGGCAATGTTGGGGATGTTGCTATGGTCACCGGGAAAGTGGAGAGGGGGCGCGTACAGGAGTGCAGAATGGTGGAGACATGGCAGCTGCAAAGCAAACCTTTATTAATAATTTGGGGATAGTTCCTGCTGATCAGCAGCACAGAGCAGCCCAACCTCGAACTGAAGCTGTCCTGAAACCTCTGAAGAAATTCACCTGTTATTTTGCTGCATGAGAGGAGGACATCTATGCAGAAACATAAATAATATGCGTGTGTGTGTGTGTGAGTGTGTGTGTGCAGCCTGTGTCTGTGTCTGTTACTGAATCAGTGAAGGGGATTTTAGTTAACAGAAGTGATGCAAAATTTTTTGCCTCCTTTGGTCCTCTGCAAGGTGCTGCTAGCCAAGTGGGTATGATCCTCTGCTATGGTGCGCTGGGCTTGCAAGTAGCTGGAAAAGTGTTTTCCATTTCCATGTATTATTCACTGGAAGATTTGAATATTTTATCTAAGGCAGGTTCTTGCTACTCACTTACACTCACTTTTTCTTTCCCTTTCCTCCCCCACAGCCCAGAGAACAAATAAGGTGAAAACACGCAGTCAGTATCCAACTCATCTCCTGCAAGCAAGAAGAGTGAGAGATGCTGATGAAAGCTGGCTGGAATTGGAAAAAAGTGTATGGAGATGGCAAGAGATGTAAAAGGCCTTTGTGACTGCTTCAGTGCTTAGAAATATGTGTATAATTTATTCCTGGGATGAGAGGTGCCACTGTTGGAGAAATAGATGCAGGCAGAGAAACATCTTCTCTCGGCGGTTTTCTTGCATTAAATGTTCTTTAATTTCTGTATCTACTGAATGTAGGATTTTAGCACTTAACAGGGGTCACATGCTCAACTTTAAGAGGAATGGCAGAAAGGTGACACATTTCTCTACAGCTCAGCTTACAGCAAGTCATACCGGCTAGCTTTAGTAAACACTGCTGTTCCTATAGTGTTTGGGAGGGAACTCTGTCACTGGGACAGGAACTGAACACCACTCGGTCCTCTGTAATAATGAGAATTTCTAAGTGGTAAATGCCTCTTATTGTGCCACATTACCTTGCCACTCCTAATTGCAAAACTTTCCTTGGAGCAATGGGTAAGCAAAGGGGATGTTCAGACAGCTCAGACAGCAGGTTTTACAGCTGTTTTGCAGTCTGTGCCACTTAATGTGATGACTTAATTTATCCAAGTGTAAGGCTAGAACAAGAAAATAATCCCTGTGAATGGCCAGAAAGGTGGCCACAGGCTCATCACAAAGCTCTGCTTGGCTGGAAATTGTGTCCTGAGGAAACGAAGGGATTCTAGAGAGTGCTTTACCTTACACATGCTGTAAGCCTTTCTGACAGCAAGTTCCCAGGGAAATCCCAGCACTGTGGAAGTCAAATGACTTCATAAAAGTGGAGGTTTTTGTTGTGGGTCTTGCACCAGACCATTTCTGTTTTTGTTAGTCAGGATGTTCAGAACTGAAATGTTCTGCTTTGAGAACCTGGGCTTTGTTCTCTTACTGGGGCTGATGCTATTTCAGTATCCAAAGAGCAATCACCAGCATTTCTGCTGTATCCAGGACAGATTCCCCTCCATTAACATTAGCAGATGTCATTGGTGGATCTGCTGACCTGATGTAAATGGAGGAAACCCACCCCATGCTATTTTGTCCCATGTAAAGACAGTGAGCATTTTTATACTCCATAATTTTTTCTGGCTATACTGTACCAGCTGGACAAATATGCTCTCTGTTCCCTCCGCTTCCCCTTGACACCTTGCTGGGGATGAAGATTTGCTCTGCTTATTTCTGGGAATAAACTGGGGACATGTGGGCTTCTCTGCTCATTGTTTTTTCTCATCTCCTTGACTTGTGCTGTGGCAGCTGGTCGTCTGGAGCATGCACAGTTGTTCATTACAGCAGTTATCAAGTGCTTAGACTTCGACATTAGCTCATTCCTGAAGAGCCTAAGTGGTCTTTGGGTTTTTCTTAACCGATGGAGCACCAACCACTATTCGGTAGCAGAGTTGGCTGCTTGTAGGAAATAGCTCACGAGTAACTCTTAGGAGCTTGCATCACTCTCTTCCATACAGCACATCCTCTGGTCCCACTGTTTCTCTCAGGCAATATTTTCTTCTTTTATGACGTTTTATGTCTCCCTTCTCCCAGCAGACACAAGAGTTCAGCACATGTGCTGATGCTCTGTGCTCTCCTTAAAATTCACAATACTGAGTAGTCAAGTAGCCGCACCTGGAATGAAACACAGAGCCACAGTCCAGCTACTCAGTGCTGAGGGATGTGATTATGGGATTTTTTTCTAGTTACAAACTCTTCCACTCCCAAATTGCCTTCATGTTGCAACTATACAGGTGGTTACAAGCTTCACTATATAAGCAGTCTTGCTTCTTTAATTTGAAATGGTTGCCATGAAAAGCTGAATGTTGCAATCACCTTCCACAAAAGAACAAATAACTTCTTAGAGGAAGAGGAAAGAATTCCAAAGCTGGTATGTTGTCCTTCTGCAGACCCAGGTAAATGTAAGAGGTCCATGTAAATGTTCCAGCCTTGTCCTTTTCCTCCTGGCACTGAGCAAAACTGTAAGAAACTTCTGGTTTACCTTTCCATTGAAGCAGACTGGACTATCAGCTCCTCAAAGCCCATCTTCTTTTATTTATATGCATTTACTAGCTTTGCAGCAAAGGTCATCTCAAACAGTGTACAAAGGAACCTCTTTTCAAAGAAAATTCCTTCTTATGGGCCCAGAGTTGTGATTTTGGAGGTTTTCTCTTTAAATACAGGAAATAAACCTAAGAGCAAGCTCCCAGCTTCAAACCATGATATCTCTCAAAATGAGACACTTTTGTTAAAAATGAAAAAAAAAAAGATAAGAATGTCTCAATCCCTAACAGTACATTATATTTTTGAAGATTAAAAACTTGCTTAGAAGAAATAGACAACCTAACAGGGCCACCTAGTGATACTATCAGTGAGGAGGCATACCAAGGACCTCGCAGATGCCAGCCTTATAGCCAATCTGCTCCATGCTGCAGAAGAGGAATCAAGAGCACCAAACTGGTGTCTGTGTTACCAGACACTCTGGGGTCCCCATCAGAGACTTGCCTCCTAGGTCTCTTTACAGCACCCAGCTCAAATGGAGCACCTGATCTGGATGGACTAACGCTGTTTTTAGGAGAGGAAATCAATCATGGCTGTTGTGAAAATCTGCACCAGATCCCACCTTCCAAAGCTCAGGTTAATACCTTGTCTGCAAAGGAATGCTACCATGTTTTTTCAAGGCAAACTTGCTACTAAACCCAGGGTTGGTGGGGTTTTTGGTTTGGTTGGTTGGTTGGTTGATTTTTAGGCTATCTGGCAAACCATATAAATAATTTATTGCTTTTTGCTGCCTAATTTTTCCATGCTTTAAGAGCAGTGTATTTAGCATACTTCAGGAAGCTCCTTTGCATAAAAAGCCTTGTGTTAGAAAAATTGCTTTTAATAAATTCAGGAAAAAAACAAAAGTCTGTGAAACAAAAGGAATATAATGAAAAATTTAGTTACAACATGTGTTGGGTGTCCAGGTCACACAGGATTCCCAGGAGCACACCTTCCTATTCAAAAACTCCGCTTTTAAACTTTCTTAAGGTCCACCCCCATTTTACAAGGTGGGGGGGGGGGATGTTTCTTCTTCTTGGATTGGCTCTGCTGTGCCCTGCCCCATGCCAGGGGTGAAGTTTCAGGCAATATGTCAGCCTCCATCTCAGCGCATGGTCAGCCACATGGCATGAAGTTGCATCAGCTCTATTCTTAATTAATATGTAACTGCCCTTTTCCCAAACACTTAATCCCTGGCATACATTCCAAAACTGGACTGGATGCCTTACAACTTCTGCGAAACGCCTATAGGTTAGTAACAATCAAAAACAAAAATAAGCTTTAGGTTAGTAACTCTTGTTCAGTTTATTTGCTTGTAATAAAACAGGTTTTTCTACTTCTCGTACTGGTATTTAGCTATGAATCAAGGAAAGCCATTTATTTCTCTTATCAATTTCCCTACAGCTAGATGCAGCTCACCTCCTAACTCATGAAACAGTAGGGGTGATAGGGTTCATTCCTGAGGAAGCAAGAAAAAGCCTTGAGACAACAGAGTTAAAATACTGAACAGATTGACTTGTGGGACTTGCACATGGACTGTTTAGCCAGACATTGTGGTCACCTTTTGCAGGAATCCTGGTGGATAAAACCATCTTGCGTGCTCACCCTATGAACATTTGTGGGAGGCCAACTATAAGACCACGAGACCTTAACTTTTGCAGAAGTTGACAAATTGACCTAATAGAGCTTTAATATATATTTTCTGCTACAAAAGAGCTGTCCCAGGTCAGCCAAGGCAATCTGTTTTGGCAGCCCATTGTTTCCTGGGACTGTGGGAATGTGTGCATATTTTCCAGGGAGCAAATTTGGTTTTGGCGATCATCTGATGAAGGCCACACTTCATGTGCAAGCTGCCTTCATCGTGCACGACGATGGAGCTTGCAACTCAACCTGGCAGGGCTGTGCCAGGGATCCCTGCTGCTCTGACTGGTCATGGGAGCTTCCTCAGGCAACAGGGGGAAGCCCTGCTGACAGTATGTCACATCATTAGTATAGGAAGCTGATGAAAATTCATTCAGCTTTCCTTGTACTGACTGTTACATTTGCTTTTTCTATGACTCTCAGCTCAAATAATAGCATAGGTCTATGTCATGTTTGCATATAGCTTGTATAGATTTGTAAGTGCAGACACATGTGTCCTGGGCTTTATTTGAGCATACTTTTAATTGTGGGGAAATTGATATTAAACAGTCTTCAGAGTCTGTTGTTCCACAAGAAGTCAGAATCTCAAAAAATGAGCAGTTTTACTCCATGCTCTCTTTGTCTGGTTGCAATAATATTTGCAGAGGAATATTATGTTTGATCAGACATTTTTCATTACTTAGAACAAAATCTCCACTAGTAAGTCTTTAAAGAGAATTTATTTATTTAGTTATTTATTAAATCTGAGCTTTGGTCTTAGAAAGACCTGCTAACATCCCTTTGGTTTCCCAAGGCTGTGGGAAATGCACAGTCACCATCTGTTTTGCAGGACAGTGGAGCAGCAGGGATGGATCCTCACTGATTTGCCCAAGTGCAGTTCAGCTGTAGCGTCAGGAAAATGAGCAGGACTCTGACTGTGGCCTGCTCTAGGAGCTTGAGCAAGATGCTGGATCACTAGTGATATTCACAAGTGCTAGCAAGTCCCTAAAGAATAACATTTACCATGATCCTACACTTCAGATGTCACACAGATGAAAACAAGCACCAGTCACAACTTCTCCTGTTAAGGATTTTTTGGGGCACCCAATATTCTAAATACCAGTAGAATAACCCAGATATGTGATCTCAGATCATCTTCAAACATTTTGTATCAGAACAACTTAAGCTAATTACTTTTTCCTCAATTCATTCAGCTTTACTTCTTTTAGTTAGGCAGAATTGCAAGAGTTGGATTTGACATTTAGTTAACCAAATTCCTTGTGGTCTGATGAGCAGTAATGTAAATAAGGTACATGGATTGTGAGCATCCCTGAAGAAAGAAAGATGGAAATGTGGCATGTCACAACTATGAGAGGTAGGGAATCACCACAGTACTGAGGTCCAGTGCAACTCTTGGAAACATACAGAATTCAAACAGTGGTTAAAACCTATAAATTCCAAAGCAGACAAAGCCTTTGATGTGTTACAAATTAGCCATGAAGTACTTCTCTTTCAGGGGTTTTACTCACAAACATCTCTGCTGTTTTTATAGTGGTCATAGGAGATATGGCTTCTGGACTGCTGTTATTTATGTGGCAAGACAAAACCAAACCACTTGTGCTCAGGGAATGATGCCGCAATCGAACTCTGACTGCACCAGCAGAGACTGCATTGCATTGCATTGGCTGTGGGCAGGGAAAAGTGGATCATTAATCCCTGTCAGACTTCGTGGCATTGTATCATAAATGAGCTACTGGACTTTGGCTCAAACACTTGGATTTAAAGTTGTTCACTCAAACACAGCACCTTCCTTTCTATTCCAGGAGTCACCTGCCCAGTTTCTCCCACAGCAGCAAACCAGTGTGCTGATGAACGCAGCCTTGCAATAAGGTGCCATGCTGTGGACATGGGCAGAAGGGGTGAGGGATGTGCCCTGCTCTGCTGCAGGTGTGCTTCCTAACCCCCACTAAAGCAGCGATCCCAGTAGACAGACATGCCTGAAACCTGGACAGACAGCCTTCTGGGCAGGGCACTTGGCCGGGTGTAAGGGGCAGACAGGTGGGCAGGAATGGAAAGCTGTGACTCCTGTTGGCTGCGGGGGAATTTCCACAGAGTTTCTGTCCATTCACTCACTTTGTGTCTGTTCTCTCACTGGCAGCCATAAAGGTCAAGCCTTGGATATAGATACATACAAAGGCTTTCTGCAATTACACCTCTTGCCAGAGCAAAGGTTGGGAGTTTTGCCTGCCACGGTCTGAAACTATTAGAGAGACACAGATGCTATCAAGGTCTTTTTGCTAATGGAGGGTAGTTTGTGCTTTTATGTTGCCTTCTGAAAGAAGCCTGATTTAACACCTAAGGAGTTACAAGAGTGCCATGCTGATGTCTTTTTGTTCCTTGGAGCTGTGAAACCTTTAAAATAGGCTGTCACATTAATTCTCCTTCTCATAGTCAAATTGACAGGCTTTTTTGCAAAGCTGTACATGCCATTTAATAAAAGTCTGAATGACCTTCATTAGGCCAAGAGGTTTTTCTGTGGCAATGATGCCAGGGAAATTGCAGACTCTTCTTTGCATTTATAACACATTAAAGTTGTGATGTAGAAAAGGATGTGCTGTAGGCCACCCAGCATGCTATATGACTGAGCTTACAGGCAGGCCACACCAGCAAAACCAGTATAATTTTATTCACAGTCCTTCTGACCTGCTGCTCTGGGTACAACACCAGCTGGCTTTGTCACCCAGCTATTGCAGAGTTGCATCTGCTCCTCCTACATTTCCTTTGATGCACAGGAGATGTATTGCATAGAGGGAACTTAGGGGAACAGACCAGGGATGAGGAAGAGGGGAAGCAGGAGGTCAGCAGTACATCTACTGCTACTAGGATCTTCTGCCCCAACCCTAGCAGGGGAGAGTGATTAGTTTGCACCAATTAAACTGGGACACGACTTGTCACAGGGCAATGCTAACTTAGAATTCATGACTGGGTTTATAAGAAGACAGATTCAAACAAAATAAACCTTTGGAAGCATCATGTCCAACCTATTCTGAATTTGTGTGTGTATGTGAGGGTTGCTGGCTCCTTCTGGAGATCCACTTCTCTGCAGATTGGTGTATCTGACAAAGGAAAAACCTCCAACCCTAAACACAGTTAGCATTAATATTCAGGAGCTAAAAATCTGTCCCTGGTCAAATCTGTGAGGTGTTTTCAGCTTACTGAGGCCTCCCTGGTACAGTGTGACAGAGTATAAAATGTGCAGTCAGTGACAATGCACAGCTTAGATCAGTGTTCCTAATACTTCTCCCTCATGTTTGCAGGTGACTCTCTTGCCTCACCTTGTGCATCCTTGTGCATGTTGTTAGACACCAGATGTGTAGGAATACCTGACAGTGCTAATCAAACCCGGGGTTGCTGGAGAGCAGAGAGGCTGTGTGGAGGTCAGGAGCGGGCATCCAATTAAACAGCTATGAGGGCAAGATGTGCAGGCAGTGTTTAATGAAATGACCAGGTCCCTCAGGTCTCATGTGCTCAACACAGTGTTTGTCATTTGGTTTCCATCTCTTGGTCTCCTACTGAGTTGCTCAAGCCCCATGGATGCTACTGCAACTCATTCACATTAGGAGACAACATGTCACCCTCATGTGTGCTGGCAGGACAGCCTGGTGCTGCCAGACTTCTCCCACCCTTGGTGGGACCTGGTGCAAGACAGGGATGCTCCAACTGTCCTGCAGCACACACAGCACCTGTGTTGCGATGGAGCATGGCCCTGTTGCAGGAATCCTGGTTGTTGACTCATGAGTCAGAGAAGGTTTTTCCAAGCAGTATGTGAAAAGGGGTAGAGCTGTATTTCCAGAGGAAAGAAACAACGGAAAGAGAACAATAATTCAGTGGTTTGACCCCGCACTTACTGTGAGCAGCTCCAATTCCCAGTGTTCAGAACTGAAAGATGAAAAGTTTTCTTTCACAGGTCACAGAGTGATTGCAAAGAAAAGAGGTGTCCAGCCAGCCTCAAGCAGGTAGGAAGGTGTTCATGCTTTGGCTGCCATTCCCCTGCTCTCACATCCAGTGAGCAGCCCCATCTGGAATTCAGTCAGAGGTAAAGGGCTTGAAAGCATTGGATGTGTTTGGCAAAAAGAACAAGCCTCAACTGTCACTGCAAGCATTGTTCACCTGCAGTAATCACATCTTTTCACTTTCTCCTCTCACCACAAGGTCATCTCCAGGACATATCTCAAACCAAAATTTTGGTTCCTCTGGTGAAAATTAACAGTTTTTAATATGCTCATTTGTACCTTTACCCTTTTTCATTTGGAATGTGCCTGAAATGCTTTCATAGGTTGCTTTTACAACAAAGGTATGCAAAAGCTAAAGGGAAGATATGAAGAAACAAATCTATTGGGAATCTAATCTGAAATCACCTTTGTGGAAGCAAACAACTACATCGACAGTGCTGCCCATAGCAGTCAAAGTTATTAGATGGTTGCATTTGATGGAAAAGCGTTTTCATTCAGCCATTCAACAGAGTGAGTCCAATGTCAATACAGATAGTAATTCAGAAAATAATTTCCATCACTATTACTGAAAGCCAATGTGCACACACATATGAATGTGTGTGTGTTGACTGTGTGTATGCCTCACCACTTAATTTCCTTAGTTAATTTCCTTACTGTCTTTTGACTGCCTATTAGCTCTTTGCTTCATTTTCTAATTAATCAGCATCTGTAAATGACAAGATCATGTTATTCATCTTTTCCAGGTAACTCATGCAGATGTTAAATGGGACCCATCTGGAAGAGGAGTCCTCCCTGTATGCCTTTGTCATATTTTGGATGACGTAAGAACTACGAATTTACCAAGCAGATGGCTGAACCTTCTCTATGGTCATTGCCTTTGTGGGTGAGAGATGACAAAGTATTTTTTTCTGTAAAAGCACCTTTCCCACATCTCTTCTCTCAGCATCCTGGGCCCACTGAACCTTTCCGAGTCTGACAGAGCCTAGCATTAGAAACTTTTGAGGCAGAATTGATCTTTTACATTTCTCTGAAGACAGAGAGGACTATACTTCCATTTTTCTGGGTGGGGGTAGAAAGTTTGCTGCAGCTACTCATACAATCTGTTTTCTTTAAAAATCTTAAGTTGTGTGCTGACATCAACCTCTCCCAAACAAGCCCATTCTTTTATATGGTCAGCACTTAAAGCCACATCTAGTAGCTCCTGGGGTAGATGCTCTAAAAAAGGTGATCTAAATCAGCACAACCTGTGGGATTCACATGCTTATCCTATGGTACCTTCAAATTCTACCTCAGCCATATTGCTTAAAAGAAAATAAACAGAATTTATATGATGAGCTAGATACTAGTTGAAAGCTTTTCTATCTTATTCTGTAACATTTTGTTTCCTTTTAGATTTTTTGTTTGTTTTTTGCTACTGACAGATTGCCCAGAATTGTCACTGAATTCTCTATTAAAATACATTTATGTCTCTTCTGAATTGGTGCACTCAATTCAGTACCCGGCACCATTTGGAAACAGTTCAAACTGCATGCATTTAATCTGACAACATTTTGTCTAGTTTTCCTCCTTTCTTCAGTTTCCTCTGGAATACACCCAAAATAGCTCAGTGTCATCAGCAAACCTTGGAAATGGAACTCAATTTCAGACAATGGAGAACTGTTCATGGACTTTGGTGTATTCCAGTCTGCTTTTAATTTTTTTCAAGCATTCATGCAATAGATAATTGAGAACAATACAGATACATTTTTTTAAGCCAGTGTTCAGGTGTTAATGACAAATTTTGAAGGCCCCACAAAGCTCTGTTTTCTTTGTATTCACAAACCCTGGTTCCATCCAAAAGACTCGAATATTTCTAGAGTGGAGGCCATCTCCTGTGCTGGTGAACAGGCTGCTGGGACTGCCCTGGTCTTCCTGTTGCACAAAACACTTGAAGATTTCAAAACCAGCTTAAGAAATATTTCTGTTATTTTTCTAATCCTTAAACCAGTGGTCTGGGACTTTGCCTAGATTGCAAATATCAATGAGCTGATTGAAATGCTCTGGACTCTCCTGACCCCACAAGGAACAGTCTGTAACCTTTTTGTTATGCCGGCATTAGTTTCCCTTGAGCTATGATGATTTATGGATGCAAGAGGATAGTGTTTTCTCTGTGAACCAAAAGCTGTATATTTTAGAAGTTCCTTTGGACCTTATCATATCCATCAGGGATGGGGTTTGTCACTAACAGCTTTATGAAGGTGTTACTTCTCATCGTCTGCAATGTGTCCCACTGTTGTATGTGCACCTAACCCATTGCTGTGCCTGGTTCATGAATGTCTCTTGAGAAGGCTGGATTTCCCAAATACATGCACCCTACGTGTGGGTGGTGAAGCCAGCTAAACTGGTGTTTATGTACAGATAAGTCCCTGTTTGCTCCCAATCAGGTACAAGACTGTATGAAATACTACAAGAGTGGCAGCTTCCTTTCACACTCAGTTTTCAGAAATTGGATAGAGCACAGCTGCTTTTGCCACTCTCCCCAGACAGGTCTCCGCTGTGACCGTGAAAGAGCAGTGATGCCCCCAGAAGAGGCAATGGTCAGGAAGGACCATAAATTTTATTGCTCTGCAGTTTCAACATCATGCGTGTCATGTTGAACATCTCCACCTTTCCTGATCCCCACTTCCCACTTCTTTCCACTGTGTGTTGCTCTTGGTCCCTTCCCATCCCTTTGGGTGAGGTGACAGGTGACACAGAAGGCTATACAGGTGCATACGGGTGCATAGTAGGTTTTTCTCTGCTAATCCATGCCAACCACTGCTCTTGTCCTAGTGTGGGTTCTTCACAGGCTTTAGTCCCTCTCGGGTCCTCCCCAGCAAAGAGATCCACCTCTGAGCTGCATCTCTCGAGCCCTGTCCCCTCCTGCTTGCCTTCTCTGTGTAATTTCTCCAAACTTTTGAAGTTTTTATAGAAATAAAGCATTATTGTCCCTGTACTGTCCAAATTTATTGTGTTTCTGACATATCAAGCCCCTTCTTTAAATAAATTTGTCTTTCCGTTGAGTCACTGCAGGTTGACTATGTCAACCCTTTTTTTTTTTTTCCCACATTACTGATGGTCCTCAAATTTCTTCTAGTGTTTCTTTTTCCAGGTGGGGGTGCTAGTAAAGCCTAAGCTCTCACTTTGACAATTCCTGCCTGAGCGGTTTCATATTTTGATACACATCAAAAATCACTCTTTTTCAGATATTCATGCATTTTAGGTGTGTGTTTCTTAGATAGCCTCTCTGAAGTTTACACTGAAAATCTGTTTAGTGCATGCCCAACTGAAGGAACACTTTTCTGTGGTCTACTGTTGAAATGAGAAGGTGTGAATGCACTCTGGTAAATAGAAACGGCTCAGCAATTAGAGCAATACACCTGAGCCACTGTAATGCAAAAATATCTGCTACCTCCTTTCTTCCATTTCTCTCAAAGGACTCAAGACATGGCAGTTTGTTTATATAAATTAATTAGTTACTGTGCAGCTTTTCAAAGTGACAATTAACAAATGTGACAAAGGATTGTAGCAGAGGTATCTGAATGATAGTCATGTAGTACAAGGAATGATTTTTTTGGTTATGGGTTCACTGACAGAACCATGCTTTCTATCTACATGCAGAAATGGATAAAGAGCAATTTTCTTGGCCATTTAATAATGCTGGGAAAATACTGGTAACAGGTCTATCTGTTCAAGTCAAAATGGCACAACTGTGTCATTTGTGTTTGGATAGAGATGTAAAAATGCTCTTCTTTGGTGGGTTGCAATGCCTTCACAGACAGAATACACTCCAGCCTAAGACCTCCACTCCAGTGACACAGAAAAATACTTTTTTAATTCTTCAGATATTGTGTCTGTGAGAAGAGAGTTTCAGCTTTATCTCCATGTTCCCATGCCCCTTTCAGTGCAGGTAGGTTGGTCCTGTACTAATTATTGTTACAAAGCAGTTTGATATAAAGCAAATACCCTTCCTGACTGAAGCAAAGTGTACATGGATGCTCAGTGGATGCACATGTTGTCCTGAGGTAATTGCCATCCTCATGATGGTTCTACAGTGCCATGGAGGAGTGAAAAGATTGACAAAGGCTGCCACTTTTACCGGCAGGCTGATATTACTCCTACAAACTGCACAGAGCAGCAGGCAAGGTCATCTTTGCTGCAGCATGTATCCGAAATCCCTTTCCTAACACACATTGTTGCTCACATTTGGTCTGGTGGAAATGATCTGTGTCCCCTTCTGATGCAGATAGCTATCCTCGAGGGGTAAAAACAGACAGAAAAGAGTGGGTAGTCTGTTCATGCTATGCTTTGAATACGAAGTCCTGGTCACAGGGTACTTATACTGCAGATGCCCTGAAAAACACCTAACAACTGCTGTCTCGATGTTGCAGTGACCCTGCTGTTGCTCGCCCCTCTGAGCCATTGTTCCACCCATTCTCCCTGAGCTGCTCCCCAGGACTGCTCACAGGCAGGTGATCCAGTCAGCACTGTCTGTCTCCTCTGCTGGACTCTGTCTTGAGTGTGCACAGTTTCAGCAAGTGCTCGGCCCCTGAGTCTCAGAGCTGTTCACCTTCAGATATGGAGAGCTGGGCATTCTCTTCTCTGACCTCAAAGCTTGTTTTCTGAAACTTACCTGTATTGAAATATGGCTTTTATATTAATTTGTTCTTTGATCTATTTTGTACTGCTTTTGGGAAAGGCTGGGCCAGTGCTGTGTTGCTCTGTGTTATTTCAGTGTAGTGCTGATTGCTGTACCCTGATTTTTCAGATGGAATAGGAAAAGGTGGCGGCAGGTCTTATAAAATCTGAATATTAAATCTTATTTGGCTGCCCCTCAAGAGGATTAAATCACAGGGAAAACTTACAATCTGGAGCAGAAGCCCAGCCAATGCGATGTGTCTGTGAAGACACTCCTGAATCATTTTTCAGCTAAAAGCCAAGTATAAAATAAGAAAAAGGGAATATAAACAAACAAACAAAAAACCCTCCAAAAAAATGCCCAGACCACCCCAAACAACAACAACAACCCCCCCCGCCCCACACACACACACAAAATACAAAAGAAAAAAACTCCAGAGATTTTCTCAGCTGTATATTAACATCTGAGCTGTTTGCTTACACATGTCATAGGTTGGGACCTGACTGTGTTGTAGGTATTGAACTTCATCTTAGGCATGAAAGGAAAGTTGTTTTCATGAAAAAATTCTTTGACCCATCTACAGGCGAAGTCACTGCTGGCCTTTTTATCTTGTCTTCACATCCTGCTGAAACAGCAATGCTGAAGCCAGAAGTTGTTGAAGTGAAAGGATTTTCTGTCTGTTTTGTCAAAGTAAACAGGCTGTGGGAAGGAAATATTTGAGGATGGTGACTCCAAGAAGTCATCCCAGCATTAGTTTCTTTTGCAGAAGGGCCAGACATCTCTTGAAATCAGCTCTTACAGCCCTTGGAGATGACATTCATGGCAGACCAGCAGTAAAAAACTTATTTTCTGGAAACTTTTGTCTAATTGTTTGGAATAAGTTTGCAGGGAGAAAATAACTAACAAACTTTTAATATACAAAAAATTCGGCTGAATATAGCTATTTGCTGCTGGTTCTGCTCTTTCAGCTGCACCAGCCATGGGAATAAATCAAAACTATTTTGAAGAGGAATACACTCCTAGTCTAGATCTATAGAAAAGCTTTTTAAATTCAAAGTTACCTTGAGAATAATTGGAGAGTTCAAGTAGCAAAAATTAGCAAAGACCTGTGCAAGACATCTCATTCCTTATACATGAGGAATGCAAGTGATGCAACCTTACTTAACATCAGAATTAACTGACAGCTGAAGATAAAATTAAATTATCATCTACCACCTAAGTATCTGAGATCTTTAAATATGATGTGTGTTGACTTCTTAGGAGTCATCTTTATCTGTTGAACATTTCAAAGAATGGAGCTTCTTCATAAAGAAGGGGGGGAACATATCTGTTGTTCCTCCCCAGCAGTTATACTGTGTCATCAATTACACATTAAAGGACAGTTTTACAACTAGTGCAGACTTATATTAACTCTCTGTATATTGATGAAAATAGTAAGATCATTCTGATTTATACCAGTACGTTTTTATTTAGTCCATTTCTGTCACGAGTCAGTTCTTAGATGTTTGTAGGGACCTTAACTTTTAAGGATTTGCATGGCACAAGCCATGAAGGCACTGCCAGAGGGACAGCTTAGCCTGGGCAGCGAGTTGTACTTTTAGGAGCATCCCACCGCTGTATCTCAGCCATTGCCACACAGACTGCATTGTGCCATGGAAATGCTCTCAGCAGCAGAAACAGCACGTTCCTTGCTCAGTCATCAGTGATTTACCAGGTTTTTATCCCATGCTAATGACAGCAGCCAGCTGGAGTACTCTGCTGTGGCAGGAGAGTGAGCCAAACCAGCTGCGTAGGATATGAAATCAGGCAGAAATTGGCACAAATTGGTCAAACTCCCCCCAAAACCTGACTCCGTTGATGATGTGAAAGATGGATTTCCTGAAATATGAAAGGAATGACTCGTTTTACCATCATTAGTGGCTGAAGGCAAACACTCATAATATTGAATTAACAAAACTGCTACCTTTATAATGCCATGGTTGAAGGCTCTCCAGGGAAGACACTGACTCATATGACTACTCTTGCTCATCCTTTTCAGCCTGAGCAGGAGAAGGACATACACAGAGGTATGACACATGCTGCTTTGAATCTCAAGCAAGTGGGGGAGGTACCATTGTTTCAAATACTCACCTCAGTGCCAGGAACAAATTGATATGCTGGTCAGTTCCAGAATTTTGAATGTGGATATTTGCATTAGTAAAATAGGCAACCTTATTTTGCATGAATTTTCAATTTCTCTTATTTTCCTCTTTTTTATAAAAATGAAAGGTCAAAAGTGGAGATGAGCAGGAAAGTTGAGGGAGGAGGGGCATTGGAACTGATAGCTGAACAAAAAATTTGGAGGGGAAAATAATTGTCTTGCATCTTCTTTTTGTTTGGTTGGAGTTTTTTACTTTAAAATGAAGGGAGGAGAAAGCCCAGTTTGAGCCCAAAGATGGTCTTTTGTATGAAATCTGCTCTGTGAAGTTTTGGGGTTATTGCACTACTTTGTGGATTCATTTCCACATTATATGTTTAAAAATGTTATGCACAGGTGAAAATATGATAGAACTATTTTTTTTTTAATTGAGAAAGCAAACCTAAAACAGTTCAATTCTTTCAAATCCTCCTCCTACCAACTTTGGTTTTGGTAAAAGCTGTTAATTTCATTTCCTTGCTATCCTTGGGTTGTTTTGGTAGATATTTGTGTTTCTGGTCAATTTTACTATATGTCCACATCAATGCAGCCAGTGTGTAGTAATAAGACAAAAATAAATGATCTATTTTCATAACTCCCAGAAGAATTTTCTGAAAACTTGTGTTCCTGCTTTCTAGTTAATTGAAATTTCTTTCCCTTGACTCACTATTTTCAAGGGCAAAACCAAAGGGTATCTTCTGGGCTCGGTTCCCTTAGAGGAATGTGCATGGTAGTTGCTGCCTACTGCCTGGGAATGTATTTTCTAAAGATCACTCCGAGCTCCTTTCAATAACGTTTGTTATGTTTTTTGTTTTGTTTAGTCAACTGTTTTCTCATTGGTTTTATTTATGCAGTTTAACATGCACAGAAATACCAGTGTATAAACTATAACGTAAAATTACCACATAGCCAAACTTCTGCTAATACTAAAGTGCATCCTTTCTTTTTCTCCTCAACACCCTCCCCCCGAAAAAAAAAATCCCAACATCAAAGCAAAATAAAAGAAAAATCCAAGGCAAAACCCTCAAAAAAACCCAATAAAGACTTATCAACATTTGGGAAAATAAAAGTATGCCTAGTAATGCACACTAGAAAATTGAAGCTCTCCCTATTCTTTTCCATCTGAGGGGTGAGACCTTGTCCTTTCCATGGTGGTATCTCACAGAAAGAAAGATAATTCCTCAGGCAACCAGATCAGCTAGAGGACCTTGGTTAAAAACCTATTCATCATTATTGCTTGGAAATGTGCTGAAATTGCAGTGACACATCCTGTGATAAATTTACAAGCAGTTTTGTCATTGCTTCTCACTGTGTATCTACACAGACTCTTAAGGTGTGAACATAGATAAATCCTGGTCAAAGAAATCGAAGCATTTGCTGTATGATAATAGATGGCTTAGAAAAACATGAGGCATGCAATAATGTCTCTGTGTGTGGGAAATACTTATCTGCAGTTATATTTTAATTACTGACACACACGAATTTTTTAAAAGAGCTTTTCTCCTCAGGGTTTGTGTAGAAGGTCTAACAATGGAGGTACCTGAATACTTTCTCAACAGATTTCCATGAGACGGAATAAGGATGGTGTCCCTTGGTCTTAGATGAATCTAGGTACATGCACTCTGGCTATACATCACAGAAATGTGAAGGATTATAAGGACAAGGGAAAGATCAGAACACAACAATATAACCTAGGATGTGTTTCATAGCACTGTGCCACATTATGAACCCCCTACAAGGCACAACCTTACTCACTGCTTTGAAAGAAGGTGTTCAGTCCAAGACTCTCTTGTACCATGCCCTTCTTGGTAATTTGTTGACATTTGGCTACTGAACACCTAATACATATCTTTTTATGTTTTTGTACATTCATATTCTCTTAACTAAAACATATTAACTTGCAAATGCTAGAGTTAGATTTTTATCTCTCCTTTGTGCTTTATTCTGGAAAATATTCCCTCATTCAGTCAGGTCTACTATAAATCAGATGTCATCTTTAAATGAACATAAAATAGTCTTATTCAAAGGGAAAGATTTAGGTGAAAACACAATGGATGTAACATCCCCATCTATTCACCACACATTCTCTGTTGATGCCTCCCAACAATGAAAAATGCACTGTTACGTATGTTGCTTGCTGGGAATTTTGGTTTCTGGGTATCATTTTTGGCTTAAGTGCTCCTTTGCTAATCCATGTCTAGCTGTATTTTTATCATGAACCTGATGTCAGCAAAATGCAAGTCCCCAGCTAAATGAAAACTTCCTGCTTTGACCTCTGCTTTCAACTGAAACTGAAAGAAGCACAAAACGAATAATGCACCTTCTTTACTTTTTAATACATAAACTGTGTCATACTCCACAAGGTTTTCCTCTGAAACTTCTCCTAAAACTAAACCTAACTTTGTAATCAGAGCAGATGCTGCAATTTTTACTTCTGTGTACATCTCTCCATAGGGCAAGGACGTGCTGTCTATTTACATATGAAAACCCAGGTCATCAGCTGGCCCAGGTGGTTGTACTTATTTGACTTAGGCCAATGTGGATGTGAAACCTTGCAATGAAAATATACACATTGCTTGTACTGCTGCACAAATAATGTCCCTGCAGAGAACTGAAAGGAAATGGTAAACCTGAGCTAATCTAACATGCTCTGCTTAATAAGGGGCTCTGTGGCTTGGGAGCAATGACATCTGTGCACTGTATTCCCAGCCAGATCTTTAACAGCCAGAACAACACATGCACCTGTGTGGTATTGCCATCAGCCTAGGAAATACTTCTGAGTCTGACCTGGTTCCGTCCTGCCCTGCCAGACACCCAGAGGCATGTTCCCACTTTGTTTCACCTGCTTTTGGCCAGTGCTGGGGGGCCCAATTACACGCACAGGCTGCTGGGCAGCCAGTCCTGAGCTGTGCCAAGGCCACAGGTGAATATCATCCTCTCACCTACCCCTCAGCACCTCCAGAGGAGGAGGCTCCACACCCCTCTTTCTCCAAACAAGCTCACACATTCACAATTTTTAGTGTTGGAGCTTTGCTTTTGGCTCCAAGCAGCTGTTTGCACTATGGGTGGGGGTTGTGGAGGTCTTGGGGATTTTCTCAGGGAAGAGGGGCTGTTGTTATTATTGTTTTCCTATTGTTGCTGTTGTTTAACAATAGTAGAAAAAATACCTGGAAATATTTTCTTGTTGTTTCACTTTTTATGACAACATTTGCATTACTTTTGGTTGCAAATTTGTGTTGAGGAGGTTCTGCAAATGAATATTGCCTTAATGTGACTTTCTAACTTTTTCCCTAGGAGAAAATAATGTGTTTTACAAGATACTTTGCGATCCCTTTCTTAATGTTTTTTTCTCTTGGAATCCAATATAACCAATCTTTATTTTCTGGATTGCAATTTCTCTTTGGTCTGTCCTCTTTGAAGAGGAAAAAAAAAAAAAAAAAAGAAATAGACTGAGGTAGGGAGGAGGAAAAACAAAATAGAAAACTGTCTCTCAGGCATAAGCTGCAGTCTTTGAAACTGGTACATTTGGGAGTCTCCAAAAAAGAAATATTAAAGTATGTGATTTCCCACATCCCTGCTTCTGACAGTCTCTGATGATGTGTTTTCAATAGCATTTTAAATTTAACCTATAGAGTATGAGAAAAAGATAATTATCGTTCTGAGGTTTTAAATTGCTTCCCAGAAAGATGGAGGGAGGAATTCCAGGAGGATCGTGCTTGTCTTTTTAGGGGTGAGTGAAGGACAGCAACCGGATTTTGCATCAGCCTTTGCCGTTTTCAACAGGTTTTGCCTTAAGATATGTTTCTAAAAACTAGAACTATAGCAAGGATGGTGGGAAGATGTTCCTCTTCCTTGTGTTCTGGATCAAATGCAGATTTGGACCCTGGATCACTGTGATTTAGGAAGTTTAGAGACTTGAGCCCAGGTGCCTCCCTTAGGCTCTCCTTTAAGAGTTTGATATCATGATGGCAGGTTGAATGTCAGCTGGTTTGGACAGTACTATATACTGTGGGGATCAATTTTAAAAGTATTCCCAACTCCAACTGCATTTGTTTCTGTGTGTGTATTAAGTAGCTGCATTAGGATTGTGTTCACAAAGATCCTATGTGGACCTAGAAAAGGAGAGATGAACAATGTTCATTTCTGTATTATAGTTGTGTGTGTGTGTAAAATAAAGAGTAGGAATACTGGTAATTCTCTGTGTTCACTCATAGATGGCACTAGAAATTCTTGTAATTACTTTCTTTGGCAAGTAGGTGAAATAATTTTTGCTTTTCTACCAATAGGTGGAACCAGCAATGTCTTTGCTACTTACAGCCTGACTCAAGGAGCAATGCTTTCCTCTTTCTAGCTCCATTTAATTGAAAAGCAAAATGCAAGAAAACAATCCCCTACCATCTCAATTTTCCTCTCAACACCTTTCAACACCTATCCCCCCAAACCAATATATAATATTGAGTTTATTTCAATATGCAGAGAAGAATAAATCAATGAGATTTTCAAGGAAGGATGCTGGCATTCTTCCATTCCCAAACAAGCTGGAGTGCCAGATATTAATCCTATCCCTCATTTTTATAAATTTAGCTTTTCATTTGAAAGCAGATGTTGAACGTGTTGCAGCACGGTGACCATGCTGCCTGTCAGCTGCTCTCAGGTGTTCACTACATTCTTATCAGTATTCTAGAGTTAATGCTAAATGCATGAAAATTAGGGCAAACGGTCTAATTTCATCACATTTAAATTAGGTTATGCTCACCTCTGATAGCTAAACTTAGGTATTGGCCTCCTTAATTTTCCAGCATTTTTACTTCCTATACAATGCAGATGTTGCTGGTTTAATTGGAAATGATCAGGTATGCAGGGCTGATGGCCTCCTAGATTAATGTTACTGGAATGAAGCACTTCAGGAGCAGGTGAAAGAGGCACTGTCCAAAATGAAAGAACGTACTGAGAGCCCCTGAAAGGGTGAATACTTCTCTTATTAATGTACAGCAAGGACTCCAGGATGAATGGGGCTGTGTGTGTATCTCTTTGCCTTTCGATGGGCTGAATGAATTAGGCATATTCAAAGGTTTATCAGTTCCCTTTCTTGGCTGAGTTTTTCTTTTGACAGAATAAGGGAAGAGAACCAAAAGTCATCAGTTGTGCTTTTCTCACCTCACATTCCTTGGTTGTCTTTCAATGATGATATGTATGTCTGTGTGTTCATGAGGGGGGGGAAAAAAAAAAGACCCAGAAATCTGAACATGTGGGAAAATAATTCCTATTTGTAAGAACCAGCTGAGCAACTCAGAAACCGGCATATTCTCAGATACTCTGCAGACCTGAAAGCAACCTCCTCTCCAGCTATGTTCCCACCATGTAGCTTAGCAGTCCTTAACACCAAACACAGGAGCCTTATATGTAGGACAATTTATAGATGGCCAACTGTTCCTTGCTCCATATCTTCTTCTGTCTCCCAAGGGTCACAAATGGTACTAACAACAAGGCATGTTGCATCTGTCTGCCTTGCTGTGCAGGAAGGGCCTGTAGGGATCTCTCAAGTTACTTTCTGATTAGGAAAGCATTGCAAAGCCCTAACCTGCCCACTTGCATCTGCCTTGGCAAGCTCTTCTGTAGGGGTCATACCCTGGGGAAGTGCCTTCCAGCAGTGGGAAAATTTCACTCCATGCCAAAACAGTCCAGACAAATCTTCTCCAGGAGTTAATTTTCGGTAAGGTCCCCAACATATGGAACTTGGAGGAGAAGAGAGTGGGGGGAAAAAAGCAGTTTTCAATATAACTTTGTCATAAAAAAAGTTTCAGTTCTATTTTTAAGTACTCATCCTCCCTTTCCTAAAAATGATTCTTCTTTACAGCTTTTTTAAATGCTACATTCTCTATATTACATTGACTTTTAACACCATCCTTATACCTGATGCCTGAAATACGTTTGCCCAATCTTATTGCTTATAGCAGAAAGAAGAAAATGAATGAAAATAAGAGTGAATAGGATTGATAAATAAGTAGGGTTTCACTTGTTTCCAAGGGCAGTAAAGCTGGTAGGTCAAAAATCTGTCAATATACCTAAAAAAAAGGACGAGCTCTGTAGTACTGAGGTCTACAGTTTGTTAACTTTATGAAATTCAATAGCCTAAAATTAGTTTGTTTGGCTGAGGTTTTTTTGGTTTGTTTGTTTTCTTCATTTTTCTTTAGTCTGCATTTCTCTGCAGAGCTACTTCATAACTTTGCCTTTTCAATAGTTAGAAACCTTTAATTTCCATAATGTTCATTTATGGCCACTTTATTCTTAGCATACCTATTTTTAGCTGGCTCTCTCCTCTTGGAGTCTGTTTACTTTTCAGTATGGAGGACTAAGCTGCTTATGTCCATTTGCACTCTGAGGATGCATATGATTAAAAAGTATTGTCTACCATATTACCTAATAAAAGGCTACTATTTTCACATAGAGAGAAAAGAGAAAAAGCTTGTGTAGAGACGGGTGAGTAGTTACATGTTGAGAAGGTACATCCTCAAACAGCACACCTGTGCATCCCAGGATGTTTGTTTACTGAACACTTGAATATTTGTCCTGCTCAGAGGATCGGTGCTCCTAAGATGGAATATCAGCTTTGTATTATCTTCGTTACAGTGGTACAAGCAATGCAGTATGTTTCCTGCAAATTTAGCTCCAAAAAGTGAAAATATTTCTTAGCCCAGCAGAGCCAGCTACCTAGTGGTTAGAAAACTCATCTAAGAGGAAAATGCTCAGGTTCCATTCTCTACTCCACCCTGCTGCGGTGGCACACTTAAACTCATATTATTCATTTACTGTCGGTCAGTGAACAACTTCTTAGTGGTTCAAGTAGCATCCATTAGTCATATTGGTTGTGCTCAGAAATCTCACTCAGAGCATTAATAACTTTGCTGATAAATGGAAAGATTTGGAGGAATCCTCATGAATAACTATGTTGTCACAACAACCTCTGCTGGTGCCTGAGAGCAACCAAGATGCTGTTACACAAATGCATGTAGGAGTGTGTGTGGCAGGGACATTAAGTGTCAAGTGTTGATAAACATATTCTCTTGCAAATCATGAGGAAAGCTGATTAAATCTCCAAACGTACAGTGCATGGAGTGCCCTCAGCTTCCTCCCAAGTCAAGGGTAAACGGAAGCCACCTCCTGCTTCTCCGGTAGGGGCACACTAGCCCATGACAACTTACTTGTGTTCTTTGTAGCTGCAAAAAATGGCTGTAGGACAGCAGCTGCAGGAAAGCCACCTGAGGGTCAAGAGATGTCTGAGGCCACACAGGCCTTCTGCCAGATCCACATTCAGTCATGAGCCACAAAGCCACCCGAAAAGAGTAAGATCCCTTTCTGGGCAAGCTTCAAGAGCAAGAGTCGTATCCCAGCTACTCAATATTACTGTCTCCACACTTGTTTTTTCCCCATTGAAACACCACAGTAAATAGTAATGCCAAAGAGAAAAAACAAAAACAACACACTTCTGAATGAGGCAAGGGGAGAATGACTGGACTTCATAGTTTTTACTTGTTGTGCATTGAACCTGAATTCAAAACAAAAATTATTCTAGGGTGGCAAGTGTTTGTATTGTTAGCTGTTATGTGAAGTGGGTTTTGAAATATTTATTTGTACTTGCATGAAAATGTAAGTTTCTCCATGTAATTTTTTTAGAGACACGCAGCTTAAAATCACAGGACTACTAGGCACTTTTTTTTCTTTCTTTTTTTTTTTTTAATTTTTTTTTAAATGACTGCAAATGATATATAACTGAAAGACATTAAAGGGATGAAAAGCTGCACTTTCACTTTCCCAGGCTGAGTATTTAATTCTATTTTGTACAAAATTTCCAATTTGCATCTCCTATCAGTAGAGGAGAAAAGATACTTTAAAGAGCGGCAAAGCCCAGCTGGCAGTGTGACAGACAAAGAAAAGAGACAGGTTCTTCCTAAACTCATCCTTCAGGTTTTAATTTTAAGTTAACTGTACCCTTAAGAGAAACAAAAGTGCATTTTTTCCTGTTCTAATGCTGCTCAACAGCTACAATGTATCTGGAACAAATATGTAACCCGACCTGTTATCTTGTAGGGGTAAAAGAAACCCTGAAGTTATACAGTGCAAAGTCAAGGCAAGACACTCTTCTGAGTGTGGGTATTGCTGCCCTGGTGAACAGAAACAGAGACTTTTGATAACCAGGAGTATTACTAAAGTAATAAAAGTTCATGGAAGCTGCAACCAGAGGGAATTTAGATACAGAATAATTAACCATGAAATTATGATCTCAGCCAAGAAAGAATTGCCAAGATTCATTCAACTAATTTCAGAGGCTTTTTTTCATGGTCATTAAAAAGACAGATAAGAGAAAAATGATCGTATCTTTCATTTCTCCTCCCACTGTGCAAGAGAGTGACTCCCATTGCTTTCTAAGCCAATTTGTCTGTAATTTCATTCATTGGTAAAAAGATAAGACAGTTTAGGGTATAAAAATGAAATAACAAGCTTGATTTGTTGGTGTCAGCTGTTCACAATGGTATCACAGGGATTTGTGTACAAAGATCAAAGACTGGAAAGTCCTGCCAGCTGATGGCAGGGAAGCAGGTACAGCATCATATCCCTGTGACAGTACTCATCTCATGGTCGAGCCTGACTCAACTTGCGCAGAACCACCTGGAAATTTCAGGACTTTGAATCGACCTTGATTATTAAATTTTCTTTATTTTTTTCCATCTATGTTGATCTGAAAATCACTCTGTGAAAAGGACTCTGTGATTAGACCTGTGGAAGTTGAACATGTGTGTGGGTGCTCCAAACTATTCACAGTGGTCGTGGGCTGGAATACAAGAGTGGGTGAAGTTTTTGCCGCAGAGGAAAAAGCATTTTAAAAATGGCAAATAACTTAAATAGAGACCACACCATCTTTGAACATGTTTCTTTTCTTTTTTTCTTTTTTGTTTCCTGAGAAATGCATTTCAGATTTTTATTTTGTGAAATATCTGTCTTATAGACTATACTGTAAAATTCTTTTTCATGGCTGAATCATATAAAGATAAAATTAAATACGACAACTCAGAAATTAAAAAGGTAGGCCAAATGAAAGATCTGGGGAGGCACAAAAACACTGTGCAGCTGATAAGAGTTAACCCAAAAAATAGCCTGTTGATACAGAATTTACAGATCCAAATGAAGGAACAGAGGCAAGACCTGGTCTGGAGGGCTAAAAAGAGGAGATGAAGTCTGAGACTAATCTGTAGCCACTCCATGAAGAGGCTGTGGACAATCTGGAGATGAACCCTAAAATAAAGGTAGGAGTATTTAAACCTGAGAGCAACATGAAAATGTCTCTTATTGAGGGTAGAAGCTACAAGTATGGACAGACTTAAAATTTATAGTGGAACATGCTGATATGTAACTTGCTTTTTCTTACAAGAGCATGTCAATTCATGCTTAATAAACACTGTCCCATTTGCAGTTAAATTCTGCCTTCAAAGTGAAAGAAAATGGGGTGTCTTTCACATAATCATCGAGGTTGGAAGAAACTTTCATCTAGTCATCTGTCTACACAGCAGCACCATAATCATCCCTAAACCATATCCCTAAGTACCACACCCAGATGCTTCTTCCCTTCCAGAGACAGTGACTCCACCATTTCCCCAGGCAACTTATTCCAATGCCCAACCACTCTTTCAGTGAATTTTTCTTTTCTAATATCTAATCGGAACCTTCCCTGGTTTATTTTCCCTGGCAACTTGAGGCCATTTCCCCTCAACCTTTCACTTGAGATGTGGCAGAAGAAAGTGCCCTCCCCTTCACTACAACTTCCTTTCTGGTAGTTGTAGAGAGCAACGAGGCCCCACCTTAGCCTCCTCTTCTCCACACTAAACTCCGGTTCCCTCAGCTGCTCCTCACAAGACATTTTCTAGACTCTTCACCATCTTTGCTGCCTTTCCCTGACCATGCTCCAACACTTCAGTGCCCTTTTCCAGGTGAGGGCCCCAAAACTGATCATGGTACTCGAGATGCCACCTCACCAGCTCTTAGTGAATTTCCAAACAAAAGAGGGAAGAGGACTGCTTGCAGCTTCTGACTGCTGTGTACATTTGTGATGCTCCAAGGCATTTCAATTTTAGTGACAATGGAACAGGAACAACAAAACATTTGCAAAACATGATTTTACTGTTATCAGAGCGTTTTCCAACTGTTTATAATTCAGGAAAAAAAGCAAAATGAAACTGCTGGAGGGGGAGGGGGTGGAAGTTAGGTACCACGTGAGGTTAGTACTGAGTTAGACACAAGAAGTCTTGGTTCGTGTGGCTCCCTGGGTGATATGCCTGGCTGGCAGCCTGGTGATTGGAAGAGCTCCTCCAATATGCAGCTTGTGTTGGAAAAACTTTGAGCTTGGTGCTCAGTGGGCAAAGCCCTCTGCAATGATGGGAAGCCCTGAGCTGAGTTCATCTGGATACCAGATTCAATGCCTGACTCATTTTGTCACGCCCTGGGGTGAAAAGGGGCTAGCCCAAAAACCTCTAAGATACCCTGTGGGCTAGGAATTGTGTATTTCCCAGAGCAGGGAGCCTATTGTTGCCGTAAGGAAAGGGAAAAAAACTTTCCAAGACAACTTTATATGGGTAAAGCAGAGAAGAGTTTTTTACTTATAGGGTTTTGGGGTACAGAATATAAAGGAGTATAAAAGAGTATGTAAAGTATAAAAAGTGTAAAAGAGTACAACACATGTTGATAAGTAACAGATAGAAAAGACTGGTGCTAGGATGAACTCATGGCCTCAGGAATACCATGTGAGCTCTTTTC
>JAWWMP010000081.1:84640813-84680122 GCA_035047865.1 Dendrocincla tyrannina | reverse complement strand
GTTTTGACTAACATGGTATCTAGTTGCCTTAGCTCTGGTACATGTTTTCCTTGCACAGTGTTCCAGCTATTATCTGATCCTTAAGACAGCTAACACAGGGTTAGAGGTTACAAGCTATGCTATATGTGACAAACTACCTAGAAGTTTAAAAATCTACAAATTCATGAAAACCCTACGGCAACACTGTGACAAACTGTATCCCCCCAGACAAGATGGTATCAGGACAAAACTGCATATGTCCTGCCACAGAATTATAAAATGGGTGTTGCGCCCTTCCCTCAGCCTACACAGCAGGCAGGAGCTCTGCCTTGACATCACACAGTGCTCCTGCAGACTGGATGGGATGGTGCCTGCGGGGGACTGCTGTTGCAAGTGACACCCAAGCGCTGCTACCTCCAGAAAAGAAAGCCCATGGGAAGCAAAAGGGAATAAAATATTAATTTAAATTGTATTTGATCAATTTTTAATACTGTGAGACCAATGAATTGAAGGCCAAAGCTACTTTCATTAGAAAATGGAATTACAGTATGTTGTAAAATAAAACCAAAGCTGGGATTTTGAAGAGCAGGGATTTTTCTGAGCTCTACTCCGGTGGCAATACTGTGAGTCACTCCTTTCAGCGAATAATAGCCCTGTGTTCCACTCCTTGGTGCTTTCACATAATTTACATTAATTTGTGAACGCAGCTCTCTTGTACTGGATAAGCTGCTTATCAAGGTGACACACAGCCATTGTGGCTTCACACAGAATCTGTGACAATTAGGAGATTTTCTGTTTTACCTATTTTCATTCTGGGAACACTAAATATGGCAAATCAAGAGAAAATATTGACCCGTCTGTGAAAATAAATGTGATTGAGTTTGAAGAATAGAATGTTCACACATGAAGAAGATTACATATTTTTTGTTTTTTAAACCAGTGTTTTTCAGGCCTAGGGTTAATGTGCAGTCTGAATTTGTTCCTGCTGGCAAAGGGCTTATCAAAGTACAATATATTTTCCTTCAGATCCAGGAACAATTGATATATTTTTTTTCAAACTGCAAGGTATGTGTTGAAACAAATAAGTGGCCTTACCTCTTCCACGTTCTTTAAGGAAGAGAGAGGATAAGATGGAAAGACTGATGTTCTAGTTGCAATTTTTTATTACTATTAGGTTTTTTTTTACTTGGCTAGCTAGAATCAGGCAAGCTGGACAAACAGATTAAACCAGAATCTATCATTTCTGTTGCACCCTAGCTGCAAGAGAAAGATCTTATTTATTCCAGGTCTTACAGGTAACATTGTTTAAAACATCTATGCTAAAAAAGTAGAAAAAAAAATAAAGGAACAAAAAAAGCACCCTGAAGACTTTTACTTTGGCTTAGACATCTGTATTTCAAAACCAAGCAGAAAGCTTTGATTATGCAGCCCTTACAGAAAACACCAAGTCACATACACTGACTTTGATAATGAGAGGAAAAAAACACAGATCACAGTCTGAATTTTCTAGCATACACTGGTGCTTTTTCCAAACCCCAAAAGATAGTCTTCAGCCTTTTAACAAAATCAGTAGGAACTTTATCTTCTAAATATGTTTCGTTTTTTTTTAAAACCGCAGTGCATAAATGTGGCATCCAGAAATTAAGTCAGCTGGGAGCTGCACAGTAGCAGTGAAGGGACGTGGGTGCAAACCTCTGCAAGTAACTCAGAGCAACAGTTCATGAAGTTTCCACAAACCTGTGGCTGTCAGGCATGATTGCTCACTCTTTGTCTTATTCGGTACTGATGAACTTCCTACTTTATTTCATCTTTAAATTTGAATAAGAACTAATCATATGCAGCATTATGTATGCATATGCCTGATGTCTTAGAGTCTGCCAAGCAAGCTGCTGCTGGCATATTTGCTGCGAATGGCAGGGCTCTTCCAGCTGCCACCTCCATTCCCCTGTCCTCCCCTCCCTGCCTCTAAGGTGCACACCCTCAGCCAGCAACTGCTGCTGAGGCTGAGCTGGTGGCTGGAAAAGCTGGGCCACAGGTTGGGAGTGTGTTTTTTATAGCTTTTAAATATTTATGTCAGTGGGGGTGAAGAGAGGGGCGTTGAAGACTAGCACCAAAACACACTCAAGCTTGTCCGTGGTTTGTTATTTATGTTTATGCTTTCTCAAGCTCCTGTTCCATTGTGTTTCCCTTTCTCTACTGCCTTTTGATGGGCTTCACTCAGGGCCTTGAGCTGGTTGCCTTGTTTACTTTTTTTATCATAAGCTGTTTGCTACAGCAGAGACTTCTGGCTGCTGTGAACCCCCCCAAGCCGTTGCAGCTCTGAGCAGCACCAGCTGTGGCACCTGGCATTCAAGATGAACACAATTTTTCTAAAGGTAATCTTTTGTTCTAGAGTTTTTCCAGATATCTATTCTATTCGATAGCTTAAATGTACAGCACATCCAAGAGGCATAGAAATCTTTGAAAATGGGAAAAAAAAGAAAAAAAAAAAAGAAAAAAGTTTTCTTCTTAGACTACTGTTTTTTTTTTTTTTTCCAGCTGGGTCTTTGGCTCTGAAGCACTGCTAACTGGTTCTCACTGCCTTTTGACTTCCTTTTCTTATTGCTTTAAAACTCTTGCAACTCAGAGCAGGGTCAGACCTAAACTGTGGAGGAGCTGCTGAGTGCATTTACAGACCCTGTGGGTTATTGTCTACCAAAGTCTCTGGGGTACTGATACCCAGTGACTTTACAGCAGGAGTTGAAAGTCTTGTGGATGCATTTTCGTGGACCTCAGCAGACTCAATGGCTCCTTATGCATCTGCTGTAGGCTTCGTCCCTGCTCCTTTCCCCTATCTCTTGCCTCCTAGGCTGGGCTTAAGAGCTGCCTGAGAACAAGACTTATTTTAATACTCCAGGACAGTATCTGTGCATCACTGACCACAGAGAGTACCAAATAACCTCCGTCCCTCAGGGGGACTCCCTGCCACCAGCAAGTCCTATGCCTATGTGAGTAGGGGGACATGATACCAGGACACCCAAAAGAGACGGTATTTCAATGTAACTGCCTATGCAGTTTGTTACCAAGCTACAAAAGATGTCCACTCAATTTTTTTTTTTCACAAATGTGTGAATAAATTTTCCATGTTTATTCCCTTCCTTTATTTCTTTTCTTATTCAGGCAGTCCGTATGTGTTTTAGCTTTGCGATCCCAGCTGGGAGGGGTTTTGTTTAATGTTGTTGTTAATTCTATTGGATTGGAAAGTGCTTCTGTGAAGGATGCTGTCTGAATGAGCAGTGTTGTTATTTATTAGTGCTCACACCTTTGCACATGGATAATGAAGGATGAGATGATTTCTGCCAAAGCTGGGAAGACAGCACAAATATCATTTGTTCAGGCAGAGAGTAACCTTGAAAGTGCCAAGAGAGAATGAAGTTGCCTCGCTAGATGGGGAATAGCAGGGAAATTGCCAGTATTGAGCAAGAGTGAGCAGGATTCACTGAATTAACAGAGAGAAGAACAAATCTCTATTTTAGGGACATATTCTTGTAGTATAGTACCTCTGCTTTCAAGGCATTGTCCTCTGCTGCAGCTAGCATATATATATATATCACTTTTATATAAACACAGTCAGTATAACTGATGTAAGAGTTTCGGATCTTGACTTTGTATGACGGTTATAATTAATTGTGCTCAGTATTTAAAATATTTTATATGTGTGCATACGTATTATTGTACCTACGTGTACATACATTATTACAAATTTACAAACAATTTGTGTTATAAATCCATAATAGAAGAAGTTGTAGTAGTTTACATTTTAACAGGTAAATTCTCAGTATCAGAAGTAGAATAAACCTGCCCATTTAACAGTAAGGCAGTGCTTAGAGTACAGCTGCAGATGCAGGACATTTTGTTATTTTGCATCTCTTTGTAGTGTCAAAACTTTTATAAAAGCACATTTTTCCTCTCCTAAGGTGCTGATTCAGCTAAGTTGAAAACTCTTGCTTAAATTGAAACAATTTGTTTTCGCACAGTTGGCAGGATTTTTATTCTCACCTGGTGAAAATGTAGGGGGCTTGGCGAAATTGGAATGGATTATGTCAACTTTCCATTTCCTATATAATGACAGTATTATGTAAGTTTTAGATACCATCCTATTCACTGAATCAGATTTAAGTGCAATTTTATTCCATTCTGGAATACTAGTATGTCTGGTTTTGTGTCTGTTCTAGATGAGCAAACAGAACCTGGAAAAATCAGAATTTCTTAATGGTGTCAGAAGTGATTTTCACTGACCTTAATTCTTTTATATTAAGGTTTGATTTGATGAAAACCTGATTAATATGTTTCTTCATTTCTGTGGGACTTGCATTCAGTGTAGCAAGTGCCACACCCCGATCAATGTCCTTTGAAACAAAATGAGTGCACAAAGAGACTGACTCGGTAGGGGAGTAGGTGGATGTGAGCAACTCTTCAGGGCAGAAAAGAAGCTGGCCTGAAGAGATACACTCAGAATCACAAATGAGTTTTTCTGTACTGGATCAAAATTCCACAGCTCAGGAGTTCCTGGTCCTTCCTCTTTTTTCAGGCCTCAAGGCTGAGAGAGGTATTTTGGCAGCCATCCATACAGGTAGGGGAAGGAGCAGCAATTGCTAGCAGCTGGCTGCAGAGTCAGACATTTGTAAGACAGAAATATAAAAGAGTTTGCCTGGATTTTTTTTTCCCCTCCTAATTAGGTGATTTGTGACTATATTCTTATCAGTGACCTTGTTAAGGCATCTGTTACCATTCTCATTAGCTTCTGAGTTATCATTGGGATTTGCCTAATGAGAATATGCACTATCAGGACGTCAGATGCATTGCACACTAGCCCTCACTGGCAATATAATTTCCACAGAGAACAGTCTGTGTGGAACTGGCTGGGAGAGAAGAAATGGGGTATGTGAAAAATTCATTGATCCCCATAACATATTTTGCAATTTCCAAATAAACCAGAATTGTGACAGGACCAGGTGTTCCAGTGTTCTTCATGCTGAAAAGAAGGTCCTGGCAGTGCTAACAGTAATCATGCAGGCAAGCAGGAGGGATGGGCAACAGCTGGGAGGTGTTCGCTGCACACTGCAAATGCTATTATGGCAGTAATTACTTTAAGAATTATGTTTTGGTCTATCCTCTATTTAGAAGTGTCAGCTTTCAACAATTACAAAAAAAAAAATCCCCCAAAAACTCTAATTTCATTAGAGCAGATGCTTGGAAAATGAGCCACAGAGTATCACGAACAATGAAGTATTTAGTTTCATTCCTTAAAGTGGAACAGAAATTAGAATTCTAAAGGCTATTTGATAAGAATGAGAAAGACCTGAGGGAAATTGAATCACATATAAGAGAGAAAGTGATTCTTCTTTGTCTTGATCTCTTCTGTCCTGAATACTCACACAAATGATGAGTAAAATGTGGCCAGATAATTTTATACACATGGGAAAGATCATAAAATATACTGAGTTGGAAGGGACCCATTAGGATCATTGAGTCCAACTCAGCCCTGTGCAATATACCCCAAGAATCACACTATGTGCCTGAAAACCTTGTCCAAATGTTTCTTGAACTCAAGCAGTCTTGGTGCTGTGAACACTTCCCTGGGGAGCCTTTTCCAGTGCTCAATCACCTTCTTAGTGAAAAAACTATTTCAGACAGCTAATCTAAACATCCACTGACACAGCTTCATGCCACTTCCTCTAGTCCTGTCACTGGTCATGAGAGGGAAGAGATCAGTGCCTGCCCCTCCACTTCCCCCCGCGAGGATGTTGAAGACTGCAATGAGGTCTCCCCTCAGTTTCCTCCTCTCTAGACTGAATAAACTAAGTGACCTCAGCTGCTCTTCATATGGCCTTCCCTCCAGACCCTTCCCCATCCTCGTGGCCCTCCTTTGAATGCTATTAGTTTGATGTCTTTTTTATATTGTGGTGGTCAAAAGTGTACACCGGACTCAAGGTTAGGCTGCACCAATGCAGAGCAGAGCAGGACTATCCCCTCCCTCGACCTGCTGCTGTTGCTTTGCCTGATGCATCCCAGGACTAGGCAAGTTCTCCTGGCTGCCAGGGCACACTGTTAACTCCTATTCAACTTGTCATCCACACATGGTATAGATAGACTTGCAGAGAATTTCTCTGAATTACCCATTTGCACCAATTTATGTCCTTGCAGCCCAAGCTGGGATTGAATTTGCAAAGAACTGATCAAGAACATGTATAAATAGCATCTTATAAGTGTAAGGCCATCTTACCTCATGCAAAGGCACTGCATTGAGGTGAGGTCTTGCAGACGTGCTTACAGAGTACCACAACAATATACCCTCAGCTATGCAATGCGTTGTACTTGGCTGTCAAGTTCATCTTGAATGTGTCTCACCAGCAGTGTGTTATCCTGACCATCGATCTTCTTCAAGTCTTTCTAGTGGCATGATCTTGGGAAAACAGGGAACAGTGATGCCAGCTCCACAGTGGGAAGACCACAGGCAGTGAACAAGAAGGACACTGCTGGATGCCAGACACATTGGCTTCTCCTGGGCACCATTCTCGAAATGCTAGACTGTTTGACTTGTCACAGCACTATGACTTTTCCACTAGAGACAGCTTTTGCTGTTTGCTTCGAAGTTGACAAAGCTGCTGTTCTCCATGAGTTCCTGTATTGGCAGTGTTACTAATATACCTAGGCCTTTTCCACTCTGACATGCTTATTGAACATGGACTCTCATTTTATGAATCTTCCCTGGTGCCAAGCAGCAGGCCTTTGTGTTATCAGGGTGTGTTGGGAAGGGTGGGAATTTTTTTGCCAGAAGACAAGGCTAGAAGTGATGGCAAGGCACCTCAACTCTAAATTAATAAAAATACACTTGATTGTTTGATCTGCTGTCAAGTTACTCCCAGCCTGGAGCAAAAACAAGGCCTGGAATGGGCACATGTCACTGAAGGAAGCTCATTTGCAAACTGGGGACTGTAGAGGGGGAAATTACAAGGAAAAAAAAAAAAAGAAAAAATAAAATAATAATAATAATAATAATAGAAATCTCCCTGGAGAAGTCTCTCTTTTTCTCCCTCTTTCCTTCTTTCCTCCATGAAGAACTTGAAAATGGAAACCACCAATGGAAACAGCACACCACACTTCCACCAGAGCCCTGAAAGTGTATGACACACCACTGTACACTTAGCTCTTCCCATTCTTACTATGCAAATTGGCTTCTTCCTTTTGCTTTGGGTAGTTTCATGCTCACTTTGTCCCAGGAGAGGGAGTTAAGTCTTGCATTATGAATATATTAGCTGTATCCTTCTTCCTCTTTGTGTCAGTTTTGTCTCTTCGTCATCAGACTCCCCAACCCTTTCCAGAACTTAAAATATTCTCATTTAGTAGTAAAAAAAGTTTCATTGTGCAAGCACTTAAGCTAGTCTCCCTTCATCTGTAGTTCCAGAATAGATGTGCTCCAAAAGCTGGGCTATTTTTCAAGTGCTACATCTCCAATCTTGGGACTGAGGGTTGCAGGAAGAACCTCCCTTGCCCTGCCCTGTGGAAATGGCTTGCCTTTAGACCTTGCATTCATACCTTGGAAAGCAAGAAGGAAAACTCCACTAGCTGCTTTTTTCCCAAACTGAGGCATGGGGAGCAGGCCAAACTACATCATATATGAACAAACAAGGAGCAGGACTACACCATGCATCCCGGAGGTACAGTCAGTTCCTTATATACAGTTTGCTTGTTCAGCGGTTATGGCCAAGCCAGGGTGCAGCCGGCAGGTTTGGTGTCAGCAGCCTTGTATCTACCTCCAGAAGGTAAACTGGGGACATAAATGTACTGCCAGGCTATACCAAATGCTAGTTTTTAGTGTGTTAACCATGTAAGCATAATTCATTCATCTTCCCTGTTGTGTGGAAGAGTTGAGCAGAGAGTTTGCAAGTCAGGCTACCTCCAATGTGAATTGCTCACATGCAGAGAAGAAAGCAGACTCCAAAATGCTCCAGGACCTCTGTTCTGTGTCATGCTTAAATTTGCTTAAATTGGATTTTTGTTGCTCTATGTCTTTTACAACTTGGATTAGAGACATTTGCAGTCATACATCTCCTCTGTTACAGTCTCTGTGTTCCTGACTTCCACATGGTGTAGGGAGAGGAGGAGGGGAAGGATGAGCAGCAAAACTGCAGCAGCACTAAGGAGCACAGCAATGTCAGTGCCAGCAGGCAGAGAGAGGCCGACATGCAGAGAGAGCAATTTAGACGTGCTGAGCCAAGGGCTCACTTCAGCTGAACAGAGCCAGATATAAACTTTGCTTTCTGATAAGTGCCTTTGCGTTATGCTTTCATAGCAGCTAAATAAGGGTACTCTGGCAGAACTTAGAGAGGTTTATGACTTTCAGCAGGATCACAAACAGCTGTGACTCAAAATATATCCTTTGGCTGTGATCTTAAAACCAGTTGTATACACGAGATGAGATATACTACTTTTTCTCTTTTCTTTTTTTTAAACTTCTTGTGAAATTGATAAACAGCGGCACTTAGCCAGCTTTGGGGCTAAATCCCAATCTTCATAAGAAGTGGAATGTGGTACTCAGATAAATGGCTTAAACAAAGAACTACCATTATCTTGCCCGTAAGGTGTTAATAAGGATTCTCCACTTCATTTCAAACTGTAAGGCTTAAGTAGGAAAGTTATAACTCTACAATGTCGTTACAATACTGAGTGCAGCCAGAAGAGGACTTGGATATGAACACTGATATAAAGCGAGCAAGTACTGAAGCAGATATGCTTTTTAAAATAAGACTTTGCTTTAGCAGGTGCAGCAGAAATAAAGCCAGGAGGATTCTATTTGCTTGATTTGTTCTACATGGTTTGTCTGCTGGGAAGAAACTTATAAGAGAGTTAGTACCTATTAGAGTTAGTATTGTTATGGTGATTTTCAAAAATTATTATATACATTAGTTCAGATATAATTCTGCTCACTGTATCCTCCTCTGTCGTTTCAGCAGAGCTGTGTCTGTCAACCTACTGAAATTATATGTGAGCTATGTGTGCACATCTCTTCTTTTCATCAAACCATCTGTGTTTGACCACTGTAAGCAGTATTCCTCATACTATGGCACAACAGAGCTATGTGCTAAAGCAATATGCTCATGATGTTAAATCTGGGGACCTTTCCATTGAATAAGTAACATTACCATGAATTTACAAAGATTATTGCATCTTTATCAAAAATACAGAATTTTCAAACTATACTTTCAAGTCCTGTTAGGAATTAGGAGAGCACAACATGCATGTGGGATTTCTTTTTCTGGCAGTTCTTGTAGTTTTATATCTAAGAAAAAGAGATTCTGGGGCTTTTTTGGATACACTACTTTTCGAATTTAAGGGACAAAAGACATATTATCAGTATTTAATTTCCCCACTCTCATATCTTCTAAAAAAGCCCATTAGTACTTATCTCTCAGCATTTCCTCTTAAACAACTGGGTTATGGAATGTTTAATAGCTTTATCTTCTTTAGTTAATTCCCCATGATTTAGATAATTCCCAGTCTGAGAGTGCCTTGAACTTTTTACGGCACTCCTCATTGGAGGATCCCAGAACTCTTTCTCAGCAAGTCCAAATACAACTTCACATTACCTTGAGTAAAAAAAAAAAAAAAAAAGAAAGTAAGAAAAATTTGGATGTGGGAGGAAACACAGTGACAAAAGCTGAGGAAAAGGCTGAGGTGCTTTATGCCTACTTTTCCTTAGTCTTAGACATTAAGGCCAGCTGGGAGCTAGGAGATAGACAGGGAGGAGAGTGAAGCATAATCCAAGGGGAACTGGTCAGTTACCTGTCATGAGACTCAGACAGGACAAGTCAATGGGGCCAGATGGGATCCATCTGAGGGTATTGAGGGAGCTCACAGATATGTTCACTGAGCCACTTTCTGTCATTTATCAGCAGTCCTGGCTGATCAGTGAAGTCCCAGTAGACGATGCGAGCAAATGGAATAGCTCTCTACAAGAAGGGTCAAAGCAGAATGCAAGGAACTACTAGTCTGTAAGCTGAGTAAAGTCATGGAATAGATCATCCACAGTGCTGTCACGTGGCATGTGCTGGACAACCAGGGCATACGGCCCAACCAGCATGGGTTTATGAAAAGCAGGTCCTGCTTGACCAACCTGATCACCTTCTATGACAAGGTGACCTACTTAGCTGATGACGGAAAGGCTGCGGATGTTGTTTACCTGGATTTTAGTAAAGCCTTTTACACCCTTTTTCACAGCATTCTCCTAGAGAAACTGTCTGCTCATGACTTGGATGGGTGCACCATTCACTGAATAAAAAACTGTTGAATGACTGTGCCCAGAGAGTGGTGGTGAATGGAGTTACATCCCGCTGGTGGCAGGTCACTAGCGATGATCCCCAGGGCTGAGTACTGGGGCCAGTCCTGTTTAATCTATTTATCGACACACTGGACAAGGGGATCAAGTGCACCCTCAGTCAGTTTGCAAACAACACCAGTTTGGGCCAGAGTGTTGATCTGCTGGAGGGAAGGAAGACTCTGCAGAGGGATCTGGACAGGCTGGGTCAATGGAACAAGGCCAATGGTATGAGGTTCAACAAGGCAAAGTGCTGCTAGGTACTGCACTTGGGTCACAACAACCCCATGCAGTGCTACAGGCTTGGGGAAGAGTGGCTGGAAAGAAAAGGACCTGGTGGTGCCAGCCAATGTCTGGCTGAACGCGAGATAGTGTGTTCAGGTGGCCAAGAAAGCCAATGGAATCCTGGCCTGTATCAGGAACAGTGTGGCCAGCAGGACCAGGGTACTTATCCTGCCTCTGTACTTGGCACTGGTGAGGGTGCAATTGGAATCTTGTGTGTAGTTTTGGACCTCTCACTACATGAAGAACATTAAGGTGCTGGAGCATACGCAGAGAAGGGCAATAAGACTGTGAAGGTTCTGAAGCACAAGTTGGAGTTGTTTGGTCTGGAGAAAAGGAGGCTCAGGAGGAGACCTTATCACTCTCTACATCTACCTTAAAGGAGGTTGTAGAGAGACAGGGTTTGGTCTCTTCTCCCCGGTAACAAGTATCAGGATGAGAGGAAGTGGCCCAAAATTGTACCAGGATAAGTTCAGATTGGATATTAGGGAAAATTTCTATACTGAAAGAGTTTTCAAGCATTGGCATAAGCTACCCAGGCAATAGGTTAAGTCACCATCCCTGGAAGTATTTAAAAGAGGAGATACTGAGGGACATGGTTTAGTTGCCTGTGCTTCATCTACAGTTGGACTCACTAATTTTAAAGGTTGTTTCCAATCTAAATGATCATATGATACTATGAAAATTGCATCTTGCCAAGATCAGGAAGCCTAAGGGCCTGTTCAGTTCTGTTCTGCAGACTTCAGTCATTCTAGTCTACACAGTGACATTTTCTTCTCATGAATGCTTTATCTTCTTTCTTTGCTTCTATTAATGGTATTTTTCAATCTCGTTAGTCCATCTTAGCACATTGAGATAAAGCATGTTTTGGAGAGCTTCTAGCACACACCTTCCTCTGCAATCTGATTAATCCAGCTTTGAGATTTTGAGTGAGAAGTTATGCAGTTCAAGCTGCTTTTACATGGAGCTGGTAACTGAACTTTCCATCTTCTGCAATGTACATTACAGAAAAGAGTCACAGCAGTTTGGGTTTTTCTTCACAAAGTTTAGTAGTTTGGTAAATTAACTGGATACAGAGGCTTAAATCAGCAAATTTTCAGGAGATATATTCACACGAATCAGCCACAATAATGGCAAAGGAGAGAATCAAATCAGAAGCAGTTGTGGATTAGTTATAAACACATGAACCAAAAGTCTATGAACGCTATGTCATGTGTGTATCTTGAACTTGAGTCTCAGATCAGAACTTGGGCCTCCCTTCTTGTGCAATTTACCCTTCTGACACGTGCAGACCTTGAAACATCACCTCAGGGACGTTCAAGTTACAGGCTGTGAAAATTTCCCTCTTCTGAAGTATGGAGTTCTGAAGACCACCAGCAACTCTGCTTAGTCCTGCTGGACACCGGGACACATCCTCAACAGGAGGATAAAAGGAAAGCTTGGCAATGCCAGCTCACTGCAGTCTGGTTGTGGCAGTAGTGGTTCTCCTCACAAATTCATTTATAAAGCATTTGTAAATGAATTTGGAGTATGGAGCACTAACATACACTTACCCTGAAACTTGCTTTTGGGCTAGAGACCAGTGCACTGGGATGCAACATTACACAAAAGTCAAATTCAAGTCAAATTGCTGTCTACAATTGCTAATGGCCTAATCCAGGGTCCAAATAATATAACTGGAAGGCTTTCTCTGCTTCCAAATATAGCCATTATTGGAAAGAGTGAAACAAGATAATATAGTGATATCCAGGACCCCCTATTTATTGGGGAAACTCAGAAAAAATCTGAGGTGGCCAAGCTATTGCTGGCAAGCCACTATGTGTTGGTGAGTCAAGGCAGGTAGTCCTTGTAGCTCAGTATCAAAAGAGTAGTGAAAGCTGATTTATTTGTCAGGTAACAAAAAACTATTTGGTACAGGACTGTAGTCTCTGCCTAGTTACATAGCTGTGCCCTTTTTACTAGCAGTATCTGGTGAATTAACATTTTAGGGATTCACAGAGGAATAATTAATATGTTAATGTTGTTGGCAATAATCTACATAAAAGCTTTATAACAAGTTTGATGGTTTAGCCTGGCCAGAACAATTAAAATGCCTCAAATAAGCAGTACCTTCTCTTCAGGAAAAGGTGTCTCTAATATCAGTGCCATGACAAATGGTTCATTATTAGCACCAGCAATAAAAGAGGGAAGGACATCAAATTAGTAGAATTTCAGTAGAAGGGCATCTATGGTTTGGTTTATAGCCATCTTCATTGGAGAGAACTGCAAAAAAAGGAGAGGTAGTACAGTGTGAATGGTACAGTGAACAAATCCTGCAGGCAGGAGACAGTCTTCTCCTACTTCTGCAAGGACTGTTGCCTCAAGGCAGTCAGGCCTAGAAATGATGCTTTCTCTGCATTGTCTACACACAGTGGATTTAGCCTGAATCAGTTTTTGTTGGCTCTGGAAGTGAGATCATCTCTCCCACGTCACACTGTTTGGTTACAACTCAAAGCCATAGCACCAGAAGGACAGAGGAAACTCAGAGTAGACAGAGTTTGACTTCTAAAGTCTGCATGTGGGGACTGCTTGTGACCATGAGTTGGAGAGAAGGATGTAGCTGAAGGGGAAAGAAACGCCAAAATATATTTCACCAGAATTAAGTAATGTTGTCCCAGTAGCTCACCCAAGAGTAAAGATATGTACAAGTTATGAAGAAATAAAATGGATTTCTCCACTCTAAGCACTCACCTTGTAGCATCCAGTATAATGTATTTACCCCCTACACAGAAAAGGGAATGTTAAAAGCAGCAACAAGCAGTTGTTCAACAGTTGCTGTTCACTCCTCCAGAAACAGATGAATATTTCCAACCCAATTTTGTAAATCAAAATCATCCAGACATAGTCCTAACTACACTTGCCCTTGTGTCTCAATGCTAATCTACCAAGCCTCCAACCTCCTTCCGGTGTACATAGAAGGGAGAACCCTAGGGATAAGCTGTAGGGACTGCAAATGAAACATGCTTGAAATTCTTAGAGGGAAAATTTTGCATCCATGCAAACCTATTTATAACGATAGGTGTAGCTTTCCTACTCAATACAGGTTTATTTTAAAAAATTACATATTCTGTAAATATAAATCAGCATGTGAGTGTTCATTTAATAAAAAATAAACCACTACAGATATTCCTCTGGGAAAGCTAGGGTATATTTTTCAAGATCCCTGAAGCCAAGAAACTCTCATCTGCTTCATTTAAGCAGTAATAGTTATTTGTTTTTGCTCCTGGAGTCAGAGGCACTAAATCAGAAGGGAGTTAGGAGGACTCCATTTTGCGAGACTTGGGGGGATTCTGCATATGTTGCACATAATAAACTCAAATTCAGCACTTTTTAAGTGTTGGTTTCTGTTATTTTCTGTCTGCACTCTGCCTTGATTGAGGTACAGCTATCTTTGCAAATGGCATTTTGGGTTCTGTGCCAGGGAATGATAGGTCTTGCTGCAAAGACACAGTAAGGTTAATAAAAAATCAGATGATGAGTTACTAAACTCTTTTTAAGCTGAGTTGTGTCTATGAGGCTGCTGAGTGGCTGTTTTGCATTATGGACATTAATGACAGTGAAGGTCAGCAAGGAACAATAAGCTGATATTCTCCATGCAGAAATTGCTACTGTGTTAGAGAAATACAATGCAATGTCCTACCTCTTGCCACTCACCACTTTGTTAAACTGAGTTTCAGCTGTTGCAACGTTAGGTAGAACCAATTGCAGTGTGTATCACCTATAGGTGGCAAGATGTTACCAGTGCTGAGGGCTTAGTACCTAACCAAAATCTTCTTCAAAACACAATAAGAAGCAGCCTGTGACTGCCCTGTGCTGGACACAGCCATCTCTGCAATGGATCCACCACAGCACATGGCTGAGCCCATCAGCCAACAACAACACATTATGGACAGCCCAACTCCTTGCAATGCTTGTGGTAGGACAATGAGGAGGTGGGCATAAAGGAGTGAAGTTAAGCCTGGGGAAAGAACAGGGATAGGGGCAGGGAGAGCAACTTGTTTTCATTTTTTTTCTTTGTTTCTCATTACCTATTTTGATTGGAAAAAAATTATCTTCAAGCTGCTTTGCCCATGATGGTAATTTGAAAATGATCTCCTTGTCTTTACCTCAACCCACTATATTTTCCTTCCTGTTTTCTCCCCTGCTCCTGTTGAGAGGGAGAGCAAGGGAGCTGCTGGGTGGGTATCTGGCTGTTGCCCAAGGTTGATGCAACTGAATATCTAAGAGGTTTATTTACTGAGTCCCTCCTCCTTTAAGACATACCTGACACCAATTGCCTTCCTATACCATACTTTGTGTTTTACTCTTTCTCACAGCCAATTTTTCAGCACCATTACCTCTGAGCTAGGAGGAATTGTATTTCTCAGAACTGTATGGGGAGGTGGAATAATCTGGTCTGCCTGTGAGAAGGGTGGGGTTTAGAAAGGACCTGCTGGAAGCTGATGTGAAATATAATGGGGTGGAGGGAAAGAGATACGGTACACATATCATCTAGGGAAGAAGTTTTCTGTGTGGCTGGCACAAAGGCAAGTGTCTACAATCAGGTGGCTTTGGTTCCACATTCCAGTTTACTGGTAGTGTAGTGGTTGTAAAGTCAAGCCTTATTGACACAGTGCCAGATTCTCTGTCTAAATTCTTATTATAGTAGGGCATTCTATAGGTGTTTTAAGAATACATGAGAAGGAGGATAATTTTGATGCAGCTGCTTATCTGTTGGTATTGCTATCAAATATAATTGGTATCACCAAAAATTCTTTTTATAAATCACACAGAACACATTACTTTCATACAGACTTATACAGTTTTTATGTATGGTATTCCTGGGCCAATTTATTCCCTTTATTGCACATGACAATGCATTTGAACATGTGACAACTACCTTATTTTTTTTTCTGGAAGGTTTCCATTATTAGCAATAGCTTCCTGTGAGATATCATGTTTCTGTGTGCTAGTTTTTCAAGTGCACTTTCCAATACAATATTTATCAATATAGCAAATCAAGACATACTCTGAGATAATTCTATTAAGTTACTGACAGACCCATTTTCCTAAGAGAACCTTTTTGGAAATGGTTTATTGCTGGAAATTTGGAAAAAGGTTTTAATATATAAGCTGTTAGCTGCTTTGAATGTCCCCTTTGCTTTGGCATACTATGCATATTTCCTGCTGCTGAGGAAACTGAGAACCAGATTCTATGCCCAGGGAATTTATCGTGAAAGTTTACAGTTGTGCAGAGAGTTACTCTTTGAGTGCCAGTTGCTTGCCAGACTCAACTACTGACCATAAGCACTTATTTGTATGGTGTATTTTTAATCAGGCTTACCTCAGAAATTAATGACTGTATCAGGCAAATCTATGACATGTTAAGAGCAATATCAGGATGTACTCAACCAGGAAGCAAAGAGGAAGTAGGACAAAGCTTGGGTCAATATTTTCCTCAAGGGATGATTAATTTTATTATTAGATAAAGTTAGAGAGGGGTTAATGTGTTGAGTTTCTGTCTAATAAATCCAAAAATGGGTGAGGCACATCCACCAGCGTTTGAGCACCAAGGTGATTTCCTCTTTTCCTTTGCATCCTGGCATAAACATTTTATGATTAAAAGCTAGTGACATATAAATTAGAAAGCTGACCAGATGGTTAGACTAGGCAGATAACTAAGTGATTGAGCCTTATTTAATGTTTTATCTTGCCAAATTCACTCAGTAGGTACTATAAAATACCCTCTCTTACAAATAATCTGGCACTGTGAAGTACTTCCAGCTCTGACTGAGCTGTTCATATTTATTCCTCTGCCTACATCTATAGAGCTACTGAACCTTCACTGAAGTGAATGGTGCTCCACCCACCACACAGACTTTCCCACTCCTCTTTGGGCATACTCTGTTTAGCGTTAAACCTCCCTGTCCTGTAGCTAAGTCTCTGCTATGAGCTGAAGTCTACAGAAGTGTAGCATAAGATATGTGCTGGCTTTTTGCACAGGTGTTTTTTTCACAGACAGGTGAACATCTCTTTGTTACACATGCTGGTTTCCATCCTATCACCTACCACAAATGCAAGCATCTAGATCACTCAAATTGAAACTTTCAGCGGACTAATGTGAGAAAAAATTATATGGGTTGATGAAAATTATAAATTAAAATTTACTTATTGTAGTGACCTGAAGCCTTGATCAAACTAATGGATCAAAGTCACTTCTGGGGGTCATTTTTATACTATATTGTGTAGGTGTGAATTGTGTGAATTCTAGACACTGCATGAAATAAGATATATTTGGCAAAAGACTTTTAATCTTTCTTCTCAGAACTGGTCTATTATGAATAATCATATCATCTTAACTCCTGTTCTTATTTTAGCAATAATTATTTGGAATGATTACTCAGGAAGTTTTTATTTACTGACTTTCTCTGATAGTCATCTAGCAGGGCAAAATCTATGACCATTGCTCTATGATCTTTCCTCAGATGGGCTTAAAAATGGGCTGAAAAGCTTTCTGAGGTTCCTATGAGCATTGAAGTTCTACGTCAGGATCATAATTTTATGACAGAAGAGTTCTTTGTATGTCAGAACTGTTCATAAGTGTAAAACACAAATTCCCTTTCAAGTAAAATGCCTGAACAATCAAGGGTAATGCTAGGCATTTCACCATGCCTGAATGCCAGGCCCCACTTTTAGAGCTGAAGAGTCTGGCTAATTCCCACAGCTTCTAATGATGCAGGGAGACTGAGATTTCAAATATGCATTCAGATGGCACCTGTGTGTCAGCTGAGCCACTGTGCCCAGCTGGGCATGTCTCCCTGGCCTGGAACAAACAGCTGCAGACTTATTAATTCAGTATAGTTTATCTGTGAATCTGAGCCCTGTATCTCTTTTCAAAGTAGCCCATGAGTGTCTATGTTGTACAGGAGCTTCTGGCAATTTCACTGTCTGTGCTGGTAAATAAAGAGAAACATGGAAGCCTAAAAGTTGCCCAACCTTCCATGTATTTTATGTCATCTCCTAATAGTCTGGAAAGCCTTAAAATCGTAAGAAGCACACCAGAATGACCACTTTAAATAAACAGCCATTATTACTGAAAGTCATTTGTGTCTCAAGAAATAGAAAGTAAGCGTTCACTTCATAGATGGTTTTTTTAAATTAAGCTCTTCATATAATTCCAGGAATCCAAGATCCATTTTCCTTTCCTCATTCAAGGTCTAATCAACACCTGCAGAGACAGCACTGTGTCATTTGTGTTAGTAGAGATGTGAGTGCACCTTCCTTAACTAACAAGCTGGAAGCTTTATATTGATGAACCTAAATTCACGATTAGCGGTTATAATGAAGCTAGCAAGGCAATGGATTAAAGAACTTTGGGCTTTCCCAAAGTATAAGCAGAGGGCTTGATTGCCTTTGAAGAGGGAGACTTTAGTTGCAACCTGAAGAAACACTAGGATTCAGGATAAAAGTGGAGGACAGTAAGTTTTATTTATAGTATTTGTTTTACTAAAACCGGCAGATACTTCTAATTTAATTTTGAACTTCTTGAAGTGAAGGTCTAGTCTAAGCTCTCTCTCTTACAGTTAGAAGAGAGTGATGGGTAGTTTCAGATAAAGATTCTTCCTTCTGATCTTAAGCAGCTGACAGTGCCTGTCTGTGGAGCATAGATAGGCTATATGGACTAGAGGGATCAGGGCAAGTAACTTAGAGTAAGGTGCTGATATTTCAGACATCTGTAAGTCAATGTGCGAAGCCCAAAAGGTAGGCCTTCTGAGACAAAATTACTGGAGACAAACACTCTTTGGGTAACACAGAAAGCATAGCCTGCTACCTATATTGTAAATAAGTTCTAGAAAGAAAGAAGGAACTAGTGTATAGTGTAGATTACATGGCTTGGCCAAATTCTACACACAGAGACATCCTGCATCATTTTAGGTATCACAGACTACCTGGTCCTCAGCTGTTTCCCCAGAAATGTGGTGGTCTCCTGTGAGGTTTAAGTCACATCCTGCTAGTCTTGTCTCTGCTAGGTGGGTAGTCTCATGCCTATCCAAGATGCTCTGTAATATCTAAAAAGACCATAGAAGCCCATGTTTAAGTAAATGAATCCCATCCACAGTATATTCCATCAGCAAACTACCCATTCTTCAATAGCCTCAGCTCTGTGAGTGTTTGCAGTGTAGAATACGACGAGATACACCAACCACGTTTGAAGCACAGATCTAGATGAGGCTTTCAAATGACAGGCTGTAGAGTACTTTGAAAGCTTCTATTATTCTGGCTATTCAAGTAAGCTGCAAACTTTTCTCTTTTTTTTTTTACACAAAGATTTTCTCTTTAGTTTCTGTGTCAATAGGAGATTTCTCCACAATATTATTTGAAATCCTAGATACAGCTGCAATTTGTATTCATGTTTAGTAAGGGATTTGGGCTGGAAAGTAGAACTGTACATAACAGTATCTCCCTATATCTGTCAGAAAAAAACATATTGCAAGAGGATGCTGAAAATATGATCCTCCGTAACACCCTGTCCTCCTCCCTGATCATCAATAGTCAATCCCCAGATATTCTGAAACCTGAAAAAGCATAAAAGAAGCAACAAGTGGCATCATTTTGAAGAAGGTGCAAACTGGCTGTATTTTCCTCTATCTAATGTAAGAAAAAGAAGTCGTGATTTCTTTTTTCAGGTTAGGCCTTCTGTAGATTGTCTTTTCTGAGACAAAACATGCTTAGATTTTTTCATAGGTAAGCTCAGGAAATATGGATTAGATGAATGGACAGTGAGGTAGATCAAGAACTGGCTAAATGGGAGAGCTCAGAGGGTTGTTATCAGCAAAGTAGAATCCAGCTGGAGGCCTGTAACCAGTGTCATTCCCCAGGGATCAGTACAGGATCCAGTTTTATTCACCTTGTGCATTGACAACCTGGACAAAGGGATAGAATCTACCCTCACCAGTTTGCTGATGATACAAAACTGGGGGGGAGTGGCTGATGCACCCAAAAGTTATGCCGCCATTCAGTGGGATCTTGATAGACAGAACTGGGCAGAGAGAAACCTAACGAGGTTCAACAAGTGCAAATGTAGGAGAGGAATAACCCCTGAAGGTTGGGGGCTGACTTATTAGAGAGCAGCTCTGCAGAGAAGGACATGGGAGTCTTGGGGGATGGCAAGCTGACCAGGAGCCAGCAGTGTGTTCTTGAGTCCAGGGGCACCCAGTGGTATTCCAGGGAGCATTGCGAAGGTTCTGGTCAGCTGGTTGAGGGAGCTGACCCTCCTCCTCTACTCAAACATAGTGAGGCCACATCTGGAATACTGTGTCCAGTTCTGAACTTGTTCTGAACTCCTCAGTACAAGAAAAACAAAGAACTACTGGAGAGGGTTCAGAGGAGGGCCACAAAGATGATTTGGGATCTGGAACATCTCTCTTATGAGAAGAGACTGCAGGAACTGGGCCTGTTTAGAGAAGAGAAGACTGAAAAGGAATCTCATCAATGCATATAAATAGCTCAAAAGTGGGTGTCGAGAGGATGGTGCCAAGAGGAGAGCATCAAGTGACAGGTCAAGGAGCAATAGCCATAAATTAAAATACAAGAAGTTTCACCTCAACGAGAGGAAAAACTTCTCTACACTGAGAGTAGAAGAGCACTGGAACAGGCTGCCCAGAGAAGTTGTGGAGACTTCCTTTTTAGAGACATTCCAAATCCACCAGGACTTGTTCCTGTGTAACCTGCTCTAGATGACCCTGTCTTGGTAGTGGGGTTGGACTTGGTGATCTCCAGAGGTCCTTTCCAACTCTAGTGATTCTGTGGTTCTGGTATTTCAAAGAAGTTCACATTAATTCATTAGAGTAAGATAAAAAGAAAGCAAAAATTGTAAGAAAGCTACAATTGGAGAAAGAACAGCTTTGTAAATTCACCCTGTGCTTGAAGATTATATGCACTTTGGTTGTATCAGTACACAAACGCAGACACAGGTTCCTGATCAACTGAGATGAGATGTCAACAGCAGAAGCAAACAGAAAACTTCAGAGAAACCTGCTATCAAACCCATAAGCATTAGTAAAAAATGTCACCTGAGAAAAAAGTGAAAACAAAACCAGATCCACTGTTTAAAACATTTCTCAAAATGAGCAGGGCCAATCATGTTGGTCTTGTAAAGACCACCCAAACATTTGAAAAGTTTTTGAAATATGAAAGACATACTAGGTGTCATCTACCAGTCTATTCTCTATGTCAGTAAGAGTTACATGGCTTTTACTTACCCACAGGCTTTGCAAAGGCTGCTTCTCCAAGATCTCCCTCTGCCTTATTCCTGCATACCTTTCATAAGCACCACTGATGGGGACACACAGGTGACACTGCAGGGACATCTGTGGCCTCCTGATCATTCGCAGTAACTAATGACAGCAAGACCAATGAATGTCATAGTTGCCTGCGAGGAGAAAATTGCAATTCTTCTGCAACTGAGGGTGTAAGCAGGGAGTATGCAGCATATTTCTGCAGTTCCTGTTACCAGTCACTTGGTATACATATGTCCACAAAGATGTGCTAAATCAGCTGGGTGATTCCAGTGTCTGCTAGATGGATACCCTCAGCATCAGAAGGAAGACAAATTTTGCATTCCTGAAAGGAACAAACCAAACCACAGATCTACTTGTCCTAGAGCTATGGAGAATTTGGGGTCTAGACCCAGATCAGTGCTCACTAACTTGCCAATTTCTAATCACTTGCCAGTATTTTCTCGCTGATTCTTTTCCTTTTGTTTTCATTTAACCATGTGTCAAAGCACTGAAGCAGCTTGTTGCTCTGCTATGATTGCCAGCTGCTCAAGCATATATGGCACAATAGCAGTTTTGGTGCTTGGATAGGAAAATATTGTTGGCTGTATTGGATACCAGCAGATGGCAATTTCCCTCTTTCTGTCATCACATAACACATTTTCAGTGAGTTGTTTCAGCCAAAAAATGAAAAACGGCCATGTGCTTTAAGTAACCTGAGTTTGTTTTGACCAAACTTGTCTCTTTCCCTTCCTCCTTATCAATCCTGATGTCATTTCAGTTCCCCAGGAACTGGACATGGTTTCAGCCTCCAGTAAGCACAGGTTATTTGGGGACAATATTGACAACCACCTGGTAAGACAGTGGTCACATGTAGGTTCTCTATGAATTTGCACTGTTTCTCTGCACTTGTTTCCATTTCTCTTTCACTTTTTTGAAAAATATCTTCTTGCATTATTTATTCCTTCAGTGAGCTGCATTGTTCACATGTCCTGTGCTGAGTCAGAAAACAGCAATATGTAAGGCAGTTGTACACAGCAGACAGTGCTAAAGGGCCATGATACTTGCCAAGTAAAGAACTACATTGGTAGAAAGGGAAGGGCTGTCATCCCCTCCATGCAGATGACAAAACCTTTTGTTGTATGACTATGCAGTTCTATTCCCACAAAACTGTGGCTGTCACACAAAGCGAATAGTATCTAGTTTACGAGTAAGCATAAACTTTTGTTGTTCTTTTATTCCTTAATGTGCTATTTACCAAGCACTGTACATTCTCAGTTCTGGCAAATAAGATACTCCATGTTTTGTGGGCCTTTACGTGGCACTTGACAAACACTTTCTTTGCCGTGCTCCTTTAGGTCAGAGAGGGATCATCCTGACAGATGTGCTCTGACAGTACTGACTCCACAGCTCATGGCCATTGCAGAAGAGCTTGACTTGCCTTCTTCAGCAGTTAGGGAGAGAACTCAGCCCTTGAGGACTTCATTCAGGAACTTCAACCTTGAAATGACCTGTGACTAAGAGGACTGTTTTCCCCTCTGGCTTGTTTTGATGGTTTCCCGCAAATTATTTTTTTATCAGAGATTAAAAGCTGTATTTTAAAAGCAGCAGCTCCACATACTAGTCCATCCTGGGCAGGAGTTCTTTGAAAAAAAATAGGAGACATGATAGAGACAAATCAGCAAGCTGGTACATAGCAAAGAGGTAGGGAAGTAGAATAATTAAAACTTCTTTGGTGATTTCAGTGTTAACAGAGCTGAAGTTTGGCATTTCATTTTGAAAGCTTATTTTTTAATGTACAGATTAGTTCTAGCCTTTTATTTACCACCTAATTCTGGGAGGTATATCATATTGTGTCTTAGGTTTTTAAAATACGAATGGAAAAATGCAAGGCCATTTCTTTTCCCCCTCACCACTGCTCAGGAATAAAAGGTCCTACTCACATACATGACTCATTCAAATCCATGTACTACAGTTCTGGCCCTCAAACCCTATGTCTTTGGTCTAGTTTAGTATCTGAAGTGAAGGAAATGCCTCTCTGGGAAAGTGTGGGGCCATTACAGACTTTCAAATGAGTCATCTTGCACTAGGTCAACAATAGGGTAGGATGTCCATCAGTGGAGCAGTACCATTGCAGCACCTGATCTGTAACCAGACACCTGTGACACTCACTGTACTGAACCTGCTCATGTTGGTCACAGAGTAAAATCCTACAGACTAGGAGCTATGAGATCTGAAAAGTGTCCCAGCTGTTAAATCGCTCAAAAATGTCATTACATGTTATTTTTCCTCTTTTCCTTCATTCAAGGTATTTCATTTTCTCCCTCACTTAAAGTTGAAATAAAGAAAACAGTTTTGTAAACATTTTGTCATCTCGGACTTCAGCTTTGCCCTAAATTTTATGTTCTTTCATGGCCAGCTAAAATCAAGCACTTTGTTTTATTTCAAGCAGTTCTAGTAATTTTTTCCCCATGATTGGGATGACATAAAACTAGAATTTTGTTTCTGTAAAACTGATCTTTCTTCCCCTCAAAAACAGTTTTATAATTTTTTTTTCTGTTTTATCTCTCACTGTGCACAGTTCTTTTCCAGTCACCTTGACAACAGCAAGACTAAATGCTGAGTATCATAAGTCTGCCTTTTTCATATGATACTGTGAAAAGTCCCCTCAACAAGCTGGAGTGATTACTGTCAGGCTGATTATTGCCTGATGACTGTATTGTTCTGTGTCTAAAAAGAGAGTACAAGTATTCTATGGACATTCCTCTTAATGAGTCTACTCAGGACACAGTTGTCACTGATGATGTTGTCTTAGCATTGAAGGGATTTGACTTGCAAAGATTTATACTGTGAAATGTTTTGATTTTTCTGAGGGTTTAGCTAGATTAATGTTTTTTCCTTTTGGGTGTGTGCTTTTTAACTATCCCCATGTTATCCTTTTTCAATATGATATGGATACATGTGGCAACTTAAGGCAAGAAAACTTTTGTTGACAATTCGTGTTATATCTCCCTTAAGTAATAAATGTTAGTCCAGGCCTAGAAGTGCTGGACCCATCTGCTTGAGGTAAGATCAGGTCATGTTTTTTTAATCTATGACAGAACATCCACCCAGATATGAGTAAAATAGAATTTAAGCGGTTATATTTCTGTAAATGAAACCAGCTACAGAAATGGTAAATATTCAATATCACTATATTGCTATTTTATGTCTGTATATACTTAAATTAACAAAGCACTAAACAAGGCTCTCAAACTGTGAACATATTAGGAAGCCAGTAACATATCCAGAAATTTTGAAATCCTCCATTCTGCATGTAACAAGTAATATAAGAAAAAGTGAGCTGTAGAGAAATAATTTCCTATATATTTTTTTTTTATTTCTTTAAGATAGTTGTTTATGTAATGAACAATAGATGCTATCAATATATAGGAATGCAGTCAAACATGCATTCAATTGCCAAATAAGAAAAGTTTGCCTGTTTCTAGGGGAACATTATAAATGTTTGCATGGGATGAAATAATAAGTTGTGAGCATCTGTTTTAGATTATTAGCATATGCATGCAAACACACACCCTGCCCTAATGTATTTCAGTCTTTCTGAAAGGTATCTGAAAATTCACCAATATAATATGGGTGTTTCTAGAGAAAGATCACTTCTTTAAAAAGCTAAGGCCTATTGAATTTTCAGAGATTTGCATGTGTATCTCCCCAGACTCCGAAGCATCAGCCTGAATCTCCTGGGCAGCAGAGGTGCCAGGCTGCGAGTCATTAGGGTGGTGTGTACAGTATGCTCTGCCCTGCAGTGATGGAGGTGCACTCTGGCATGCCAGACAGCACAACACAAGGTCTTCACAGGACCCCAGCTCCTGGGACACCAGCCTGTTGCTGGACAAATGATGATATCTTCGACTTGTTCCTCCAACAGCTGGTACGGGTCCAGCCACCAGAATACCCAGTGACATAGGCAGGACAGACCTGACAGGATGATGGCAATTAGGAACAAGCAGACCCTGTGAAGCTGTGGACCATCATCTCCTGGAGCCTCCTGAGGGCCTGGCCACCCTTCCACTGCAGCACCTCTTTGTATTCAAGGCCACAGCTTTTTTAATGATAATTGCGTAGGGAGGGACAGACATCTCCCCTGGTCTCTATCTGACTAACCCCAGGCAGCTGACAGTTTTGGCAATTGAGGAGAGGTGGCTGAGTCACTGTGGTGCTGGGATCATTGGGGGAAGCATGCCAGGGACAACTCAGGGTGATAGATTTTAGTCCCAGCAGCTTCTCCCTGTACCTCCGACACTAAACCTCGGTAGCACGTCCCAGCCGGCCAGAGTGGGTTTATTACTGATACTTATATTTTTAAAGTTTGTTCTGTGTTAAAGCACCAAGTTCTAACCCTCACAAACAATGATTAATATCCCAGCCAGGGCTGACTGTTATAAAATTACAGAACGTATTTTCAGTTTGAAGATCCTAATTTAGTGAGTGAAGTACTTGCCACTGAGATCCCTGGTATTCCCCATCTGCATTGAGGCAAGATAAGGAGAAGAGAGCAATAAACTCTTGAGGGAGAAAATAAAACATGAGGAACTTTGATAAGAATTAAGAAACTAAGTAGAAAAACAGAAGGAAATGAGTTTTTTATGGGACACACCAACTTTTTCCACTATTCTCTTAAGGGTCTTGATGGAGCTGCTGTAGCAGCTACACATGAAATTGAACAAGACCAGTTTTGTGCATATACTAGAACAGAGGCCTGATCAAGCATGTTTCTATCTAAAACACAAACTATTTCTTTAGCCCTTTCCTAGGTATTTCATTCTTCTAAACAAAACAGATTGCCATTGTTTTATTTATAAAACCCAGGCAGTTTCCTGCGTTTCTTGCTCATTCTGATGGGAGCATATATGTTACAGCACAACCTTGGTACAGACCTTTCCTGTTGTGTTGGGAAAGGGGGTTAAGTATGTTTCCCTGGGGCTATGCAAGACAAATGTCTCATAAGGGACCAAGACAAATTATTTTATATAGTTATAATATAAACATATTATAATGACTTTTGTACTAAAAGAGCAAAGAACAGGAAGTGTGGCTTCTCACAGATCTAGAATTCCTCATGTCCCCCCCAAAATCTCACACCCAAACTTCACTGGGGAAAAAGAGAGTGAAGGAGAGCTGTGTAAGAGGATTTTTTGATTCCACAAAGAAAATGTTACATGTATTATGCATTCCCTAAGCACCAAATGTGAGGCTTTGACAGCTTTCTGTTGGAATTTTAGTTCAATTCTTCTGCTTTGTCTCATAATGGTGAGGGTATCTTCATTTGTTTATTCAAATAACCACTGAAACATATATCAAGCAAACAAATAAGTGTCTTTATATTCACATGCCATTGTAGCAATTTTCTTTTTTTTTTTCCTGTGAAAACTGTAAACAAAGGCTGACACAGCACTAATAAGCTACTGTCAGTGTAATTAATATGGAGAAGAGACACATTTCCCAAAGGAATGCCTAATCCTTTCCATTTCTGTTTATCACAGCAGCTTACTAGTAAACAAATCCATGTTCATTTTACTCCATGTAACCTGTGCACTGTTATTTCCAAAACAGGGCTCAGTCTTGCAAAGGCTTGCTACCATAGCTACCAGGCTACCTATACTTATAGCAAGAGCTGTGTCCTCTTATTGCTCCCATCTGCAGGGGGGAGTTAATCTGTGTGTGCATAAAGGAGCAAAGTCAGTTTCAATGACTGAAAGAATAAACATTGGTGTAATGTGGCAGATCACTTTGAGAAATGAGAATAACATCAAGATAATTTGTGATATTATTAGTAATAGCACATAGCCTTGAAACACAGGAATATCTAACTGCAGCAATCAGTGTGATTATACCTGCACACTGGTGTAGGCCACAGCTTTTTGTACAGTTAAATAACAACTGTTCAGCTGGGAAAGTGTTTTTTACAACCTCCCCAGGACTTCCATGCTGTTGTAAGGGTTCCAGAGCTATAAACACACGTCAGTAAAACCCAGCTTTTGCCTCAGTAGAGATAAGAAAGCTTTAGCAGCAAGGCTGGGAGGAGTCCTTCAGGCCCCTGTGGGTGCAAGGATGGGTAATTTGTGCTCATATGACTCGATACTCAGCTGCAGCCTCTGCCAGCAACCTCTGAATCAGATATGCCTGCTATTTTCCTCAATTCAAGGAGTTAAGGATGAGAAAATTTAATGGAAAATGAATTATGCTTATCTGGTCTTGAAATAATGGTGTTACTTATAAACACTGAAGCAGACACAGGAAGTTTAACACCAATATATTAAAGGAAAATTTAAAAGCAGGCTGCTTAGATATCAGAAGGTCACTTTTATCAAAAAAATTGATCTGCCTGCCAGTCACTCTAGATATATTCAAAATGCAATTGTAAATATATTACATTAAGATAGTGTCTGGTATTTCCAATAAGCAATACAGGGCACAGAGCATTGCAGGGTTTTTATGAGGATGCAGTATCTGTAATTAATGGATGGTCAAAGCTTTAAAGTGCTGTTCTACCCAGAAGAGAATCGCTCTCAGCCTGACTGGGGACGTAAATGTGTCCCAAATAACCTCATACCACAAAATCATCACGGTGATCTGCTCAAACAGGTGATGGTCTTCATTCAGGCCTTTCATTAAGGTTCCGCTATATTAATGTTAAAATTATACACATTAGTCAGTAATGCTACATTATGTCCCTTTGTAAAAGCCTGAAAGTAACAGTGATTTGTTGGTTACTTATACAGTTGATTCTGCATCTGCTAAACCCATTAGGAATAAGTGCGTGCCCTGGCAGTACTAGTACTAGACAGAGAAACCAGCGCCTGTGGCATCCTGAGCAAGCACTATGTATATTCTTATCGCTGTACACTGTAACCTCAGCTTATTCCATGGCTATCAATCTATCAGGAAAAGTTAAAAGCTGGAATACTACAAAACAGCTTGTGTCCAATGAATAATTTTTAATTTTACTAGCCTGTCACACACTGTTCAGGTTTATTTCTAATACTTATTCCATCCTCTGTCCCAAACATGATTCACGTTAATGATTTTTCTGTCTGTATGCATCAGTCATTCTAAGCTGCATTAGGGGAGCTCCAGTGTATTTAAGGACTTATCATTAATTAAATACAGCTCGTACTGAGATTTGTAAATGTAAAGTGCTATCTAAAGACTATTAATAATTGTCAGATCCTTCTTAAAATTATAGAAGTACATCCATATTTCACCCCATCTGCTATCCCTGGTGGGAATACAATTTCTCCACCAAATTTTATCTGCAGAGAGATGGATGCAAGTCCTTCAGAGTAATTTCTTTCAGACACCTGTGTTCAGTGCAAGCTCCATGTTGCACCATATAATCCCCTTCTCTGTCTGATGGCCCCTTTTTGTGCATATGTTCACAATAGTGTGCATTTTCTCTGCGGGCAGGATTTTGTCCCCAGCTTCCTGGAAACATCAAGTACTCTTCATCATGGACTCAGTGTTTTCTGTGCTGTAATTGTGTCTTCAGATGTGAGTTTGCCACATCTTGTGCATGAAGGGGCAGTATGGGACAATTCTTCTGCTCCTCCTACTGTCCATTTGCAAATTGCTGGTTAGTCCAAATATTACATCTTGCTTGGACTGGGTTTTTATATACTTGCCTGCTAGTGGGCAAAAGCAAATATAACTGTCAGATGGAGAACTCCCTTAGGGAAGAAGTAGTATTGGAGAGGAGACCAAACCAAAAGCTTATTCCTAGATCATTCCCATACTTCAGACACAAAGTCTGCTGTTGGGAATTTGCTGAGATTAGATGCACAGACTGTTGGCTGTAATGATATTTGTGGAGGAACACAGCACTGTATTCAAAAGCCATTATGATTTCCGTGGAGTTCTTTTCTCAGGTGATATTACTGCAAGGTTGAACGAGGCAGTGTTTATCATGTCAGAACCGCGGAATTTCACAAGTGACTTTGACAGAAGGTAAGAAGATTTCCTATTTTCCTGTCAAAGAATGCAACTCTTAGAAAAAATTCATGTATTGGAAGTACATCAAGACGAATGCTTCATGCAGGGAACCCTTAATTTTGCTGTGGGCTGGCAGCACATGCCTCATTTCCACTCCTTTGCCTGGTCATATTGTCCACTGGCGTAGGGAGCACTTTCAGTAGGCTTACTCCAAGGAAGACACCTCAAGGCCACATACAGGGCCCTGATGGGAGACAAGTTTGCAAAGGAATAACCAGTATCAAAACCTAGGAAAAAAAATGGTGTTTTCATGTTTGTTAAACTCGTCCAAATCATATGCCATCACACGTAGATGATTTGGTCTGACAGTTGATGACCAGATGAGAGTGCTGAAGTTTCCTCTTCACTTGAGGGGAGTTTGGTGGAGCTTTGTTTCTATTTTCCGTATCAAAATTTCTCAAGTACCATACTGCTGATCTCTACTGGACATCAAAGTTTGACCTGAATTACATCTACCGATGTGCAGTAGACTGGTAGACATCATCTCATCATCCACAAGGTTGGATATCACATAAAAATGTAATGAGTGATAAATTAATGCCAATTGCAGGATACATAAAATTAGTTTGATTGTAGGATCATTAAATATTAAACTGTGGCATTTTGCCACTATTACACATATTAGATATGTATATATGTTTCAATCAGGAACAAGCAAATTCCCTTTTTAAGTAGGAAAAATCCCCTGCTTTTGCTGTGAATATCGTAAAAAGGAAAATATATTTGCTTACACTTCCTGCACTGCTAGAACTTGAAGAACTAGATTTGTTGTTAAACTCGAGAATTAGTAGCTTGTTTGTCTATAGACATCTTGCTCTTTTGTTAATTCAATAAAAACCATAGACTTGAAAATCTAGGCATTCTCCTACTATTAAAAAGAAGGTCAATAGTTATTTTGAGTAGCCCATTACAAATCCATTCTTAATAAGCAAAATTCTGCTTGTGAACCTTATACTGATTTTGTTTATTTGAATTTTATTCTCACACTGCTGAAATAGTACACATATTCAGTAGAATAAATAAACCTTTAAATAAAATCTAAGGCCTCCATAGATCTTGTGAAACAATTTTCAAGCACATTTAGCTTTATATTTATTCAGCTAAAACCTATACCTGAATGGGAGCAGATGATGAGACAGCAGCGAAATACAATTGCTGCCACTGAGAAAGTGTTTCAGCTACAAAGACTGAGTGAAGTAGTTTTGACAGAAAGGAAAAATGAAATGTGGATCTAGCATCATACTGTAGCATATACAGTAAACAGCATTCTGAAAATACTAAAATGCAATAGGCAAGGTTTAATAGGATCTATTTGCACATTTTTCATCTTTTCTATTACGTTTGGTTATGATTTAGCTTCTAGGCTATTCCTCTTCAAAATCCAGACAAACCACTTCATAGTGTATCTCATAATAAATATGCCTGAGAAAAGTCTTTTGTGAATAAGTCATATAAAAAGTATTCTCCAGTGGATAGTATTTGTTTTTGTGGTTGTTACTAACCACTCCTCAAAGCCCTGAGGAATTCATTAATACTTTTTTAGCTAGTACATTTTATCTTTCAACAGTTCATTTGTGCCATAGGTACACATTTGTAAGAGTATGCAGAGAATAAATACTATGTACCAATATACTTTAAAAGGAGAGAAAAAAGAAGTTAATTAATCTAAATGTTCAATTGAAATGGAAAATTAATCTCGCTCTACCTAAAAATATATAACACATCTTCTTTCATTGGACCTATCCACAGAAACCTTTGCAAGTCTCATCATTTGCTTTTGGCCCACATACTTGTTTGGTGAATCCTATCTAATCTTCTTCTGATGCCCCACTCTTGCCTCGTCTCACGGACATCTTTCCTCAGCTCGTCTGCCTCCTGATGCTCCTGTCCAGCAGCAAAATGTCTCTCATATCTGTCATTGTTTCTGTCCTAGGCCTTTGTTCATCCAGATCATTTCTCCATGCATCCCTCTTTCTTGTCCAAAACTTTCCTTTACCCTGTACCCAGTGGCTCCTGATGTACCTGGCCCATCAGTCTCAGCTTCTCCTCTCACCCCTGTGGCCAGTCAGCCCCATAGCTGTTGCACTTTGCCTTCTTCTGCAAGTCCACCGCTTGTCCCTTCTTCGCTTCAATCAGAAATTTCTTTTGCCAAGGTTGGCTAGGATGCATGGAGAACTGGAGATTGCCTGGAGCAGACATGTGTGACATAATAGAAAGTAAGATTTTACAATGGGCTTGTGGAACAGCATTTGCAACAGAAAATGGGCCAGAATTTATAATTTATATTTTTATAACTTTATAAAATTATTTCTATAAAAAAATTACAATAATTTTTGTATTACTTGCATTTTTTTGCTGATTGGAATAGCAACACACTGGTATGTGTGCTCACTGGTTCAAAAAATGGTGGATGTTCTTGAAGGAATTTGAGATGCAGGTTGAGCATATAGGTATGTGCACACAAATACATGCATGTGCTAATCCTGATTTATTATTTTAAAGAAGAGTTCTGTGATTTAGATGTAAGCTTTTACGATTCATTTACTGGGTCTTTTATTTATTCATGTAGTTTCACTCTACATCCTTAAGCTATCATGGATATTTTATATGACAGTACTTAATTGTGTTCATCCACCAGAAATGCTGATTGAAAATTAAAATGTTCCTGCTAGTTTCTTGCTGGGGATATGCACATTGAAGATTAATAGATTAATTTTTATTATGTGCAAGTTAAAAAACAGGACCTGTTAAGATGGTGAAATGCTTAAATTCATAGTTCCATAACTAGAAATTCTACTTGAAGCAGTTAGTTTGGGCTTTAATGGGTGTTCCTCTTTAACCATGATCAGGTCACTAACAGTCCTAGTACTTGAGCTTTATCTTCATTAGCAGTTTAATGAACTGAAGAAAAAAACATCAAACTAAACACATGTAAATCTTCCATGGAAGTGTATTGAAACTCATTAAAAGTAAGGTAAATTCATTAAGCAGGATGTAAACTGCCTTTCACGGCAGGTGAAGTACATTCCCGCATTTTCCTGGGAAAACAAGAATGGAGAAGGAATGAGGGATCCCACAACATACCCCACTGGAAGAGTTTTCAGGTGGGGTGAAGGGTGTTTTCATTTTAGCACATTCCACTGCCAAATGGTGGTGCCTGTCAAGTGAGTTGAACAGATGGCAAGGCTGGATTGCCCTCCTCTCCCCTTTCCTCAAGGTTGGCCTCAAGGAATGGTGGGAGCAGTGTCTTGGTTACTGCCTGTCCCCTCCACCCCATCTCGGGAGAAGTGATGTTTGCACTCCCTTCCCTTACAGAAGTGGACCTAAGGGTTTGAGGGGCAGAACCAGTGCTGAAACCCCTTGACAAGAAAAGACCCTTCAAGGTGTGAGTGCCCTACAGCTGCTCTGTGCAACCTCACAGGAAGCATTTCCCTTGCTGCTGTCATCATCCCTGAAGTAAAGAAGGGAAGACAAAAATTAGGCTGGGCCTCAGGTTGCCAGACCTCCCTGCTCTTTCCTGGCTGAGGGAAGTTGGATCTCATTTTCAATCTCAAAGATTCATCCACTTTTCTTTCTCTGCTGAGGCTCAGGGGGACAAACTATGATTGGGAGGGAGGACTAGAGAGTCACTGCCTATTAGACCAGTATATCAGAGAAGTATAATCTAAATTAACAACTTACTGAAAAACTGGGGTCCTCCTGAGCACCTGGATTTGGCATTGCCACTCTGGGCTTTAACACACCTTGTTCCTCATAGTCTTACGAGGATAGGTTGGGGAAAAGAAGATGAATATTTGATATTGCTACACATTTAGCCCCATGGATAGCAAGACTTTGACCTTGAAAGGCAACAGTAGATTGCTTTTGAATTAGGCTCTTCCTAGGTGGGAAGTGAATGTTGGATATCTTCAACGGCCAGTGAATTCATTCATGCCCCAAATGAATTAGAAAGGAGGTAACGTGGCAGATTCTCACAGGTAGGTGCCACTCAAAAGGCTCCATTCGGTATGTTGGATATGAAACAACTGACTGTAAAACACTTACCCTGGAAATAAATTCACTCCCAGACAGCCTGTGGTTCCAAGCATTTCAGTGTTTGAATATCTCACATCCTGTGACACAGCCATGTACTGTCTTCTTGTGCCACACCAGGAATATTGGCAGATAAATCAAAGGATTTTGTCATTCTTTGGATTTCTTTAGCCCAGTTGCATAATATTAGGCATTGCAGTCTTACACTAAAAGAGTTTTTACCAGAAATATAACTCTTGTGCTTAAAATTAGGTTAATATGAGTGAAAAGTCTTCTTTTACTGCAATAGGTTTGCTGCTGGCCACAGGCAAAAGAAAAAAAATAGTAAGAGGAAATCCCTTCTGAGTTACAGAATCAAAATAGAGAACGAAGGGGAAAACTGGGTATGTTTCCAGATTTAATGGTTTGCCCTCAGCTCTAGTATTGGGACTAGCGGTTGTGCATCATGTAGAAGCAAAGTCAGGTACAATATCTTGAGTACAAGATAGAAGCGGTTTTGGTGTCTTCACTGGAATTACACCAAACTACACAGAGGGAGAATGATACCAATTTGCAAATGTTAAATAGTTTAGAACTCAGTGCATCACTCTTCTCTGTAAACACATGCATCACAGCTGTGAAAAGTGACATTAGTCATAAGTTCAAGCCCCATGCCCACCATTCCCCAACTGGCAAGTGTTTAAGTACATTAACATTCACATTTACTTGCTTCCATGGTCCTAAACCAAAGATTAATTTTCATCATGTCAGAGTTCTGAATGTCACAGGACTTCTGTAGTCATCATTCACAATACTCACTAGGAAGTAATAGTGAAAGCAATTCCAGCTGTTAGCATGGAACTCTGAAGATTGATGAGGAATAATTCTGAGAAGAAATGCACAGTGCCAACCCACTTCTTGATGTGTATAATTTTGTAAACCCTTTGCTTAAATTTTGAAGCAACAATATTTTTTCTAAAGATTGTAATGTGTGTTTTGTTCCTAATTACTGTCTACAGGCAGTAGAATCGCTGAGGGTATCCTAGTAGGTAGAGAAGGTAAGTTGTTATAAATTGAATAAAATAATTGAAAGTTCTCAGTTGTAAGAATTATACTCTGGGGTATAATTTGGGTGGAGGGGCATTCATGATTTATGCTAACAATAAAGAAGTTATAATAATGATTTATTAATGCAGTTATTAATTTATTCTTTATTATGCATATGAAGAGAGATAGATTATCTCATAAACGTTCTTTCCTAAAGACTATGCAGGAAATGAATGGTTGCGGCAGCAGGTAGGAATAAGAAAAATGTTGCGCAGAGCAAGATAATGAATGTCTTGGATTGAGAACCAGCATCCAAGCTCTGCATTGCTGTTAGGGCTTTCTACCTTTCTATTTAACTGCAGTTGCTCTTCTGTTTCTCCTTGTTTCTTGTTGAAGATGTATTACAGGCAAGCTTAGAGAGCTCCTGAAGCCAAAGTGGCAGCAAAACATGGCAGGTAACAGAAAGCTTAACAACTACTACAACAGCAATGGCTGTTTTGTTGGGAGTTTTTGATTGTTTGTTTGTGTGGTTTTTTGTTTTTTGTTTGTTTGTTGTTCAAGGAGAAAGTCTAAACGCTGGTTGTGATGTCTTAAACATGCGATCTTTTAATGAGGAGAGGGCTAAAGAGGTCATGTTCTGCTAAGGCTTGAATGTGCCACCAGTGAAAAGATCCAACCTAGTGCCAAGCTGACAGCACTAAGGACTTCAGCTGTTGCTATGGGACTTCCTTGTTCCAAAGCAAGTCATAGGCAGATGGTGACTCTCCCCGTGGTTGTACGAAACCTCACATAGCCCAGGCAGCCTTCACTCCGCTCAGTTACTTCATCCCATGAAACTGCCCTGCACTGGCATTTGTTCTGAGCTGACACAATGGCAGTTCAGCTACTAAATTACCTTGCCTAGATATACTCATGATGAAGAGAAAGGTGCTAGAGGCAGTTGTCATGGGGCTGTTTGCACACCTTAACTCAGTACCTGGTGAGGCAGTAGGTCGTGGTTCCTGTGCTTGTTCTGAGTGACCCTTTGCCAGGACTAAACCCTCCTCCCACAAGTTTTTCACCCTGGGAGTGTGATTGTTAAGCAGAGGTACAACACAAGGAAGTCAAGAAAGGAAGCAGAGCACAGAAGAAGTGGAGAGACATGGTTCTGGTCTGAAGCTGTGCAGTAGAAGGGCAGAAATTGAACACACTCCTGGATCAGCACCTGGGAAGGAGACAGACTAATTTCCTTTATATACAATAATTTGACATCTCATTTCCTAAGTGTAGCTTGGACTTTACCTATTGTTCTTTCCTGCACTGATAGTTTCAAAGAGGAAACCACAAGATGGTTAATTTTCAGTCATCAGGTTTAACCAGCTTTCATTTACAGAAAGCTGAGTTCAGTGTTTACCTGTTGCTGTTGCACTTCTGCTGCTCTGTCATGACAACTTCTGCCTTCCCAGAATCCTCTAGACAATGTGGTAGTGCTCACTGAAGAAAGATTTGTCCTGTTTCTACAGTGCATCCCCTATTTTGTGCTATTACCAGTTTGAAGGTTTTCAGTATGATTCTTCTCTGTGTATTTAACCAGACAGGAGAGGACTTTTCTCCTTCCAAGTTGTCCCCTCAGCAGGGAGAGGGCAGGGGCAGTCTAGCTGTCACTCTGCACCATGCAAGTCCTTGTCAGAAGGGGTCCCTCCCTTGACCTTATGTGTTCCTGCCCTTTTATTTGAATTACTACTAGTCAGGCACAGGGACTTGAAACTGTAAGTCAAAAAAGGGAATAAGACATCATTTTCAGCAGCAATGCAGTCTTAGATAGCTTAAGCTGACATAGAAATGGCACTCTCCACAGCCAAGGTTATTCCCAGATATTTAGCAGGTCCATTGAGGTCTGACCTTGTTTCTGGGTGACATCACATCCTAACAACTTTAAATTCAATTTTTATCTATCCATTTTGGATAACAAGATGGTTTATGACTATTTTGCTAATTATCAAGCATTTTCTGCTCAAGCCTACCCAAAGTACCAGTATTTCACTGCCACCACAGCACTGCAGTCCCTGTTACTGTCAGGGGCTACCGAGCATGTTGATATGAATAGAGTTCACCACAACCCCACCTGAAATTCAGCAATTTTCATGCTCAGATGGATTGTTAGGCCTGCCTTGATCAGAACCGACTATCAAAGGCCACTTCTTGTTCAAGATTACTCTGTGTTGGAAGCAATCTCAGCTGCTGGCTGAAGTTCATTTTGTGCTGCTTGCAAGGGTGAGGTTTTATAGGGAAGATGTATATTATGAGCACTCGGACAGAACAGAGAGGGAGACGGTAGAAGAGACATCATAATATCATATATTTATCAAGCAACTTAGGAGTAATTGGTTACTTAAGAAGAGCAATTAAACCATTTTAGGAACCTTTGCTTTCAATTCTCTTCTATTTGGCAATCAAAAGGAATAATAGGTATGTGTGGGGGCATGATTGACAGACTGACTTGCATTACAGCTTTCTGGAATAGCATAAATGTTTGATCTAGGCTTAATTTACCTATGCTAGAAACTGTAAAATATATACTGGTTATGTGGTTTCACTGGCAAGCACTCCATACTGGTTGTACAAAAACTCCTTGTATCTCAGGAGATGCACTGGGCCTGAAACCACAAACAGGCACCATTTGTCCTTGTGAAAAGGCAACAGTCTGCTTGAAATACATTTGCCCAGGATCTCGTACAGTTTCTCAGAAATACACTTATCTCCTCCCTGAAGTGTGTTTAAGGGAAATAAATTAACTTAAAATGTATGCAAAGGATTTCCAAAATGCGGATAAATTATGAAATGCTTGGTATCACAAACTGGAAGAGATGGTTGCAGTATCTTTTGTATATTTTGCAAGACATTTGGGATTCAAATACTTACCTGGTGAGGTCTGCAGAGGTACAACAGTGAGCTGAAACACACAGAAATAAATTACAAGGCATTTAGGTACTTCAGAAAATCCTTCTAAATGCATAAGCATTTTCTTTAGGAACCCAACACTTCCAGAAATCTTGCCCACTTCTCATATCTGCAAATGTCTATACAATGAAGGAAACAGCTCCGAGGCAAAGGAAAGGAATTTACTGTAAACCAAGTCCTTCTCATAAGTGGTTTGGATGAGCAGAGTGAGATTAAGTATTTGAGCTATTACTGGTAAATAGCTGAGCTCCAGCCCTCAGGATAATGAAATGTTTTGGAAATCTTCTAGCCTATCCCTGTTTACAAGAACATTATTTTTTTATTATTCTCATATTTTAAAAAAAAGTACATTTTTTTTTCTTTTGCAAAAGGATCAATATTACAATAATTGCATAAATGAGACCTTGATGGTTCATGCAAATACAAAGCCACTTAAGCGGATTTTTGCTCCACTTGATTGCATTGGTTTGTTAGATTTATTATTGGATTGAAACATTTTGGCTTCATTTCTCTCTCTTCAGTTACCGTGGCATCAAAAGGTTCTCCTCCCCTACCATTACATCATTAGCATTCTCCTAAAAACTCTAATGTACAAGCTCTACTCCAAAATTAATGTCTATTGACAGATAATAGAAATGAATAGTTGGTTAGTAATCCTTATAACTGTGGCTTGGAAAACAGACTGCTGAGCTAAGCCATGTGGTCTGAAGCTATAGAGATACAGATATCTTTGCCTCTAACTGCTGGTGAGCACTGAGCAAGATAACCACTGAAAAGATCTTTTTTACTAAAAAGCTTTTTTTCTAAAAGCTTTCTTGCTTGTTATGTTGTGAGGTTATCAGAAAGGTCTGCAAAATCATAGATTCATAGAATGGTTTGGGTTGGAAAGACCTTGAAGATCTTCTAATTACAACCCCCTGCCATGGGCAGGGATGCCATCCACTACACCAGGTTGCTCAAAGCCCCATCCAGCCTGGCCTTGAACATTTCCAGGAATGGGACATTCACAACTCCTCTGGGCAGCCTATTCCAGTGTCACCAGTGTTAAAGGCTTTGAACAAATCAGATGTAATTTGATTTAGTAGCTTAACTAATTGTCATATGGAATAACATCCTGGATTTCTGCTGATTTTGGTCTTTGGCGATGATCTCTGATCCTGAATAGATCAGAGGTAGAAGGTGGCACTGGGCTGAGTCTCTTAGTGAGTATCAGATCTAGCAGGATCTTGTCTAGTACTGCAGAGTGAAGTTATGAGTTAATTCAGTGAGGTCCTTTGTGCTTCACCAGCACTAAAATCATTAAGGGAGTTGAACAGCAGAGGCAGATGGTACTGCCTGAGTTATAGGGACAACTTTAATCAGTGTACCTCTAACACCGGGACTGCACTGCTCCCAACCCAAACTATAAATTGGCCTAAGCACAATGGAAACTGAGAAAAAATGGGGGACCAAGGCACTTCTACATGGAACGTTCATCCTAGTTTCAGGGAAGACATGTTAACAGGCTGTTAACCAACATCTAGGTTGGTTGACTTTTTGTTTAGCATTTGTCAGGAAAGTCTCATTGTACCAGTTAGATCCTCACTAGTGTTTACACAAAGAGTTATTTTAGCCCTTTCTGACAGTATAACGGGATGAGATTCTTCCATGCTGCAAGGATGCCTAACTTGTTTGTATTTACTTGTATGAAGAAAGGAGGGATCTGATCTTAGTTGACACAGTTTAGCCATTTCCAAAAGCAAGACAGAAATTTTGGGACGCTTTATCTAAAAAGCTCTGTCATATAAATGTTTGTGGACCACTTTAGTCCTTTTTATTCCATGTAAAAGGCTTTTTAATGCCTAACCTGCATAGGACTAGAGCAAAATCAACTGTGATAGGATTCTGAGGTAGAGAACCACACCACCTGGATGGAACATACTGGCAATGGTGTCATATAAGGCTTTTATTTCAAAGATGACTTTGTGCTGTTCAGCATGACTTCACTTCTTGGCTTACTCTCCAGTTTTACTTTGCTCTTTGATTTATGCTAGGACATAATGACTGGTGTCTGGCTTTTTCCTCTTACAGTCTTTAGTTGACTGACTGTCCAGAAGTAAAGTTTCCTTCTTACCTCACCTCACTACATTACACTTATCCAGGTGTCCTTGTTTCAGCTGGGATAGAGTTAATTTTCTTCCTAGTAGCACGCAGCGCTGCGTTTTAGTATGAGAACAATATTAATAGCACACTGATGTTTGGGTTGTTGCTCAGCAGAGCTTACCCCAAGTCCAGGACTTTCAGTGTCCCATGCTCTGGTAGTGAGGAGGTGCACAAGAAGCCAGGAGGGAACATAGCCAGGACAGCTGA
>JAWWMP010000081.1:84596126-84631681 GCA_035047865.1 Dendrocincla tyrannina | reverse complement strand
AGGGAGGGAGGAAGGAAGGAAGGAAGGAAGGAAGGAAGGAATGAAGGAAGGAAAACTTTCTGAGGTTTTCTTTAATTCCTGCTTCTGTCTTCTATCTGAAGGACAAATAGATCCTGCAAGAGAAGGCCTGCTATAGAGGCAAGCTGTCTGGTCCTTCTGCATGATGTGTCCCAGCTATTCCTTAGCACCTGCTCATTTCTTTTGAGCATCACTGGATTACTCAAGCTGTGATTTGAAGAACTGCCTTCTCCTCTACTACCAGTTTGAAATTGCTAATACTTTATTTCACTTTGGAAAGACAACCTTTCACAAAAACAGATGAAGATTTTTAAATTATTCAACCACTCTATGCAAATAATAACTAATTTTTGCATTGCCCTGGCAAGGTAGGTAATTATATTTTATCCTTGCTGACAGGCAGGGACATTCAGTTTGAACCAGTGGCTGCAGACCAGAGGAGATCTTTGAACTAAATTTTCCTGGACTAAGTTGAAATTTTGAAAAAAGCTCTGGTTTGATCAGAATGCAGGTTTTCACTTTCCATTTTTGTCTCATCAAGAAACCAGGTTTGGAGAATATCCCTTGGCTGAGTTGCCAGAATATGTTCATAAATGATTCACTTGAACCTTTCCCAGTCAAAAATGACATGGAGAGTACCATGGAAATAAATATTTGAGGGTAGATGAGTCACCTGGTCTTCATTGCAAATAATGACAAAAGCTGATTCTGTTACTCACACAAGTTTTATTCTCACTGCCTAAAATGCTTTTGCCGTGTAGTGATCTGGCTGGATTGCTCCAGCTACCTTTCCAGTTTAGGGTCTTGTCATAGATGAGGGTGTGTGATTTCAGTGTGCTAGAACTGTACAAATCTGAAGCAAACAACAGCCATATCAAGTGCAGGCCCTCAGTAATCCAAAATTGGCTTGTGGTCTGAAACAGGTTTTGTATCTCTTCCAAAATCTGCCACCTACAACAGCTCAATTATCTTGCGAATGACTCACTGAGTTCTTGTGGCAGTAAGCTCCTGTCCTAATTAAGGGAACAACAACCTGAGCGCTTTCCTTGCACAGCTTTCCTGTTCCCCTTTTACCTTCTCCCCACCATTCCTTTACTTACTTCCCTTTGTCCTGTCCCCAGCTGTTGGTGTCCAGGTTTACCTTCCCCAATCATCACATTTGCATGCTCACAATCACTCTGAATCCCTTCTGCATGATTTTGGGTGACCGGAAGGGTGCACAGAGTGCCAGGAACAGTAATATAGGGGTTGCACAGCAGCAGTGCTAAAAAAAGTAAAATGCTGTTTCTTGTCTGTCATGACAACTTGCTGAATTGATGATCTTTAGGCCATAGGTGGGCTCTCACTGGAGATGTCAAAATATACTCATGGTAAAAGGCCATGTTATTTGATCTCTGACTACCCTGTGACAGCCACCCTGAGCACATCCTATTCTGACACTCAATTACCACTACAGGGATCCTCTTTAGCTTCAAAATAGAGTAGCAGTCATGAAGAAATATGGGAACTTCTGTAATTTGTCCTGCGCTGCATAAAATCTGGGTGCTGAAAAGTACTCCCAGCCCCATTCTCACAAGAACTCCAGCACTACAGAAATCTTGAATATTTCTGAAAACTTTTTATGTTTCTTGACAGAAATTAGAGGTTTTACATGCTTGTTCTTAAAAAACCAGTATTTTCTAATGAAGCAATGTACAGACTGACAGTAAATCTGTGCCTCAAACATCCTATAAAAAATCTATTTATCCTCATTTTTTAGAGACAGAGAATATGAGGCACAGCAGGATGAAGCTATTTGATGAAAGTCACTGGAAGTCTGTTATGACAAATGAGAACTTAACTGGGAACTCTGATATCCTTCTGTTTTTCTGATATGCTGTTCATTAAGTCACTCAGTAGTTATGCTATAGTTCTGTTTACATATTTTAAATACAGTGTTCATAAAGCAGAAATTAAATTTTCCCATAATGCATGCATGCATGTACAAGTAGGCACGACATATAACTCCTTCGACTTTACTTCCATGTTAATACACAAAGAAAACTGCTATCTGATATGAACTTTAATTTTTGCTACAGTGGGGGTTAGGGTTTATTTTCACCACAGTGTATAGTGAGACATTCCCTTGCTTTAGCATCCTTTAGAGATCCTAGATCTCTAAAATGAAAGATGGAGACTTTCATTCCAGTATAGCAAGGCTTTCTCCCCTATTCTAAAAATGCAAACACAATTTCCTATTCAGATTACAGTGTTATAAAGCACAGTCTAAGCCATCCAATTTTGTTTGTTTGTTTGTTTTCATTTCCTGTTGTCAAAATGGAATCCAAGATCTGCCTGTGTCATAATGACCAGCAAGCTAATATGATTAAATATTAATTTCCAAATTCAACAGATCACGTGTATCATTATAATAATTGAGGGCTTTAGAAGCATATTGAAGAAATTATCTCAAGAGAGGCACCACATAGGACAAATGAACTCATTTATCTGGTTTTGCTGCAACCACCTCAACACTCTTTGCTCCTGCTGGCTGGAATCGGTGTTTGCCACAGGTGTTATTTACCTCTGAAATGCATGACAACTACCAATCAGACTCGGGGAGAGGCACATTCTTCAGTAACAGATCAGTGTCTGAACATGCCAGAAGCTCATTCCATACTTCAGTCTGGTAATGCTAACCCTGAAAAAAAGGTTCAGCTCGTAGGTTCAGAAAACTTAGCTAAGACAAGTAAGGGCACCAACCATATACATCACTGCCACTTCAGACAAGGGTTCATTAGCTCTCGGAAGGTGTTTGTCCCCAGTACTGCAGGTTCTTTCCAGTAATGTGTTTACCCATCTTATTTTCAAATGCATTCTCTCACATATGCTACCAACTTGAGAATCCCTGTGAGTGTGTGTTTTCTACATATGTCCCAGGGCCACATGTGGTACTGGGAACATCAGACATGGGAATGGATTACAGAGCCCTGATCCTCATTGTCAGCAGCATTCATCCTGGCCAGAGGATAAATGAAAAGCAGTAGACAAAATTGCTCTGAATACTGATGAGCAACAAAATGTAAGACAGCTGAAGTATTCCGAAAGAGATAGAAATCCCATTTTCAAGCACATTTATAAAAGATAGTTACACTATCTAGGTTTGATAGGTCCAGCCTTGTGCAGGGGTATACCAGCAGAATGTGGTATTCTTGCGGCTTTAGCCATTTACACAGATCTAATATGGCTCAGGCCAGAAAACTGGGGAGCTTTGTTTTGTTTAAAAAATTGGGAGTCTGAAATTTTCAATTTTGAACAGCGTGAAAAGAAATGCAGTTTGCTTAGAAAAGAGAACATAGAAAATAGAGCACGAGCATCTCCACCTGAGTACAAATAATAACCTGGAAATTACTCTGTGGCTGAATGTGATGGTCATAGGGATAAGCCTGCCTGTGGTTATCATGACTCAAGCAGCTTCTTGGACTTATGAAGAAATGCCTTTCTCTCCCCAGAGGAACTACCATATTTTATATACATAGCCAAATAATTACCAGCCTCAAAGGAGAGGTAAGAATTTCAGTTTGTGTCTCATACATCACAGGGAAATGCTTTAATCATTGAGTAATGGTTGGTATGAATCTGTCTCTCTCACCTCCTGGAGTCAATTCTGGGCTTAGTAAGTCTTCTGGATCAATATACTGAGTTAATTGAACCTTTCCATGGAAAAGTTCTCTTTCACCTATCTGACATTTTCTCTTGGGAAAGGCAAAACAGCTCCATACCAGTATCACTTATAACCTATACAAAAATGCCATCTATTTTAGTAGCTTATTTTGGTAGAGATATTTGGGTAGACCGCAGTATTTTTTTTTTCCAATTGCTTTTTCTGATTCTGCTTAGATGCTATATGCAAGGGGTGGCTGAGAAATTCCATTTGCTTATTTCTTCTCTGTAGAGATTTGTTTTTTCCCCACTCTGAACTGCTTCTGAATTGAGACAAGCATTAAAGTCTAGAAAAGACTGAATTTATTTCCCTAAAACAGAAAGATCATCTACTAAAGAAAACCAACCCAAAACATCAGAAAATCTCTCAAAATAGATGTCCTGATGAGTGCACTTGACTTAGAATGGAATTGGAAAATTACAAGCAGGTACAGATAGTGTTATCACTCTGTCATGAGGGACCCTACTGCATTATGAGCTCTGATTTAATATCTACCAAACACTACACAGGACACTTTCTAATGCACAAACAGAAGTAAGACCTACATAATTGTGATGGTGTGTTGAGATGACATTCATCAATAAGATGTAGGATGTCCCAAAAAATGACTTCCACATACCACCATAAATACAAAGTTTTTCCCCCTTATTTATGTTCCTAATTGTTGTGCCCAAAAAAAGGCTCCAAGATCTGACAGAGGAGATTAATGGGGATAATAACTGGTGGGTACAGGTTATAAGAAACATGAGAAATGAGAGGAAAATAACTGTGAAAAATAGTTGAACTGTTTGAGCAATCAAAGTGCAAGTAGCCCAGGAAGAAAAGTAGAAATAGTAAAGAACTGCAGAAATACAGGGATGTAGGCTTTGGGGTAAGCTCTAAAATCCTCTTTGTCTAAAGCAGATAAAGTGCTCGAAGAGGGCATTTCAAAATATCTGCAAGCTCTTGGTCTCAAATCTCAGGAGCAGAAGGAAGGCATTTATTCTCATATAAAATGGATGCAGGTGAAGTGAATGAAGTGAATAAGAAACAGCTACTCTGCAGTGCAGAGGGACTGCTGGTCAGTCACCGAAATACACCGAAATAGGCTGTTCACCCTCTATACAAGAATAGAATGTAGGATTGTTTCCCACACAGAAGTCAAGGCTCAGATCTTACAATTCGGCAGCTGTGGCAAACGACGCAGAATTAGAATGTGCTTGTAGAATAACTACTAACAATTGCCAACTGTTTCAAAGCTTTCTCTCCCCTCCTTCCCTTTCATGAATGTTTCTTAATTAGACTACATTTCAACTGTGATTACTATTTAATAAGAACCTTCAAAAGAAAACAGGGCTAAATTGACCAATATTATAAAAAATGCCTAATTTCTTTGTGCCAAACAAACTGATGTTTTCCCAATTTTCATAACCTATTTCAGGGAAGTTAGTTGACTCAGAATGAGTATCTGCAGACAAAGAAGACTGAGTCAAATATTAGTGCACCCACACCCAGTCAAGCTTTCTTTCTCAGCCCCCCCAACCGGAGTTCATCAGTGGGGGAAAATAAGCAAATCCTATGGTAGCCAGAGTTCATTACAGAGCTGTAGGTATTTATCACATTTATACTTTCCCAATAGTGCAAATGCAGAGCTACCTTCTAACGTTGTATTTCCTGGTGCACATTTTAGTGAAAAAGATGGGCTCTTGCTGCCCATATATGAATTACTTAAGCTTCTTTAAGCAGATGTGGATTGGAGCTTTACTGACTAAAATTCACAGAGCAGTGAAGAGAAGCTTTTTCCCCCGGAGATGCCTTGATCAAAGGAAGCTCACAAGATACAATGCTGAGGGGCACAGCAGAGGGACAGCTTCTGTCATGGGAATACATCCTAAGTCAAGTGGATTTACAAGAACTGGAGAGTGAGGAGAGCGAAAAAAAGGTCAAGTTCATGGCAGGAGTTAATTTCCACTGCCAGTCCAAGAGGCAGGGAAGAGCAGGGTAGCCATGAGAAGTTAGAAAAGCCTTGAACAAACATGGTGAACTGGCAAGGTAGAGGAGAAGATAAGGACAGAAACCTAATTGAATACTTTGAAGTTATATTGAATGTTAGATAGAAAAAGGAAAACTAGTTTGTGGACCTAAAATTACCTACAAAGTAAAATGGAAAACTCATAGGTGGAAAAGAAAAGAAATCCTTGGTGCAGCTCAAATGTCTGAGGGATAAAGAAGGGAAGGCAAAATAAAAAACTGCAGGTTACAAAAATGCATATTCACCTATGTTTCTTTGGGTACATGCTTTTCTTTCTTCTTCCTGAAAAATCTATGTAGAGAGGGCTGTTACAACTTCACAATTCCATGTTTCTGGACTACACCTGGCTTAGCCAGAGGCTCCAGGATCCTCCACATTCCTGACCCTGCTGAGAATCCAATTGGTGGCATCATATGGGAAGTTGATCCTGGCACCATTACTGCCAAAACCTTGCCACAGAAACCCAACAGTGACTTTCACGGCTACTGTGCACTTGGGTAGTGGATGTGACACTTCCAGAAAACCAGAGCTGGACATCAGCACACAGCAGCTCCACAGCACACGTGCTGTATTAGAGAGGTCCTAAGAGTAGTTAAGGTGGAAACTGGGACTGCTTTGATCACAAGTAAGGCAGAAGGAAAGGAAGAAGCAGGTAGTACCTTGTCCATATTTGTAGCACTCTGACATTTCTGCTTTTATAATAATTGGGATAAAACCCAAATGTTGAGGAACGGTTGCAAGACCAAGGACATGGGTCCCTGGAGAATTTGATACAAAAAAGTAAAGTTTAGATACTGATGACCTTTGGAAAGAACAGCATGCAAGAACAGGATGAGAAACAAGACATGAAGCACAAAGTTAGCAGATTAAGCTTGCAAAACTGTAGCACTGCTAAGCCACAAGAATATTGTTTAAACCTTGCAAATGAGCTAATAAGACTGTGATAAGTATTGTAAGTAACATATAAAATCTTGCTGAAAGCCGAATAAAGCTGAGACTTGCTTATCAATCACATTGATTGTGTGACTTGTCTCCCTCTCCGCAACACCCAAAGAGTGTCACAGAGTGCAAGTGTCTCACTGTCTGCCCTGAGTGATTGGGCACAATAATTAGGATTCTTTGTGGAACTCAATATTTTGGCTAGTTAACTTAGTTTGCAGGGACAGGCCGTTGAAGGTAAGAGAAATCATGATGGCAAAAGACAGAAGGGGAAAAGGCACGGTATGTCACTTTTCAGGGGGATTGTTAGTCATGAGGTAAGACAAATGGTGCCTGTCAATTTGATGCTTTTCTGTGCTTTCCTACATATTTATATATGTATACATAGATACATAGGTAATCTCTAGAATTCGTAGGTATAATTCAACAACTTGTTAGAAAGTTTCTTCCCTGGTACTTTTCATGCTTTATTCCCAAGACAAGAGAAAAGAGGCGGAAACAAAACTGTTCTCAATACAAATCAGATCAGCCCCTTCAGTTTCTTTGTTATGATAATTGGTAATTACAGGGGGAAAAAATCTACATTTAAGATGAAGATTGTTTCAAGTGTCTTCCCTACACATGATCTATCACAGCCCACCTATGGATGACACCTGTACTGGAGGTTAGAGCAGGTCACATGAACTCCCTGCACAGCCACAAGTCACTGCTCTCTGTTCCCCCAGTCCCCAGAACCTGAGAAGCAACTACAGCAGTACCGAGACTTGGATATTTGAAATGGGGTCCTGTGTGAGGTGACTCTGACATACTACATTTCCCTCCCTGTGTAATTTTCAGTTCATAGTTCCCTATGAACTGAAAATTACATGATGCTAGCAATGCCATGAAGAAAGCTTTGGGCCAAAATTAGAAGCTTAGAGAGGGTTAACTGCATTCTGGGAAGAGCCTCAGCTTAGTCTTTCTCTGGTGGAGCCAGACAAATCCTTGCTCCCCTGTGGATGACTGTGGCTACAGGCAGCTGGTGCAGCGTCACTGCACACCTACGCCACCAAACAGGACCTTCACAGCCAAAGCCTACCCTGCTCCATGCCCATCCACTGCACTTCAGCAGGGTGTTTCCTGAGTGATGGCAGGTGATCCCCATCCTCCTACGTCAGCTTCTGTACATGTCACAGATTTGTAGAATATTCTGAGTTGGAAAGGACCCACAAGGATCATTGAGCCTGACTCTTAAGTGAATGGCCCATACAGGGATTGAGCCCACAACCTTGGTGTTATTAACACCCCTAAAAGGTACTCAGTTTCCAGATGGAGACCTGGCATGTTTCTGACCAGCATAAGGTTCTGGCACTTGCACCAAATTCAGAGGTGGATTTTGTAAACAGTTTCTGTTTTCATCCCAGCTTGAACCTTTGGTCAGAGTTACAAGGTTCAGTGTGGGCTTCCCATCACAGGTCTTGACACTCCCCCAGCCTGCAGGTGAGTTTTCCTGGCAGTCTGTTGTAAATAAGCTTTGCCCCCAGCAATGTGGGGGAACTGCTCTGACAAGAACCCAAGATGTTCTGGTGGCAGTGGGGAGGGCAGTGGGAAATAGGTCTGACAAAGGGCCGTCAGATCTATTCCCTGAGTCACTGGATTATCCAGTTGCCTTCCTGGCCATGTCCCCTTGCCTATTCACACATGGATTTCTGCACACACATAAACACATGCATGCAAGAACAGGCCTTTCCAAGATCAGATTAGAGTTCTGCTATTCAAAACTTGCACTTATTTATTTTTTTCCTGAAGCAAACAGGTGACATCTGTGATGGAGAGATTAGGTTTGGATAAATTAGATACAAGATCAGGCACCTTCCAGAGCAGAACTAAACATTTTTAAAATGGTCCTGGAAAAGGGGAACATATTAATATTCAATAAAAGTATTTGCTAACAGTGCTGAAAGGAGTTGCAATTTTTTTCAAGGGCAGCTTTGTATCTTTGTTTCCTTCTGAAAGCTTTGGAAGCTTGCTTTCTAGTCTTGACAAGATGCATGGGCTTATGTATGCCCATTTTATACTGCTGTGCTCTTGTGATTTGTTCTCAACTATTATTAAAAAAAAAAAAAAGGGAATAAAGGAAAAACCATTAATGTGAAAGAAATTTCCAGCTGAATGTGGGTGCTTGACAGTGTGTATAGATGTGCAAAAATAAATATGCAGGATCTCAGAAAATGTAAAACTGGCATTCATGCACAGTCTATGGTATGGTGCAAACAAATCTGCCAACAAGTAAAGAATGTTGGTGACTACTGAACCTCAAACAAATATATTCCACTGCTAATCAGGGAATGTGTGAACTCAAATATAGTCAGAGATTCTACAATACCATTTTATAGGGCATTGCATTTATCCATAAGACCTATAAATACAAAGGTAGAAGAGTGTGTACATTCAGAGGAAAACACTTAGCAATCATGTCACATGAACTATTATCATTTGGAATTAAGTAAAATGAGGGTCAAACCTTACTTCCATTAAGAGTCTGAAAAGTGTGATATATAGATAATGAGAGAAAAGCTGAAAAGATTTGTCATTATCTTGGTTTTCTGGTGTGCAGCAAACCACTTCTTTGTCATTTACTGGCAATTTCTCAGTTCTAATGGAATTAAACTGGAATTACATTGGTATTATCACTGACGATTTTCAATCTGGTTTGCTTTATGAGACTTTTAAAGAGTTGTTTTGGTGTTCCTATTAATTCTTTCCTTTATTGTAAAACCAGTTATAGGATTGCCTTCTCTCACTATAGATTTTGTATATGTGGTGTTTGTATAATATGTTGCATCAGAACTAAAGTAGTGATTTGTGGTACATGAACTCATATAAGAACTTCTCAGAGGGTGCACTGCCCATGAAAATATACACACTGCATTAAAAATAATGTTTACCTCCCAGAACCACAGCAGTTTTAAACTCTGAGTCACATGTTTCTCATCCTCTCAGCTTTTGGCCATTTGAGCCTCAGATTAGAGCAACAACCTCCAGCATCCTGTATACGTGAGAGCTGACTCGCTTGGCACTAAACTGACAAGGCCTTTGCTGGAGCCAAGACATTCACTGTGGATGGGGATCTCCCAAGAAGGACATCAGTATTTTCCACAGAAATGAAACTTAGGTCTTTCAATTGCAACTAGGAAACAAGGAGGGGCCTGCAACAAATCTCCAACCAGGAGTTTTCCTTGGGAACCTGATTTTCCTGTTTGTGTCTTCTTCCCCTGTCCAGGGTTGTACCTGATACCCCATCATTCCTGTACTGATTTGAAATACCAAGAGCTGAGCCCAGTTTGAAGGGGCAAATACCAGCTCATCTCTTAGGGGTCCTGTTGGGAAATGGCAGCACCTTCTAGTAGCTCCAGGTGAAGCCCCTTCACCTCAGCTCAGTCATGCAGAAGCATAAGTGCTGCTGCCTTCACCACCCTCTGCCAGCATTTTCTGGGTTCTTCTCCAGGCGCCCTATTTCCCCACACAGCACCACATTAAAACTGAAGCTGCTATTATCTCCCAGCCAACCATCATGTCTCCTTGTTTTACCTGACCGGGCTGAAATCTCTCAACCACCCAGTTGCTTCTTCAGGGGATGTTCCTCATCTCTGCCAGGACAGCACTGTGGGAGGAGCAGGGAAGTCTGTTCCAGGAAAGCCATTTTATCCACTGCTGGCAGGATTAAAGATTCCTCTCTTCCCAGGTTGCTTAAAAATTCACCAATGCAGGGAGGCAGAGTGCAGCACTGACTTCTCAAAAATATGAAAACCATTGGATGGGTTCCTGCAGTAGTTTATGCCCTGTTCCTTAGTGGGTTTATGCTCCTCCGCAGTGTTTCCTGATGCACAGCTACCTCACCATCCCATAATAAGCCCAGCATATCCCATTCCACTTGAATGGCTCTCCCACACCATTAGTGAACAGATCAGGGCCATCCATACAGGAAGAGGGACTGCAGCCATAACTGTCCTCACATTAAATATGATGGCATTTAGCATGAGATTTCATGTCATAACATATTTTTCATTTTGTTTGCAGCTCTACAGTGTTACCACTTGCCTAAAGGGTCCCACGTGTGTTCAGTCACAAACTGACCAGCATTTCAAGAATCCGAACAAATTGCCCAGGGGTACCTGGCAAACTGGCTGGAGGGGCAGCAGTTGCTGTGACCTGCCTGCAAAGGAGCAGAGGCTCTGGACAGGCACACCCCACCCAGCCTGATCAGCCTACAGGATCTGATGTTGGCAAGGCAGATCAGATGTACAGCGTGTGCCCTGCGCTGCCTAAATCTGCAGCTGGGCTACAGCACTTGAATTGCATTCGGGCCACAGTTCATATGATGCTTGTCCTCGTGCTTCTCTCCAGGAATTCCCTCCTGGCCTTATGGCAATCCAGTTTCTGTGCACTTGTTCCCTAGATTTCCTTGTTGCAACACACAGGCCTCGATCTTTGCAGGCTTTGGCCATGTTATCTGTGCAAAGGTTTATGATGTTTTTAGGGTACAAACAGATGTCATGTATTAAATCACTACTTTTATATAAACTCTCTTAGTGCAAAATCACGTTCACACTTCATTTACTAGATCCTGTAGCTCCAGAGAAATCAGGATCATTTGTTCCTAACTACACGAATATAACTGGAACAGCAATGGAGGACAGCTGTGAGGGGTTATCTAAGTGTATTTCAGAGCCAGTTTACAGGTCAATAAATACAGGTTTATTCATAACCGTTGCATCCGGAGGCTGAACAGAAAGAGATGAGTGCACATTTGCAGACCGTAAAACTTTCTAATGCTATTCAAGAAGGATAACACTAAAATTGATGCTTCTGCCCATCACGAAGATGTGTAATGAACGACAGAGGAAAGCCACTGCCTTTGCTCAGAGACAACTTGCATTTTCTAAGTGGCTCCTGAACAGCTGAAATCAAACAATTCATGCCAATGACAGCAGAGTCAATAAAGACAATTGCATTTGTTTAGCTCAGGAGTCTAGAGGTACAGGTGAACAATGCAATGGCAAAGTTTGCTGGGAACCTGAATGTCTTTTATAAGGACAATCCAGCTATTTTAGTCAGGGGAAAAAAATCTTTCTAAATTGGAATCAGAAGATAAAAAATTCAAATTTTACACTACCTAAAATTTCTGGAAAATGTTGACTTGGTACTTAATAATTTTCTCATGAGTACAGTTGGAGAATTTAACTTCAACATGATAAAGAACTCTTTCTTTACATTTGTGATTAGTTTCATTTACAGCCATGCTATACGAAATGTAACTTCCCATAAATCATTCAGTGAGAATTTCTTCTGCCTGAACTTTTTGACTTGTTGCAAACAGTATCTACTTAAGAAATCATCCCATTCCCAAAGGATGTATAACAAGAGTTACACTTAGGGCTTTCTGTATAGTTTACAGTCAGAAAGGAATGCTGCACTTGTTAGATTGCAGTTTGGAGGGTCAGATTATTTCTCTCTTTGAGCACATCTTGGGAAAGATGGGAAAGAGTTATTGGGATGCCCTCTGTCATCTTCAGTTTTCATCAGTATTTGTTTCCTTGGTGCCTCTTGCTTCTGTATTTTCTCTTTAAATGAGCAGTGGTAGAACTGGTCTGTTATGAAATACCAGCAAAATACAGATGAAAGTATACCAATATGAATAGGATTTATCAAGACAGCAAGAAAAGCTCTACTCCCACTCTTCCCATACCTTAAAAGAAACTTGACATAAAAAACTTGACAGCACCGTCATTGGGACTAAAAAGTAACTTTGCTTCATTGAGATGAATGAGGCCAGGCTGTATGTAGGGCTGGCATGTCACACTACATCAAAAATGGCCAGAAAGACGAACAAAACTATCCTTGCCACAGAGCTTATAAAATCTGTGTCTCTCCTGAAAGGGCAGCACTGGTGAGGTGCATCACAAAACATCTCAGCAGGTGGGTTTGCTATGCAGAATTTGCTGTATTTAAATCAATTGATTTAAAGTGTCTCAAAATGTGCAATAATTTCTTACAACATGCAATAGTACACTACTTTGGAAAAATACCTTTTATTTGTATTTCTTTATACAAATACATTTGTGTGTCTTTGTGTATATCAAATAAATTTAGAGCAGTGTTGACAATAACTTGCTGCATTTTTACCTTTCGCCCCTTGAGCTGGAGATTCATGCGTCTGTTAGGATTTCTCTGAGTTTACCTTGAGTTATTTGCTTAACATGGGGCTGAGGCCATTTGAGATGTTCTGTGCTCTCCCACCTGGCCTCCAGCAGCTGGTTCAGGGATTGCCAGTGCTGTGCAGACTGCTCTGCAAACTGAGGGTGCCCAAAACGGCACTACACACCTAAACAGCTGAAAACCCAATTTGCAACCCTTTCACTAAGGGAAATAATAGAGGGAGAGAAGCATTAGATGCTGACATGGAAATTCATGTTTCTAACTGCTGCTGCCCACATTGCAGCTCTTGCAGCCTGGCAGCTTCTTTTTAAGAGATGTTGCAGGATGGATTTGCTTTTTCCCTCTGATTATACTGCTGTTAGAGCTGCCTGGCAGGAGCTGTAGCCCTTCTGTTTCCTGACTGAGTGTGCTTGTGTGGTGTTGGATTAAGTGAGGCTCCCCGTGGGAATGGCTTCTATGTGTTCTTGGTTCCCTTCCCAGGTTGGTTTCTCTCCATGCTACAGACACTGAGATCCAGGTGCTGAGGGGCGGGATTATGTGCAGCGCATCCCTGCAATCCATGCAGAGCAGGATTTAGGATGTTTAACAGACTCAAACAGCCTTGCCTGCAGCTCATCAGTTGCAGTGTGTTGACTGGGCTGAAAATGGTGCTCTGGTTGCCCAGGGCTCACCACCCAGGATGAGTGTCCAATCCTAAATCATAATCCTACACCTTGCTTTTTTTACCTCTCTTTCTCTTCCCGGTTGCTACTCAGGACAAAACTCCCTTTTATTCTCTTAATTTGAGAAAGCCTAATGCTCTGAAAATACTTGCAAGCCAGAACGACACTCATTTCTATTTACTTGCCAGGAGGTAGATAGCACTGGCTCAGGCAGACAGAACCTCCCAAATATTTTGGGGACAGAAATGGATGTGTATGAATCATAGGAACTGTCAAGCTGGTTATAACCTCTGCTCCCACTTGTGCAATTTTCTGAGTCCACTGATGAGGCATCCCAGTGATGCTGGTGCTCCTTTCCAAACAGGAAAATGCATCTTAGCCTCCTCAGATGAGGATTATTTTGTGCCCTGAAACATGACACCTTAATTCCTCCTACAACTACATTTCGTTTCTGTGAACAGTTGAGAGTTCTTCAACATTTTTTTGAACCTGGAAAAAAAGGAGAATTATTAGAAGTAAAATATGTTATTAAATGGGAGCTGACATGTGTCAGGCTTATTGATGGGAACTTGCATAAAATGTGATATTACTTCATTCCTACCTTAATTGAAGATATTTTCAGCCTAAGTGATGTGTAACTGCTCAGTGATTTAGCTCTCTTTTATGAATAATTATATTACATGTATTCTCTCTGGGTATTTCCATTGATACATAGGATAAGTCTCTGTCAGAATAGCCTGTAAAGTGGTCAGGCAGATCTCACTTTATTGAATCCCTTTGAAAAGAGCATATTTTGCCTTCTTAAAGGCAATGGTTAAATTAATAAACACAATGAGAAACCTTTCAAATGAGAGGAATATTCCTTCAGCTTATGATCTAATTCCCTGGACACCCACTTACTAAAGATTTGACAGGAGTAACATGAAGCTACAGCATTCACTATGTGGTTCATTTTTTATCAAACAAGACAGAAAGAATGAAGCCTTGTCTGTGTTTGAAAGCTATATCGTGTTTCTGCCATTTCTTTAGGCTTTCTTACAGAAACCTCTCAGTTCTCCCTCTCTCATCTTCTTCAGGCTGTTATATTAGCAATTTCTTTTCAGTGATTAACAAAATTATGGTGAAGCATAGGAAGAGCCTCATTCTTACCTATGTACTAATGAAATAACTGATTTCAAACTGTGATGAAAACAGAAATAATTACAAACACTTCAGAAAATAAAGAAATCTTCAAGAGTTATATTTAATATTAAACATCACACAGAAAATTTCCCAGGCAACAGGCCAAGCTGAGATTAACTGGATCTTCTTTAAGAGGCATTTGTAATGTAAATTTAAAACCAAACAGTAAAAACACTTTGACAAACCTTTACATCGTTGCCACAATCTGCATCGAGACCAAATAAAATAATAGACAGGAAAGCTGCCAGCATCCAAGCCAGGAGTATGCAAATGCCCTATTCTGCAGCTCACTGATAGCAGCTGGAGAGCTGAATCTAACAGCACCACTTCAAAGCTTTCCTAGGAAATAATTGAACACTTAATGATTTTAAAGTTCCATGATAGCTCTAATGCCAAGTTGTTGCTTAAATTAATTTACTTAACTAATGATGAACACATGTGTCTGGAAGACACCTGTGTGTGTGTTTGTGGCTCTGCCATGGTGATAACTAGAGCAAGAAATACAGTAGGGTATGGGTCTTGTCACCGGGCAAGCTGGGTAGGCAGTTGGCTCTGGCTGAGGTGAAAAGTTCACCTTTCAGACCACAGATTTCCTTTGATATCATTTATTTGGTGCCACCTAGGTGTGCTTCCAGAGCAAACTTAGCAGGGCATCTTTCTTCAAAATGCAAGAGAAGACTCGGACTTGCCGGCAGCAAAAAAGAAATTACTTTTGCTTAAGGCATTTCTGGATGATGGTGGTGTTTCAGCCCCCACTAAGTTGGCTTCTGCCAGTTTGAGGTAGAGAAGAGAGGGAGGTAAACCCACAATGCCAGGATGGAAGAAGTACAGGAACTTCCCCTTCTGTGGCCAAGGTGTGGGGCAGAATGAGCTGCCTGCAGAGCTGGCACTGCTGGCAGGGGTCCTGGGGTGGAGGCATTGCAGCAAGTAACCCCACTTGGGCAAAAGGAGTGAGTGGGAAGGATTATCCAACAGATAAAGATTTACAGTAACTTCCAGACCTTGCTCTAGCAAATTGCTTCTCACACTTTTTTGAGGCTGTTTCCCTTTCCAGGGAAGTTATCCTACTGCTTCCCTTTTCCCATCCTTGTCTCTGGTTATTTAGATGAAAAATTGTGCAGCACATGGGCCGTGCATCTGTAGGTGAACCCAAGAAGCTTAACACAGCTTTGCTCTGAAGTCATCTGGCACCTGTTTCAAGTGGGAAATAGTAATTTGAGGAAGGAGATAAGCTGGGTAAGAGAAAGTAATCAATTCCAACTCTAGTCCCACAATGCAGAAACTCCCCCATTTCAAACTGCAGTTGTTTTTTTTTCAGTGTACTGATGTCGCCAGTGAGGACATAAAAAATTTATGAGGATTCTTGATAGAGAAGTGAGGAATATGTGACAGAAGCCTTCACACTCAGAAAAGGTGGGAGAAAGATGCATAGGAAATAATAATTTCCGGTTTCTCAAGTTCTAAGGGGCAATCCTTGAAATGATGAGGCAGCCTGATTAACACAACAAGCAGTGCTGTTCCACACTTGTAATTGAAATGTGGACTTCATTGCCATGGTATGTTGCACCTCCATTATATGAGGTGAAGGTTGTAATGTACTTCCCTTGCTTTCTGCTCACTTCCTATGTCCCAAGGGAATGTCATTTGCACCATCTTCAGGTACCTGCACTACATTTGGCATGACTGGCCATCTTTGCTCATGGCCTCTTCTGGCCCCAGGACTCCCTGTTACTTTGTCAGCCCTTCTATGAGTCAAGCTCAAAGTATGCAGAAGTGCTACTGCAAAGTTGTTCATAGGGACACGAGCAAAATAGTACTTGCCTTGTGGATAAATGGGAATTTTCAGCTGTCGGGTCTCTGAATTAAAATACATGGCCTCAAAAGGCTGGAAGTCATGTTGGTAAAAAAAAGTCTCCACAAAAGTGCTGTGTGGAAAAATGTTTGAGAGCCTGAAAGCATGAAAAGGGGAAAGAGAAATTCCAACCAGCCTGGTCTTGTAGGGGGTTTAATCCTTCTTTATAAATCAGCCTCTTTGTACCTATGAAACATGTTTGATCAGATTCCAAATCATGGCAGTGATTTGTGCCAAGTGGGAAGCTGAAAAGTAGAGGAATGTCAGATATTTAAATATTTTACCAGCCCTTCATCTGGGTTAATATTCTATTAGCAGCAAATATTCCTCTCTGCTAAGGAGTCTGCAACTACTGCTCACCATGCTGAGCTACGGGTGGCCTTGCACAAAGGTGGTATGAAAGACAAGAGTTGAGGGAAATATTGACACCACTCATTTCTTCTTTCCTAATGATGCACTGAACACTCCATACTGATGTATGTTTGCATTTTCTGTGCCTTGATTTGCAAGCCCAAGCCGCACAATTCAGCCTTTTTCCCCACTCATGTTGCTTTCTGCTGTTCATACGTGCCTCTGTAGCTTCATCATCGCAACCATACCAGATCACTGGGTCTGTGATGAGGATGGCAGCTGGCAGGTCAGTAGGATGGAGAGATTTCCTAGCCTTTGTACAAGCCTAATTCTGACAAAGTGGTTGCTGGTGGGACAGGCGTGCCCATGACTTGTCTTCCTGTACTCACCAGGAAGTGTTTCATTGCAAAGGGTTACCAGCCTCTCCTGGAGGGAGCACAAGTGCAGTGAACTCTGGCAAGGAGCAGACCACCAGGTCTCTGACAAGAGCCGGCGTGGATACGGCAGGGCTGCCAGATACCAGCTCTGGGAAGATGGTTAGCTCAGTGCTCAGAGTGCAACAGCCCGAGCAGGGTGCAGGAGTAGACTGAGTTCTGTGCTGCAACCTGCAACCATCTTCAGTATAGAAAATGTGACTAATTATTAAAAAAACTCAGGACAGTTTCTCTGAGCAGCTGCCTCTAAGGAGCATATCAGCAAATGGCGGTATAGACATCAGTTGGCAGGCTGGAAGCATGGAGGGTTGCAATGATAATATAAACCATCCACATGAAAAAACTGATACATTAAAGTATTGATATATTAGAATAAAACGTGGGGAATTTACCTGATTGTGTAATGTTATCAAGTCCTGAAACATCAATTTTATTGTATTTTTATGAATATCTAGCTAAACAATTGCACCCAGTCTTGCTGGTTGGTCAGCTCATAGTGGACTATTTATTCTATGAAAAATACTAAAATTATTTCCTCTCAATAGCTTGGTTCAGGAATGAACCAAAGAGTATGTGGAATTCACATGAAATTTAGTATTAGTGGAGATTGTGGTAGTGACTAGGACCACCTTGCTTTCTTTCTCCATTCTTTCATACTATATGTCCTACTGAATTAATTAAAAAATTGGGGAGCCCTCCAGTGGTTGAAATTATAGAGCCTAAATTATGTTAGAGAGGTGTCCAAAAATCTGATGGTGTCTTCCAGCTTCACAAAAATGCATACAATTTAAAGACAGAATTTTACAAAGTGTTATCTTTTTACTGAAGATACAATTTTTGCAAGGTCAATCCAGTTAAGTACCCGTGAAGGTATTTGGGGGAAAATTTCCACAGAAGTTCATTTTAGAAAATATCCCCAAATGCAATATATAAAATAACAAGCTCAAGTTCTTAGAGATCTCCTTTTAAAGGTAAACACCAGGAATTTGAGCAATTGCTTTTAGCAATAAAATTGTTCTCTTCCTCCTCATACTGGTACTTGGTATTCTGCTTTTCTTCCAAAAAACCCCCAAAACCAACCAACCAGCTTCTGTGTCTGTGGGCAACCATGACGCTTGGCTCTTTGACAACCTCTATAATGATTCCTTAAAGGTCTGTTTTGTGTAGATTTATCCAGAAATGATGCCAACAGAGTGTTCTGTTAAAAACAGATAGAAAAGTATGCAAACTTAACTCAGGTTTTCAGCCCAGCTGTAGCTCATTAAGGTAAACAAAAAGCATTGAGGAACTCTGCTCTGGATCATCCTTGATCTCACTTCTCAAATACTCATTGATTTCCATGACAGGAGATTTGGACTAAAAATCTTTAGGGAGGCGTGGCAACGTTGCAAAGAAAAATACCACCTTTTTTTTTTTTTTTGGCCTTAGGACTGACTATCTCCTACTACGACCCTCATATTTCTGTTACATCATGGAACTAAGCACAGAGGGAACATATGTAAGATTTTTATAAATGAGGACATCTAGGGTCATTTCATATATGCCTCAATCCAACGAATTGGAAACCCAGTGCAAAAACCATTTAATTTGAGAGCTTTCGGCTCAGGCTCTTGGAAAAGGATAAATGGATCAAAATAAGAAGAGCACCAAATCTCCCTTTGAGCTGGGAGACCATCTTTGCACAGGAACTGGCTGCTGGACTGGATGGCTTTGCCGTCGAGAGGGGTGGGGATACCCAGCCCTAAGCCTGAACTCCCAGTCACCTATGGCTTGTTGTCAGCTGCAGAGCAGCCAGGAAGCAAACCAGTCTGGTCACTAGCCCAGAAAGATCCTCCTGCCCTCTAATTAGCTGTGAACTGACATTGGTGACTTGAAAGACATCTCCATTGGTTTTGTTGGGGTTTTTTTACCCTCCTCTCAAGCGTTGTGAGAGGTTTCTCTTGTCCAGCATACTGCTCCATAGCCTAGAGATGATCACACCACTTCGTGCACAGTCTGAGACAATATCCCATCTTCCAGAGCCCACATAGTGGGATGTGTGTCAAACTCCTACCATAAAACAGGAGGGCTGTACATCACATGGGCTTATCATAGGGTGCAATCACTGCCCCCGGCAGTGCTGGGCTGAAGGCAGTGGCAGTGAGAAAGCTGGAGCATCAGCTTCCACCTAGTGGAAACATCCTATTTCCCAAGGATGAGGATGGCCAACTTCTACACTGCACCACAGCCACTGCACCAGCAGTGTTGGCTGCTGCCAGTGGTGAAGGGCAGTCCCAAAGCCCCCTCCTGACTGCCAAAGCAGCACAAGTCCAAGAAAAGAAGGGGCACAGTGCAGCCTTTGGTCATCTGCAAAAGCACAAAAATAGCACGGAGTGCCTACAAGTTGAAAATGGTCTGTGTCAAGAGCTGTCAAAAGCTGTGGTTGCCACAGGGATAATTGGTTTGTGCCAGCTGTAGTTGATGGGCACCAAGCTGATGAAAGGAGACAGGATAATATGCCTTCTGTTGTTTAATTAAGGATTTTCTAAATCTGTGTAAACTGAAAGCTCTGGATGCCGAAAAGCACAGAAACGCACCCCAATATTCACAGAAATGAAAGAAGTCTGGGGAAACAGGGTTTCTACCAGAAAGCTCATGCACCTACATAGAGCAACCCCTGAGCAAGAAAAGGCCATTTGGCAATGCTCTTGCCCCTTATGTCCTACCAAACTTCTTCCTTCAGATTAATGCTTGTCACAATTTCCTTTATCACGGGGGCTGCAATCTTTACTTAATACCCTGAGGGAGAGACATCTTGTGTTATTTTGCACAGCACAAGTGATTGAAATACGACAGAAAACAGCTAACATGATCCCCAAACTGCTGGCTCACAGCCCAATATCTTTTCTACAGTCATTGCAAAGAAGGTGATTAATAGCATGCCAGAGAGCTGCTGTGTATACCAAACACTACTTGAAGGACTGTAAATAGATAAAACCAAACAATCGACAACTGTATACCAAAATAAGGACAGGCACACAAAGGGTGCACGGAATTTCAGTTGCTGAGCTCTACTTTTATTGGTGTTAATAGCAGGTATCAAGAGAAGATGAATAGCTCTCAAATTAAATTTGCAGCTAATCTCATAGTAGGTGACAAAGACTCTATCATAGAGACAGTAGCCTTATCTGGAGGATATAGTAATAAAATCCAACCTAAACAACACAAGCTAATTCACCCAGAATAAATGAAGAAACACGCATAACTGTTTGATGGGGCTAGAGGTGTTGAGAAAGTAACTACATTGGAAAAATGCTGGGGGGAAAAATGTGTGGCAAAGCCATGAAACAAGCTGTAAGCTTGAGATGTGGCAGGAAAATAAGGCTGAGCAATCTGTAAGAACAAGGCTAACTGTTTTGAGTCTGGGGAACACGAGAAGGGAGACGTTCATTTCACAGGACTGGCATGCTGGGGAAAAAATATGATCAAGTATTATCAAAAAAATATTATCAAGTATTAAAATTGTGAGGAAGAGACTGATGATCTCAGAAGCATTTCTCCACCACACACCTCCCTCTTTGAGTTCTCCCCCTGTCCCCAGGTTACCCACCTTTGGAGGCAAAGGATCTGCTCCTGCAATCCACTCTGACCCAGGAAGAGTATGGGTGGCACAACTGTCCACCCCAGTCAAGGTCCCTGCTTCTGAGTGCCCTGCAGCCCAGCTGTGCTCTGGTCCTCAGCTGCAGAGCTGCTGAGCATCTTCAAAAGATGGTCTTACCATAAGAGAGATAGCTCTGGCACTTCATAACTGTGGTATCACTCCACAAAGGGCACACCTGTCCTTATTACAAAAATGAGGGGATGGAAAAAGATTCAGAGATGGATTAACTAGGATATTGAGAGGTGTGGAATGGCTTTTACACCAGGAGCAGCCACAGGGACCAGAAATCTCCAGCTCAGGAGAGGACAAGTCCAGGGACTGATGAGATCTAGATTCACAAAAAGGCATAGGGTGGTGTCCCATCAGGACCCAGTGACACCAGAAGGTGGCCAGGGCAGAACTGCCAAAAGGAAATTGTTCTTCCAGAGACAGGGTACAATATTCACATTGGATCAAAAACAACTGTGTGAATTCACAAACATCCACTGCAGCTTCTAAAAATAAGAATAACCCTTCTGGATCAGGAGCTGCAAATTTTCGAAGGCTAGAAGAATATTCTGGGAAAACACACCTAACCTGTTCTCATATTCCTGCTTATGTGTGCACTATGACTGAACTCAGAGGCTCAATTTGAGACCAAATTGACAAATAGTCTGACTCAGGATGGCCACTCTGATGTCTTGGATGATGTACCTGTACCACAGGTTTCCCCATACATTTCCTCTTGCCACAGCACAAGAGTTGGACCAGGCCACCCCTGATGTTGCAATTCTCTCTGCATTTATTGTGACAGTTGGTCCTAGTCAAGCTACATGTTTCTGTGCCTCCAGTAACCATCTCTTTCAATGGTCACTATCTTCTTCACGCCAAGGAAGGCAATAACAGAGGGGAAACAGAGTATCTAAATTATTGAAATAGAGAGGTTTTCAAAATAATTTAGCACTTACACTTTTCTTCTGGTAAGAACTCCTCCTGAAAAGTAGTTTTTTAGTTTTCTTCACTGAAGTCACTTGCTCTGAAAAACACTTTCAGGTCTGGTTTGGTGGTACCTTTGTCTGTAGTTCCCACAATCCTAGTCTTTGCTGGTAAAAAACAAGCATAGTTGGAACAGTCTTCAGGGTTCTCTCTACAACTTCCAGGTGACAAGTTTCTTCAGGTCATAGACGCTCCTCCATCTAAAAGAAATGGCTCTTGCAGAAGCCCGTGCTGTACCAACCACAAAATCCTCCATCCCCAAAACAAACATACACTGCTTGACTGCACAGTGCTACCTGCAACAGTGCATCAGGTTATCACTGCTCACCTCTCCCAGGTGCACTGGATTTGGATTAATCCCTTGTTACCTCACAGGCAGATCTGGCACTGGCAGCTCTTCGGGATATGCACTACACCTTCAACTTCTCCATTTCTACCCTCAAATACATTCCATCTGATTCTGAAGATTGTAAAAATAATCAATAATAGGTTAAACCATGTGTTTTCTTCAGACACTGGGTCTGCTTACATTAAATGAGTGCTTATTAATTAATTTACAGAAATGCTTTGGTAATCCTGAACTTTTACTTTTTTTTTTTCTTTTGGTACCTGTAAGCTCTGTGACACCAATTTTATTGTGCTTAGGGGATAAATTTAACTCACTAGCAGAGTTTTGGATGGGTTTGCTTTATCACATTTAGAAACAGGGGACTAGTCCCCCCCTTACACTACTATTTCTTAATGATGCAATTTTGCCAGTGAAGATGAGTTGGTAAAGACATGAGGATTACATTTAAATTCAGCTGTATTTGTAGTTTAAACATGCAGGAAATGAGATGAGGGGAGGAAGAGCTTATGCTAATCCAAACAAACGGAAGCGCTCATAACATTTTCACAAGGTTTATTTGAAATCACATTAAATTCTGTTTGCAACCTGATGCATCTGCAAAAAAGGTGCTACCAAAATATGCTTACCTGTTGTAATACAACCACTCCTGGGCTTTTAATGAATGCGCTTTGCCACAGGGATGCTTAAATCATGTGCTGCATATGCAAAGCACAATAGAATCTATTAAACAACTAAGCCACTAAGCCCATCTTTTAATTCATTCAAGTAAACAAATGAAGGTAAAAAGGCAGAAGTGACCAGTTTATGGCCCTACAGCAAACCTGCCCAGAGCTGGGATGACAGTACAGGAATATGGCATTACTCTCCCAAGTCCTAACTATCCTCCCAGGGCTGTGGTGAGCCTCTACCTTGGTGTCTCGTTCCTGAGCCAAAGATTTGATTTCTGCTGGTGCTGCAGCTGGACAGACCAGTGTTTCTGCAAGTGGAATTGAGTGGTTTGAGCCAATTTCTTCCTTCATGTGCAAGGGTAAAAGAAAACAGGTAGAATACAGAGGTACTAGAAGAAAACACCCTGCTAGGGCCTGGTGCTGTGTCCCTCTTTGAATGCAAAGCTGCTCCTGTTCAGACTCCACAAACGCTGCCCAGACCTACAGAAAGAGGACACACATTACATGTATTAACCTTTTCTGTTGATCTAAGGATGATTTCTGGGAAGAATCAGAGAGGGCAGCTCACCAGCTGCCTCACGGGTGGTTTTCACTGCTCTTTGGAAAGCCACCCCAAGAAAAGACACCAAAATGACAGTATGCATATGCCTCTCATGCAGCCATTCAAACTGTGCATGTAGAGTCCTTTTTTTTAGAAGAAAATGTTGTGTCATTTTTTTCCGGGAAATCATTCTCTCCATCATCGCATGTGTTAAAGTGATTGTTTCCCTACAGAAAAAATACACATTTGGGAGTTTTGGAAGGTTTTTATCAACTTTTGTTTCTATTACTCCCCCTTACTCCTTTAAAACAGGTCTGTTGGCCTACATTTGCAATACTGAAAAAGGTGTAATGATATTTCCAATATTCAATATTTTTGTTGAAACCATCTTGAGAAAATAATTTTTAATTAAACAGATTTACTATTTCTCGTCTCTGTAGGTTCTGTCTGATTTCCTAGCTCCTCAAAATGACAAAAAACATTTGTCTGTTCAGAGATGCTGGCCCAAAGCCCATCACACCCACAAGCTGTAGTTTTATGATATGAAATGTTTGCCTAATTCTCCATACCATGGAATTATAACCTTAGTTTAATGAAGAAAAAAACATCTGTTACATAAGCAATCCCACCAGAACATGGAATTAAAGGACAAATCCAATCTAGGCAACTCAGAGGAGTGGACATGTATTTACTCTCTGAGATTACCTCTTAGCAAGTGCCAAGATACCACAGGGAGAGGTGCTGTTATAAAAAGAAAACACAGATTGCTGAAGCTAGAGCTGAACCTCTCCAGAGAATACCAGAAAATACTTCTGCCTCTGCTTTCTAGCATTTGCTTTCATGAAAGTGTAGCAGGCACCCTGCACAACATGGGGGCAAAAAAAGAAAAACCAAAACCCACCAAACATCCCAAAAGCCCATAGTACCTTATTTGGCAAGATGCAAAACATTTCTGGTGGATGTTAAATTATCCCAGCTCTTGATTCCAGTGAAAGCTAAAAGTGCTTTGCTATGCCACCAGGCAAGGCAGGAGAAGGAGGAGGATGTGCTCAGTGCTTTTAACAAGAAGCTCTACACATGCCAGCTTTCTTCTCCTACGGATGGGATGAGACACAGGCAGCTCTTGGTGAGTTGTGGGTATTTCTGCAATGCACTTTCATCGTGTTGCTGCAATTCCAAGAGATAACATGACATTTTTCTCCCCTTTTGCATGACACCTTTCCCCCCTTTCTATTATAAATCACTCATTTGTGTCTTGTAGGTTTAGGAATATAATCATCATCCAGTGACATTGCTCAGTACAACATTATGTTTCCTATACCTAATCTAAAAATGGACAAATATTTCTTGGTTTCATGTATCTACTTTCTACTTCCTGATATCACAAACTACTCACAAACAATAGATTAACTGTTTCTGTAGCTTTCCTTTTTCACAAAATTGATGTAACACCTTCATTTTGACTATGGCAGTATTTCCCAAACTTCCATTTTTCACGGTTGTCACATTCTGCTTCTCAGCACGCCCTGACATGCTCCTGCCTTGAGGATGATAAGCAGCGCAGGGGCCCATCTCTTATGGCACACCTCCCTCCCCCGGGGAGCCGCGGGCCAGGTGCTCCTCTGCCTGTCCCGCCAGCAGAGCCTCGTTCGAGGGCAGCGACAAACTCCTGTCCAGGAATGTGCCACAACAGCCAAATTATGCAACTGTCGTTCGCCAGGAGGGCACAGTGCCCTATTTGTGCTGCTCGCCTTTGCATGGGGTAAATAAATGTTTATTGATGGTGAGAAGGAGCGCAAGACTGAACTTGTCCCTCTACAGCCACGGTGACAGCCGGGGAGCTTATGCACGGGGAGGAGGGATCTGAGAGCACAGCCCGTCCCCTCCCCCAGGGAACGCTGTGACCAGACTGTCCTTGGGTTACCTGTGATCTCTTTTCTCCCTTCCACTTGGTGTTTAGCAATGCCACAAAAATATGAACAGCTTCTCCAGGAGAAATGTGGGTGCCTCAAGTCCCATCTCACCGTGTGTTACAGCCTGGGGAGCTGGGAGACATTGGCCTAAGTAGTCTTGAGTAGGAAACAGCCCTTTGTCTCCTGCATGCATGAGCTGGCTACTGATATATAAGACTGAAATACTTCGAAAATACCACGAGGATTTTAAGCATCAGTCTCCATAAGAGAGTAAAGGCATGCAAATTTTTAAGAGACAAGTGGCTTCTGGTGCTCTGCCCTGTGATGGGCATGGCTTGAGGCACAACCTATCCTCCTTGTTTTCTTTGGGCTACTTCGCAAGCTTCCCTGTTGGCTCGCTGACTCCTCCGGCACCTTCCAGGTCCTGCACAGGTCACCAAGTCAGCCTGAGCACTACCCTGCCTGGGGCTTGGGCTTTCTTAAAGGTGAATGAGCACAGCTGCTACTCAGAGAGGATCCTAAAGAAGAGAAGAGCAGCTGACCACACAGTGATGAGCACTGGTGACACGGTGACATGGTCCTGAGTCCATGAGAGTGGCAGCCAAAACAGCCAGGATGCTGCCTGGTTTCAGCCCACCAGCACTCACTGTTTTCCAGCCAGTGGTGAACACAGCTGCGAATGGGTGGCCCTGCCAGTGGCACCAGCAAGGCATTGGACAGATAGAGCCCATGAGCCATTCAATAGGATGTACCCTGCTCAAGAAGGAGAAATCACTGTCTTTCAGACTTTTCACCCTGGCCAGCCAGTCACTGGTGGCTGCTTGGCTAGCAAGATGCTGGTGGGGTGCTGGTTGCCAGGAGAAGAGGAAGTCCATGCAGTGCAGCCAGCATGGGGTAAAGACCTGCCCTCGGCAAAGGTGTGCGGGCTAATGAGAAGCAGATTTGGTGTCTGCCACCAGGCATGCACTGCAAGGGCAGGCACCTGTGTTCTGCATGCAGCAGCTAGCCCGAGGGCTCCTCTCTCTGCTGAGCTACTGTTGGTGCTCCTCCAGGCTTGTGAATGGCTTCCTCCACAAACACCTACCAAGAACATACACAGCATATGCAGCAGGTAACCAACTAACTCGTGAAGGCATGTGAATCAGCTTTTAGAAATGGCAGTAACTTCTTCCACTTGTTTCTTTTGTCTGGTACAGTAGCTGAAACAAATGAGCTATGCTGCTGCCTTAAATCACTAACTTCAAGACAGTGTATTTTTCACATTTGAGACTTGCAGGCAAAAGTATTATTGCCATATGGTGGGATGACCACGTCAGGATGCCAGGTACTCAGTGAAGCCGCTCTCTCACTCCCCTCTTCAACTGGACAGAAGAGAGAACATACAATGAAAGGTTCATGAGTTAAGGACTGAGGAGTTAAGGGAGAGATCACTCACTGATCACTGTCAGGGGCAAAACAGCCTCAAAATGGGAGTATTAATTAAATTTATTACTGACAGAATCAGAGCAGCATAATGAGAAGTAAAATAAATCTTAAAAAACACCTTTACCCCACCACTCCCTTCTTCCAAGTTCTACTTCCTTCCCCCACAGTGGCCCAGGGAGACTGGGAATGGGGGTTATGGGCAGTTGTTTCTGCTGCTGCTCAGGGAGATGAGTCCTTCCCCTACTCCCTTGGACTCACTTCCAAGGGGCAGTCCTCCATGAACTTCTTCAATGCGACTTCATCCCATGGGAAACAGTTCTTCACAAACTGCTGCAACATGGGCCACTCTGCCATGGGGTGCAGTCCTTCAGGCAAAGCCTGCTCCCATGTAGGTCCCCCAGAGGGCCACAAGTCCAACCATGAACACCTGCTCCAGCGTGGGCTCCTCTCCCCATAGGTCAGCAGGTCCCTGCCAGGCCCCTGCTCCAGCATGGGTCTCCTCCACACTCTGCAGGTGGACCTCTGCGTTCCAGTGGACAGCCATGGGCTGCAGGGGCACAGCTACTTCACCATGGTCTGCACGACGGGCTGCAGGGGAACCTCAGCTCTGGCCCCTGAAGCACCTCCTGCCCCTCCTTCTCCAATGACCTTGGAGTCTGCAGAGCTGTTCACGTATTCTCACTCTGCTCTTCTCTGGCTGCAATTACATCTGCACAGTAACTTTTTTCTCCTTCTTAAATATGGTGCCACAGAGGCATTACTATCATTCCTGATTGGTTTAGCCTTGGCCAGTGGCTGGTCCATCCTGGAACGAGCTGGCATTGGCTCTAGCAGATACGGGGGAAGCTTCCAGCAACTTCTTACAGAAGCCAGCCTTGTAGCCCCCGTGCTGCCAGAACGTGGCCATGCAAACCCAATATATGCCAGCTAGGTTCAACTGGTATAGTTTGAAAAGTTGCCAAGGTTTGGGACGTAAGGTTTCTTTTTCTGGTCTGGAGTGGATGGAGCAGAACTAATACATTTCTGTTGCAATAAAAGTGAATCAAAGCAATTTATTCTCTTGTTTTGACAAAACTTCATTATTTTTTGCACCTGATTTTCACATCAAGTAAATATCAGAATAGAACCCACGTTTTCAGTTTTCATTAGCAATGGAATAAACATAATCAAAAGAAGCATTCACAACCACAAGTCATTTTGCAAGAAGAGTATGTACTTATGACAAAAAAAAATGCATGTTCCAGACTGCAATCAGTTAATGAAAACTCCTTGTTCAAAGTACATGCTCTCATAGTCATATTCAAAACCTATTGAAATCAGCATTGATATGTGAATAAGATCCAAATGATCTTTGAATGGGTTCTTTTTAAAAACAGAAGAAAACCTAGGGCTGTTACAGTGAAGCTTCCCCTTCACTGCTCGATTAAACAACAATGATTGCAAACTCTCAGCTCCTTTGCATGCTCTTCTTTATTGGCTCTGGCAAGGAGCAAAACAAAGATGACCGTGTATACTGACTCTACATCTTAAAAGTTCGAAAGAGATGTGTTACCAAATACTCCAGGTTGCACTGTAAGGGCTCCAAGCAGCTCTGGAAGAGGGATCAGAAATGCAATTGATTCTCACCCACTGCTGTAAATTCATTGTTTCTTTCCTGTCAGTCACTGTCAGAGGTAGTGTAGGAGAATGACTGAGAAGCAGATGGCTTCATCTAATAAATTTTGCAGGCTCATTTTTAAACAAGTGAGGCAGTCAGCAGTGACAGTGCTACGTAAAAATATTTCTGCCTGTCCCAATGTCAGCACCAGCACTGAAAATGGCCTGCATGTTCCTGCTGGTTAGTAGGCTGGTTCTGCTGGGACTGGCAATAGCTTGTTTCTCAGTTCCCACAGTGGTGGCACAAGTTTCTTTCTTGCTAGCAAACGTCTCCTGGGGGTGAGGAGCTGAGTAGAAACCTGGTGTATGGAAAGAAATAAGAATATATTCTTATATAAGGAAGATATTTTTTACAATGATGGTGGTAAAACATTGGAACAGGTTGCCCAGAGAGGTGGTAGATACCTCATCCCTGGAAACATTCAAGGCCAGGATGCAATGGGCTCTGAGCGACCTGCTTTAGTTGAAGGTGTCCCTGCTCATTGAAGGGGAGTTGGGCTAGATGACTTTTAAAGGTCTCATCCAACCCTAAACTATTCTTTAATTCTGTGATTCTATGATTCTTCAAATTATCAGTGTGCACCTTCTTTGATGCTCACTGATACAACAGTGTATAGGATTGTCAAGTCCTCTTTAGTATGCATAAGCAAGGAAGACTAATTAATAGATGGTGCTGTTGGTGAGTTTGCTGTTCTTCGTAGGGGAAATGGCCTGAAGTTGTGTCAGGGAGGTTTAGGTTAGATATTAGAGAAAGGTTCATCACCCAGGGGGTGGCTGGGCACTGGAACAGGCTCCCCAGGGAAGTGGTCACAGCACCAAACCTGACAGAGTTCAGGAAGTGCTTGGACAACCCTTTCAGGCACATGGTGTGACTCTTGGGGATTGTCCGCTGCAGGGCTAAGGGTTGGACTCCATAATCCTTGTGGATGCCTTCCAGCTCAGCATATTCTATGATCTCCAGCACCTATCCTCAGCGCTAGGTCAGGTCAGCTCAAACTAAATGCTAAATATGCCTGCAGTAGTTTTCCAAGCAATGGCACTTAAAGGCACGTGTGCATTATCTGTGTATGCAAGAATATTAGACAAGACCTCACTGCAGCTGTGTCAAGCACCTTTTCTCTGAGAAGAGTGAAGTGAGTCAATTCCTAGTGTCGGTAGAACGTAGGGGAGTGGAAAAATTGGTCTTCATGATTCCTGTAAGTGAAATATTTAGCATATTCTGAAGCCATAAGTTAGTTTTCTCACATTTCTCCCATTTTGCGAAGAAAGTAGTAGTGCATGCATATTCATGAGTATATGAAATTGATGGGGAATAATTATGCTATTCCGGGTAGTAGTAAAAATGGTTACATTTTAGTCACTTTTAGCCTGAGAACCTCTGTGGAAATAGTCACTCAAATGTTTAGAAAATAGATTCCTAAAGAACAGAGGATTCCTGAAGTTTCTGTGTGTCAGAACAGTCTCCCCTTTAAGAAGGTCAGCAGAAAGTGGACTCAATTGCCTATATGTATTTATTTTATATAGAGTATAGAATATACTCTCAATATTATAGATAGTATTATATAGCATATATATAGCATATTTTACATATATATAATATTTTCTGTTGTTTTTGTTTTTTGTTTTTTTTTTTTTATAAAACATACAGTGAAGCAGGTAAATGATTGTTACATTTGCTTTGACTCAGCACAGAAAGTCCCAAGCAGTTCTGTCTTGTGGGCTAACGCAGACGTGTTGCAGGACACTTGCCAGTATAACAAGGCAGCTGTCTTGTAGGACTTCACATTTATTCATGAGGAAAAGGAAACATTTCAAAGAACTGCTAACAGAGAAAACTTCTTCAGAGAAAAATCACTTCAAGATTTCTTCTTCAGCTCACATTGCAATTGTATGAAAATTTTGTTTGAAATATAAGCAATAAGTTCTTGACTAAATATTAAATTTTCTTCTTTTGGTATCTGTGTATGTTCTTGCATAAAAGGAAACCATTTGGCTGAACATTCTTGAAAAGCTATTTTTAGTATGTATAACTAACCACAACTTGCAACTCTTACATATCAAAATGGACCTCCAACATTCAGCATTTCAAACACCATTTGAATACCATCAAACATATAATCACTTCCAGGTTACAGAATGCTCTCATGCAATGCTAAAGGCTTTAAACAGAGAATGTTTGCTGTGAAATCAGCCCTGGAAAACATGGCTATTGAATACCCGATCAAAGGGCTCTCTGCCCAAAGCCAGAAAGCCCAATTCACCAGCAGACAAAGCAGAACTCTTTATACAACTATGGCATCTCTTGTTTGCCTAGAGAAGGCCAGACCAGTATCAGATGTAATGGCTACAGACATAATTAATGCAATTTATACACTGCTATCAGAGGACAGGGTTTCTAGATCATGTGTTCATTGCTGGCCTCTGCTTCTCCATGCTTCCCCTATTTGGGGAAATATTAAGTATCTACTAAAAATGTCCTTCATAGTTTATCACGTTTCCAAGTTTTTCTGTTAAAGATCAAAGGCAGATGATACCTCCCACTTTTAAATAGGTATGAAATAGATGACAATTTTGGGACAGGGAAAGGGAAGAGAAGGAAATCACCTCTGGCAGACTTCATTTTTTGGAACTACTGTTATAGTATTACATGGGTTATTTTGTGATAGATACTTTTGTCGATAACTGACTCCCCACAAACTCTTTCCTCATGCTGAGGAAGAGAATCTATAACTTCAATGACCAAAAGTACCTAAAAGATCCTATATGTCCCAGCACTCTGTGTTTGCAGATATAAGCACTTCCTTACATAAATCTTGTTTCCTAACTAAAAATATTTCACCACAGATATGAAAATAATGTCTAATCCAAATCAAGCTTTTAATAAAATAGGAGTAGAGTTCAAACCCTTCTGTGTTCACATACAGCCCATTAAAAATGTCTTTGTTCTTGTGGAGAGACAAATAAGACATGCTACTGTACAATCTGTTTGCTTTCAACATACATCTTACGGATTAAGAGTTCATTTCATTACTGGTTATGGAAAAAACCTTTGGGAGCTGAAACACTTCCAGCCTTACCCAAAGCAGAAGGTACAGAGGTTTTCCTTTTTCTTCTGTGTCTTTTCCCTACAGCAGGTATTTGGTCTATGAAAATAGGGCAGGGCATGAAATCAGGCCTGTGGGCCATCTTCCAGATTCAAAGAGATTGAGTCTATTATTGTAATTTCAGAAATTGTAGAATATTCAATTATGCTCACAAAAAATGCAGATAATCAATCCTTGCTCTAGAAGAGATATGTTTTAAAGTTCTGATCCAAATTATGGATGTGAAAAATTCTATTCTTGCAGGTGATGCTATTGAAATAAGGGGAACTTCCCTCCTGATGCAGTTTCTAGCAGCTGGAGATGTGCTTTTCAGATTTGGGCCTTTGAATATTATTTGAAACACGTTGTGATGCGTTTGCTCATGGCGGGTAACACATTACTCTGCGTGGACTCCCACTAACTTCAAGAAGTCTGCTCACAGAGCCAGGACCCACTCAGCAATCAAAACCTGGCCTCAGGCACAATATATATTAACACAGCAAAAAATCATTTTGAGCTGTGTTTGGGGAAAGCCCTGTTCACCTCCGTGGGTGACAGTTATCACTGTGTTTGGTGCTGCTTCCTAGCTATTCTTGATGCAGGAGAGAGGAAAATCATCACCGACTCTTCCTTTGAGGCTACACAAATCATCGGCAGCTCTTGCACAGCCTTTCTCACAAGTTGCTGTATGCACTGCTCCCATCTCTCAGGGTTGCAGACTTTTGGGCTCTTATTAGTGTGTCACCCTGCCCCATTTATGAGCTTTGGTGAAGTTATTCCTTGCTTACAGTGCATTTTGAGCTCTGGAGTGAGATGTTAGGGACAGCAGGATGAAGTTTCTAGCACAAATAAGATCCTCACAGATAAATTTAGGGGAAACTGCATAATTATTGATTTTTTATTTTCTTCTCAGTACTTCATTAAATTTTATTTCACTCTGTAAGTGTGACAAAATGACAGGATTACATGTCCTGTTTACCGGGATGTCATTCCAAACCAGTAACCTCCTGCTTTTAAAAGTACGTGAGGTCCCCTTGACAGTTTTGTCCAATGGGAGTATATGCACAAAAGCCCATAAGAATTTCTGTATTGAATTTCAGTAAAATACTAGTGGTTATATGGTTGGCTTGCTGCAGAACTTTGAAACATAAGTGAGAATGTTTTGTTTACAAATGCAAGGATTTCATCCTAGTGAGGTATTTGTCAACTTCTGTCAAAGTATAGAGAGGTATTATTCACATTAGACACTTTCACGTTGAAACCATGACTCTTCAAAACAAAGATAATAGAAACCAACCAAAATCTTTCTTTTGGGGACAGAGGAGAGGACAAAGAGGATGAGAATAAGAGCCTCTTATTGCTTCTTACTCATCTTGGTGAGGAATTAAATATTGCTGTCCCATGCTTAAGACAGAGTTATAAATAATTGTAATTTTTTGGCCACCAGTAAAACAGACCATATGTCTACACTGCAGCCACTGCAGGTCACATAAGTAAACCTGAGTTAGGGTTCAACTTGTTGGTTACATACTGCTCCCAGGGCTGTCTTGACAGCAGGAACCTCAGTGCAAATTCACCTCTCCAATCAGACAGCTCCTTTGGCAGCACTGCTGTGGCACCTTTGGTTTAAGCAGTGCCTAAGCCATGGCTTTGTCTCTCTGACTCCCACCAAGGTGAAGAAACAGTGAGGATAGGAAAAAAAATAAAAAATATTCCCCTGAACAAGGGCAGTCATGGCAGCTGCTCTGAGTTAACTACTGAGCCACAGTTCAGGACCAAAACTCCCATTACTACTTGGGGATATCAGTGTGATCAGGCTTTCCTGCTTCATTTCTCCCTTCAAGCATGACAGAGCTGGCTGCCCTGTGCGCTTTACTCCTGCTGATGCAGCGCAGACCAGATGAAAGCTGAGAGGGGAAAGATAGCCATGGCAGCAACTCTTGAAGGAGGAGAAAGCACAGCAAGGTCTTGGATGACTCACAGTGGGGTTTCAGTGCTCACCAATAAATGTGACCACTGTTTACTATGCTTGCATTTGCAGTCTGAGATGTAGGAGGCCAATATGCATGAGCAAAGGCAATGTCTGCAGGCTGGACAAGGACAGCTTGAGCATAGTATGCATCTGTACTTCATTCCGTGGGAAGGATCTTTCCATTAACTTTCCCCCAGAAGCAGAATAGCCTGTTGTCACTTTTGTCACACACCCATATCAGTTACATCCAACTGCTCACTCTCTTGTCCATCGATTTCTGGGAGAGTCCATGTTATATTTCTCTTGTTTACCACACAAAGGAATATATCAATGCAGTAAGTAAGCCCGTCTGGCAGGTGAGTGCAGTAACTCCTGCACACTGAACAAAAAATGTAGCAGAGTATTTCACAGCTATGCCATACACTGTTACAGGCACAACCAGATCAATATTAGGGTTATTCCAACACAGGATTATGGTCTGGTTTGTCACAACAGTCAAATCTAAATGAGACCCATGTTACCTCCTTCACTCACACAGCACACAGAGTTCCTGGCTTTGGTGTATTTATAATTACTAAAGAGTGATTCAGGTGATGTTCAGACCCTGCGCTACACTTTTTTCAACACCCACCCCACAAGGTAGGGAAGTAAATACAGAAATAACTTCACAAGAAAGAAAGAAAGAAAACTTGACTATTATGTTTTTATAAAAGAATTTCCAGAAAGTAACACATGACTGATATTGCTGATGCAACATGAATTTAATAAGTGAATCTCAGCAGTAAATCACAATCATGATGCCTATGCCTTAGGGTATTAAAACGTGACGCAAACTTGAGAGATTTAGAGACTTCTGATGTGTTCCATTACAGGGACATGAAAGCAGTGGCTCATAAAAACAAGGGGAAAAGGAAATAACACCAGAGGTTTTTACAAAGCTGCTGCATTCTGCCACAAAAAAACAAAACAAAACAAAACAAAACAAAAAAAAACAACAACAAAAAAAGGCATCATATTTCTGATGTAATTATGAGCCTTCAGCACCAAATCTTGATAGAGAGCTACTGTGCTAAAATCCATACTGAAGCATTTCCACATCTCCTTTTTTTAAACTATATTTAAACTATATTTAAGCAGAGGTTTAAACAAAGCTAAAAATTGCTGGATGTGGCCATAGGCAAAATGACATGCTACTTTCTTGGACACCAGTCCATCAGGTTCCAACTGAGTATAAGAAAAAACAAATCATCATGAGGAAAAATAGGCATTAGAGCAGGTTGCCCAGGGTCGTTGTGTAATCTTCATCCTTGTAGGTTTTCAAGACACAGCTAGATAAAACCCTGAGCAACCTGGTCTGACTTCAGAGCCAACCCTGCTTTGAGTGGGAACTGGGACTAGAGACATACTGAGGTGCCTTTAGACTCAAGTGTTTTGCAGGTGAAGATCCTTCTTTGTGGTGATGTATTTTTTTTTTTTAGTGAAGATCAGGGTTTTCCTTTCGTATTGGGAAAAATAGAGCCTTTTAAATATTTACATGAAAATGGAAGGTGTAGAAGTGTCAGCTGCATCCATTTGAGCCTCCTGGCTAGGGTGGTAACTCAAAAGGTGGAAGTTTCACATCTCTGCTGCATGATTCAGAGTGGAAGTTTGCCCCCTACCTCACTCTAGATGGGTTGCAAATGACACACCATTTAGATCAGTGTTTGCCTCAGCTTGCTAGACATCCTTGATGTGCTTGTGGTCACAACTATGTTTTTGGCTCAGCAAGGCAGAATGGTTTGGGGATTAAGTCCTGAGCCCCTTGGAATCCAGCAGTGGTCAAAGGTGCTAGAGTGCCTGCTGTGGCTTGGCCCAACTTCAGACTGTTGTAAGTTGTTTGTGGCCCCTCTTTGTTCACAGGGCAGCTCTCTGAGTCTCCACAATAGCCCAAGCAAGGTCATTTGCTGATTTCCTCCTTCCCTTTAGCCCATACCTGGCATGGCC
>JAWWMP010000081.1:84584409-84596026 GCA_035047865.1 Dendrocincla tyrannina | reverse complement strand
TAGCACATACCTGGCATGGCCTGGTTCTGCAAGGTACGTATGGGATAACAGGAGATGTCAGCACCTAGATCAGTCTCCTCTGTCACCTTACAGACAGCAAGCAGAGACTGCAAGGCAGCCCTAAGAAAAGAGCAGTGTTTTCAGCATTTCTGAAAGCACATTCAGTGCTTTTGGAGTCTGGCTATGCTGCACAGAGCCAAGAGCTCCCAAGAGTTAATCCTACCCCTAAAACTGTCTCCTTCTGTGCCCTCAAGCACAGTATTTCACCTCTCTGTTGCAATTTTTTCATCTGTAAAATTGGGATAATGACATTTTGTTAACTTGCAGGACTGCTGTGAACTTTAATTAAGGTGGGGTTTGTACAACGCTTTAATGAGAGAAAGCACTAAGAACAAGTAGATTATTTGATTAAGCTGGCTGATGTGGTGCTGTCAGACTTGCCCGAATAACTCAGGATCTGTGTCTACATACTAGAGATTGTTATTCAGTACACCTTCAAAGATAAGCAGTGTAGAGTTTGAGTCTTGGGCAGGCAGGATTCAGTTGGGGACTGCCTCTTCCTAAGAAAACTAGTGTACAGCACTTACACAAAATCACAAAATAGGTCAGGCTGGAAGGGACCACAGTGGGTCATCTTGTCCAACCTCGCTGTTCAAGCAGAGTCATCCTAGAGCACACTGCACAGAATTGTATCCAGATGGTTCTTTAGTATCTCCAGTGAGGGAGACACCATATTCTCTCTGGGCAACCTGTTCCAGTGCATGATCACCTGGACAGTAAAGAGATTCTTCCTCGTGTTCAGGTGTAATTTCTTGTGTTCGAGTTTTTGTCCATTGCTTCTCATCCTATTGCTTGGCACCACTGAGAAGAGCCTGGATCCATCCCCTTGACAGCCTCCCTTCAGATACTTGTAGCCATTGATGAGGTCCCCTCTTACATTCACTGTCCACCTTGGTTTTCTTTATTTTGCAGATTATAAACAACTTTTATTTACCAAGAGCCACCTTAAAATGAAGTACAAATCCAGATGGGACGATAGTCTGCAGTACTAAGGACTGAATGCACAATATCCTTTCTAATCCTCTCTTTCTGTGTATAGGATAAGCCACAGGTACACACACATTACAGGTAGGAAACCAAACTATTTCTGCACTGCAATGGCAAGTATTACAAGGTGACAGCTGTTATAGGCAAAAGGCCATAATCTTGAAAATTTGGAACATCAAACTTTTATTAAAGCAAAATTAAAGGAAAATGAGCAAACAGCGTGCTGGGCACCCAGAGAGACTCCTGCTCCGCACGGGCCACACCCTTAACGGATATACAGTCCCCTTTTATACCCTCTGTTTTCCAATCAAAATCTACCCCATTCCCGCTTTTATTTGAATCCTCCAATTAACTCTGTCTCGCTGTTAGAAGCAGTTCTTTTTTGGTTTCACTTTGTCCTCTCGCTCTATGTTAGGCATTGTTAGGAGCGGCAAGGTGCTTTAAAGATGAAGTCAGCGAATCTTTCCTTTATCAATACAGTCCAAAACCCACAGCCAGCATAACATACACAACATCTTGTTTTAACACTTAGCAATTTAAGAAAACCTTAACAAGAAAAAAAAACTCTCACAAGTTTTAATTTGGTTAGCAAATTATATGTTGTTTCTATTACCCATTACAACAGCCTTGCATCCAAATGCCTTTTCCTTAGTGTGGGAACAGGAGTTTTGTGATGAAGCTGCTCTGTTTTGCTATCACCATGCAGCCACAGACCTTCTTCTGCCTGGGGCTTTAATTTGCATAAGGTGGCTGAGACACAGTTTCTTGCAGGGAAGTGAGTGGCATCTCTGCAGTGAGATGCAGGGAGATGGAAGGGATTGCCCTGCCTGCTGTCTCCAGCTCTTCACATGCACTCATACTTCATGTCACTATTTTCCCTACACTGGTTTGCCACACAGCAAGGCTTTGAGCATCTGCCAGTACTCAGCAGAGGGGTGACAGTCACATAAATCCATTCAAATACAGTGTCTCACAGGTATATATCCATCTGAACACTGTCTTTCATTTTGCACCTTGCGGCAGGCAGCAGGTGGATGATAACCATCATTATCACATCTTTCTTCCAGTTTCTTTGCTACTTTCTGGGCCAGGAAAGAATTAACTACTGTGAGATAAACTGAACAATTGAGCACGTGGATGAAGAAAGGCAGGCCCATGACAATCAGGACTAGGACTAGCCCTTCAAATCCCACAGCCAAAGGTAATTCAGGCCCAAGCCGTGCCTCTTTTCCCCCAGAGTGCAGGAGGTAGGCAGTCACAGGGACATTGCAGGGACAATGTGCCTCTTTGTGGGGATAATTGATTGTCCTTCTTCTTCTACACTTACAGAGGTGTAGGTGTCACCATAGTCTTGCCCAAGGACCATGGCCCTGCTCCACTCCCTCCCTGTTCACTTGCATCCTTTGCATGAGAAAAAGCCACTCCCTCCAGTCAATTTATCTGGAGCAGTGGTGAGGCCTGGGACTCCATATTCTTCTCTGAGGAAGATTTAATGTGTCTGGCTCTTAGTACCACCCTGTTGCTCTTTGATAAAAAATTATTTAGCTATTATTGAAATATTGTGCTCAGACTTCTATAGTGGCTGGTATTCACAGCAACAATACTCCTCAGTAGCTGAGCAAATAATGTCGAGCTGTTTGTTTTAGACAGAATTCCACATATTCACTTTATGTTACTTTCACACTGCTGGTCAGGAACAATAACATTTGTCCAGGGCTACAAATAATTACTGGTAATCATATTTCAGTGACATTTCCAGCAAGCTTCTACAGTGAAATTCCATTTGCAGCACTTCCAATTCCTAGGCATTTCTTTAGGAATCAGACGTCCGACAGGCTTTGGAATTTTGTATTCTGATGAGTGCCAGGCTTCATCACTGCATTTCCATTCTTTAAATTTTAACTATGTTTGCAAAATGTCAGACATCTGAATCAGTTTGTCTCTTGTCAGATATGAAAGATAATTGTCTGGAAAGATCAGCAGCCACTAACCTAGCTAAATCCATGCTGTTTGTTTGCTAGTTCTACTATAGATACCTTGGCTCTCAGGTATTATCAAGGTTAAGCATTAGCTCAATAGCTCCTTTTATTGCTAGATTGTTCAGAGCAGTGGATACAGAGTCAGACCACAACTAAAGATTTTAAATGTTTGATGTTGTTTTCCAGTTTAGATACCTGACATGGCATATACAGACACGTATTTTCAAAGCAGAGATTCTTAATCCAACATGAAAAATCAAGCTGCTGAGTGAGCTGTAAATCAGGCTTAAAAAACTAGTAAATGCTATTGATAATGATGGGCTTAGAGCGTGCCTGTCAAGTTTTTGTTTTGGTTTGTTTCAAGTGCTCCTGAGAATCATAGAATGATTTGGGTTGGAAGGGACCTTAAAGCTCATCTCATTCCAGCTCCCCTGCCATGGGCAAGGACACCTTCCACTAAAGCAGGTGGCTCAAGGCCCTATCCAACCTGGCACTTGAGCACTTTCAGGGATGGGACATCCCTTTTCTCTTTGCTTGTTTTTAATAAAGATTTCATAAAGATGTTTTCAAGCTATACCTTGGAACAATGAGAGCATTTCAACTACTGCCCCACTTAACAGAGAGCATTTGCACTTGTTGGGATCCATCACGGATTTGAAAACTGCTGTGTGGCAAATCTAATAATCCAAATTATTGTTTGCTAATCCAATTAGGCCTTTTAATTAAACTGTGCAAAGTTCAGTGCTGCTGTGAGGTTTTATATATGCCTCTTGGTTCATTTTATTCTCTAATTTTTAGGTGTTATCAGATGACAGAGCTGTAGCTCAGAAAAACAAAGGTGAGGTGTCTGCATATTGGCATACTGAGTGGGTAGCTCTCAAACATTCCCGTCACTTCTCCCTGAACAGCCAAGTTAGATAAAATTGCAGGTCCTACCATCAGCAAAGGCATCCAGTCCATTCCTCTGCCACCAGCTCACTTCTGGCTGTATATTTACTTCTGCTTCCTTGTGACCATCACCTAACCTTCAAATCTGCCCAGAATACTTGTGTGGGATGTGGGCCCAAACTGATGTGAAAGGTTTGTTACATAAACTAGAAAAGCCCAGAAATAGACTGAGGGAGTGCACACGAACTCAGTTAATTCCACCTAATAAGGCAAACTGAAGTTGCTGTAGTTGCTTTGTACTTGACAAAAGAGCCCTACTGTTCAAGCACGCTCTTCACTCCACATGTCTTGCTGCCTCTATTCTTGTGCTTGTAGCACAGAAGGAGGAGGAGAACAATAACTCCTCTATGGTCAAACATGAGAACTCTTTTTCTTCATATGAGAGAGAGCGATCCACACAATACTCTCTTCTTTCTAAGCAGAGTTGGAAAGAGGCAGAGAACAAACCTTCCCAAACAGAGAGGTCTGATGAGCTGATACATCCCAGCGTGCCACTTTCAGGGCTTCAAGCTAGCAACCAACTCTGGTCCAAGAGTACAACCTTTCCTCTTCCCTATGCACAAACAGTGCTGCTTCTGTATCCATTAAAAGTGACTGACTGTCCTGTTAAGCAAGTGATAGGACCACAACTACTCCTTCTCCTCTTGTGGATGGGATATCAGACCTTGCCCACCACTGGATGGATGGAAGAAAAAGCAATGCAGCTCACTACAAGCACAGGAGTAGAACAGGCACTCATTTTTCCTGACATTACTCCGGAGGAAGACTAGCAAGCTTGAACTCCCTTCCATGCTGCTACAACAACATCAGCTGCACAAGAGAAAGAATAGAAAAGCAGTCTATATTTCTTTAGTTTATTATTTGGAGCTTTACTTTTTTCTTTGCCAAGTTCCTATTGTCAGATTAATTTATTTATTTAAAATATTGATTTGTTTATTTTTAATTTCTTTCATTTTGAATGACCTTTTGCTCCAAAAGTCTCCTCCAAATCTCTCTGTTTCAGGAAGACTAGGGAAGTGCCATTTTCCTGCTGTGATGTGGGATGTTAGACAACCTTGTTGCTTGATGGGTGAAGAGCCAGGTTCCATGTTGGCAGTGGGATTTTCATCAACTGCTGATTAAGATTCATAAAATTATACATTAGCTCATAGCCAGGATCTATAACTGTGCTATTAACTCTGGCAGCCAAAGGAGGCAGTAGGAAAATTCCAGCCAGAAAGCCAAATGCAGACCATTGTTCTTGTTAGTATGATCATTAGCTCTGTCCTGCATCAGCACTTAGGTTGCATTTTACCTGGGACCAGACTTCAGGGCTACCCACAGCCACCAGCAGCGCAGTTACACATCTGTCACAATGTATTTCTGTTGTGGAAAGCTCGGTGTTGGTGTCTCACAGCTTATAGTGTCTGCTCAGCCAGTGATTATACTCCATACAAAAAGTTATTTAAGATCTGGAGTGTGGCTACTTCCCTGCTCACTCTTTTCCCCCACCACCAGCAGAAGCAGCCAGGGAGCCCTTCTCACCCCTCTTGATGTTTCCTCTGTATCACAGAGCTAGAGGTATTACCTCTGGATAGCTTCCAGCTCTCCCAGTTGGCTAGGCAGAGTTGCAGTTTGGGATCCAGTTTGGGACTCCTGCCAGGCTTATCTTATCTGTGGAGGTTTCTGCCTGAAGGGTTTTCAGTTCTCACAAGTGAGTGGGATTTTTTTGTCTGACTTTTTACCACAGGAGGCTATATTGCTCTGGGTTCCCTTTCCTGTTCTTATGTAAACAACTCTCTGGTCTATGTAGATGTGCCTCCAGTCAGGTACAGGTACAGTTTAGGAACTGAATAAATACCCCAGTTGTGCATTTGGTCCTGGAAGTTGGGAGTTACTTCACCATGTAGGACGGAGACGGCCTTTGTTAGGCAGGTAGATAAGAGGTAATTTTCCAGAGATACACGTCAATTCTAACTTATGCCTGATAATGTTCCTTTCTGGGCTATGTGAAGGCTGCAAAGTAATGTCTTTCTATTCAATGTGCTTGAAAAATTCATAGTTTTCATACTTACAAAAAACTCAAATTTTCACGATTGGGCCAGAGAAAGAATAGAATGCATGCTTGGTTTGAGCATTTGAGGGAAGGGTGATATGCAAGAAGCCATGGCATGAAATTCAGTGTGAGCACTTGGTGACACTAAGCACTAGGCAAGACTATGCACAGTTCCATTTCCTCTGTTGCTCCTGGTAAATAAAATGGGATTATCTTTTCTTCCCATGCCTAAGCAATTCTTTCACAAAAACTGCCTGACTGACCAAGGAAGCTGGGCACATTCCCCCAAAACACAATTTTCTGAGAAGCTGGTCCTTCAAAGAACTTGTGCATCAACAAGTAAACACTCATCTCCATCCTATTTTTTTATTTTTTTTAACCTGAGAGGTGATTCTTCCTCCCACAGTGAAAGAACCCTTGGAAACCTCCTGCTTGAGAGCACAGCCGCTTCTGATATTAGCTTGTGCCATTATGCAAATACAGCATTGGTGTTCCCACAGTCTGGGGAGGGACCCAATCCCAGCTTCCCACCACATCCCACAGCTGACCACAGCCTGGGCTCTGCCACCACTGATGACTGTATCACTGTGATCAGCATTTGTCTGCACTTCAGTTCTGACTTGGGTTTTGCCACCTTCTGTCACTGGATGTGCTTGTTGCAGCTCCATGTTTTAGAGTCCCTCTATCTCTGTTTCAGTTTTCAAATATAATAAAACATTAATTGCTGAGAATACAAAACATCAGCTACTAACATTTCAGAGAGATGGTGAAAGCAAGATTTCAATTGTAATGCTTTATCTCAATGTCTACATGTAAACCTAATTCAGTAACTTTCTGTTTACCTTTTCTGGATAACTGTATAAACTTGCTCAGCAATTTCAAAAGACATTGAAAAACCACAAAACTCTGTTTTCTTAATTTTTTAATTTAACCTCCCAGTGAAGCCTGAGAAGACATTAGAGCTCCTGGCACAAGTAAGCAGTTGATTTCTCTACATTCAAGAGCTATACCAGTAGCACACTGAAAATCTTTTCCTCTCAGGTCATACAAATTATACAGGCTCCATTTCTCCACTAAATACAATCCTAATCTGGACACACTGGAGCTTGAATGTTATAGGGTTCCAGGATGATAGCCACTAGTGTTTGGCTTGATGGTCCTGGGATAAGTTTTGGGTGAGATGGCAACATGGTGATTTACCCCTATGGAGGACCAGAGAAGAGTTGTGATGTCCCTTTTCTTCCCACCTCTCTTCCAAAGGCCCCCTCACTTCCTAGAGCACAGGAGGGGAGCAGTCGGTACCACTCACACTATAATGGTCCTCTTGCATCATACAACACAACCTCAGCAAGCAAATGTTTACAGCCCAGTCTATTTTCCCATTTCATTTTGCTCATCTATGATGGTGAGAATACTTAAATATCCAAACAGAGAATACTTATGGTTGCCTGCCTGTTAGCACAATTTTTTTTTATGCTTGCCTCTAAAACTGTAAACATGGGAATCAAACATCTGTTGTGCTTTCAGCAGGAAAAGGGATTTCACTGAGGTATAACTACTAACGTTTTCTTTACTTCTGGCTTGGATTTTTTTTGTTTAATTGCTAAGAGTTTTAACACAATGATCTTCTACATGATATAAAAGAACTTACATTTGAATAGGCTTACAATTATTTTTACTATATATTAATAATTTGAATGACACATGCCTTACTCTTTCATGAGCTGCCAGGGTAAAAAAACTCCTGTCTAGCCCAGCAAACTTCTGTCTGCATGGCTTCACACCAGTGAACAGGAAAGGAACACTTCACGATCTCCAAGCTTCACCTAAAGCCACCCAGTGACTTTCATGTCTGCAAGTGGTCCCATCTATCAGGGTATGACAGGTATTTTCTGTGCTGCAGCTGTTAGAAGAGTTCATACATTTAAACTTACAAAGCAGTCAGAGTCATGCCACTGCATTTAAAATAAATCTGCACCCAGTCAACTGAGTTCAGGTGTGGCTGAAAGCATGCCAAGTATTTTGAAGCAAATAACTGTGGGGATTATTGTTCTTACAAAAATTATGGTATGTAAGTGGATTTGTTCATTTGAGGCAGATTTCTCTGTTCCAAGTCATGTTTGTTTTTAGAGTGACTTGATTTCTAGAGATTTCTTGTGTGCTGTAACTTGGATTATACTTAAGGGAAATAGAGGCGAACAAAGAAATAGTTGTTGCCATCTCTTCAGCAATGTGTTATAATATTGGCAAAGTTATCAAGCTTTCTTATGAAAATAAATAAAAAAAATTTCTTTATAATTGAGTATTGGGATACATATAAAGGACACATATGACATTAATCATCCTTTTTATTTTTTTTTGTTTAAACTTGTCTTGATCAAGATGTGGTAGACAGTACTTCACTGCATGTTATTATGCAGCCATGTCTTCTGAGCAGAAGCAGCCCTTCATGTTTGCATTTTAGAGAAAACATGTCTTTATGTATCACTGACTTTAGAAAGATGAGAAAAATAAATTAATTTCTCTGCATGCTTGGGACTCCCTGTCTTCCTAATGAAATTCACAGGATACAAATTTCCTTCCAGTAATGTAAGGAGGATCTTTCTGATCTTTCTGCATACTCCAGCGAGTCTACATCACTTTATTTTTGGCACTGGGAAAGACCTTCTGCAAACCTACCAGAAGTTTTTCCCGGTGACTCCAACTGGTGAATTGCCACAGGCATGGAAAGATCTCAAGAGAAAGGGGAAATGAACCCTTTCCTACCCTTCAGCAGCACCACAGCTCTTTCTGTGGACTACATGTCTCGCTGCCTTACACTGTCAACATCTGACAGTGGATACAGAGAGACTAAAAATACTGTTATACAAAAATGTGTTTATGTGACAAGAGAAAGAAAGCAGACTCAGAAGAACACTAGAGCGTTCTGATGGCATCATTGCCAGATGATGTCAGACAGTGTGCATAGCACAGTGCTGGGCAATAAGAAGAGGAAAATGCTGGGCACGAAGGAGCCTCTAGTGACAGTAAATATACATTTGATGGAGGAGTGGAAGGAGAGAAGGATTCAGAAGAGATTTCCTTCAGCTGGTGATGTACTTCTTATGAAACCAAAACCCCACAAACAGTAGGAAAGCAGCATGTCAGAAAACTTAAGTGATCAAAGAGACACTTAAAATCTTTAAAATATTTCTCCCTTCCAGGTCATATATTATGAAGAGATACTGCTTTTTCTTTTTTTTATTATTATTTATTGGAACAAAGTTGCATTTGTGTCTGACAATCAGTCTCAGAAACTAAAGTCCATACACACACAAGAGAAGACTGTATGCTTCCCCATAACTATGCCATAAAACAGAAATGAAAAGCCATGCTGTGGGATGAATAAGTGATTCAGTTTTCCTACAATTTTCCTCTTTCAAAAACCAATGCTGTTTTACTATTGTGGCAGATTCTTGTTAATTTGTAAGTAGTGTTATTTCATTTTATACTCAGGTTATCAAAAAGATATAGATAACACTTTAATTAATATATTTATGTCCTAGAATGCACTGTTTGCAGTTTAGGAAAATGTAGTTTCTAAAAAACCACAGTTACAGAACATTTCTATTTTATGAAACAACTTTTCATGTGTTTGAAGTTTGGTTCCACAGCCCTCAAGTTTCAGCAAAACCTGTGCTAGATAATGTAAGTTTATAAATTGGAAATAAAAATTGTATTCTTTTTTTAAAAAAATATTTTTATTTAAACTATTTGCACTGATGTTTCAGTCTTTCAGTTCTGATTTTTCCTCTCTGTTTTCTTGTTAAGGAGAAACACAGGACGAATAAACTGACTCAGCAGCCATGTCAGTGGCTGTATCTTTTTTGTTGCTTTCCATTTCTGTTCCCTTAGAAATACTTACTTTTCTTGACTCAGTTTTGTGGAACAAACAAACAAGTTTCTCCTCTTTAAATACAGCACCCTGGCCGCCTTCTACCCCTCGGTCCCTGAAACAGTTCAAAAGGTGGAGAGTCAAAGTCTCCACATGAGTCTTCTTTCTGCTGCCAGCTTAACATCCTGGCAGTGAAGTATCTAGAATATCTGATTTAAGCTTCTTTTAATTATCCAAATCAAATGTGATGCTTGTACATTATAACATTCACCTTTCCTTTATTGCTAGGCTGATTCTCAACACATGTTGAAGGTTTCCAGCAGTTTTCCCAACTGGTTCATTGCCCCATCAGACCTATACAGGATACCATTCAGTGTTGCAGTGTCAGTCAAAGGTACTACTGCTGCAAAATTCAGACCTTAATAATTCCTGCACAGCACAAGAAATCATGGATATCTATTTTCAGTGGAGATATAATTAAAAGATACATAATTGCTGTTAGAAAATACTTCAAAAAACATTAGTGTTTCATCATGTCATGTTTGTTTATAGGTAATATTCTGAGAAGTCCTCTAGGCTCACCAAAGATTAAAATCAAAACAGTTCACCAGTGGAAAGATGCCTCAATTTTTCAGCTGAGCATGTTATCTCTGCAATTTAACAAAGCCTTGAAAACTTTTTTCATTAACACTTTAAACCTAATCATAGGTTTGAATACAAATAATTCTATGCATTGAGGTCAGTACAAACCTGATAAAATTCTCACTGAAGGAAAGTTCATATTGAACATGCTTATTAGATGGACGGGAGGCATTGCAAAGCGTTCACTCAGCAAGAAATGCTTCCTTTCTGTAGATTTTCTAATGGAAAGGTTTTTGATCTTACATCTTTATCAACAAGCCTCTCTGGATATTCTAGAACAGCTCTTTGAGTGGACACACTTATTCTTGAACGAGCTACTGTTTTATGTATTCTGACAGAAAAACGGCTTTTTTTTTTCTTTTTTTTTTTTTTGCCCCGTATATAAGGATTAACATGAACAGCAATAGCTGCCAAAATTTATGTCTACTGTAACGTTGGTATTCCAAATGGAAAAGTATTAATTTTTTTTTCTTAATGGAGGTCTTTTTTAGCACTTGGGGTAGAGCATGATAAAAGAAAGTCCTGACTACCTGTGATCATGTGGTACCTTTTGCAGGAATATATCTACTAGCCCCAGCATCATGGCCATATGATTTGCATAATTTCTGCCTATTCAAATGCATATTTCCATTACAATTGTATGAGAAAGATTCTTAGTATTTTTCTCTGCTGTTAAACAGCTGCTGCATTTCAGTGTCGGTGAAGTAGTTCTACGTATAATTTTCCATTTTTTAATGAAAGTGCTTTGGGATCTCTCTAGCAGAAAGATGGCCTAGAAATGCAAATTATCCTTAACCACATAACTCAGAATTACCTTTGCATTTTATTCTTAATCTGCACCTGTGTATATATAACAATACTGAAAAACAATTATATTAGACCTGTTCATATATCTGACATCCTTTTGGCAGAAATAAACAACACTGCCAATATGAATGTTGCAATCCAATGAATGCTAATGCCAAAAAGTGTCTCCTTTATGAATTTTTCAAGAAAACAATATAATTTAATTTGTATGTTTAGGAAATAATACCCAAAAAAATTAATATCTGAAAGCCTGAGTGAACATATGTCATAACTCCTCAAGTTTCT
>JAWWMP010000081.1:84552904-84581096 GCA_035047865.1 Dendrocincla tyrannina | reverse complement strand
CGGCGGGCGGCGCTGCTGCGTTGCTCTGGGAGGCGCCGCGGGGCCGGGCGCGGAGCTGCGGGATCGGGGGTGTGAGCGGCCGGGCAGGGCGCCCCCAGGATGCTGCGGTTCCTGCGCAGGACCTTTGGCCGGCGCTCGATGCAGCGCTACGGGCGCGGGGCCGGGCGCGGAGCCGGGCGGGGTGGGCTCGGCGGCGAGGGGGACGAGCGGGACGGGGGGCTGCGAGGAGCGGCCGCCGTCGTCGTCGGCTCGGGAGGCTTCCCCTCCTCGCCGCACCCCGGAGGGGTCGTGCACAGCGCTGGAGCCCCGGTGCACATCCCGGCGGCCGGCGGCAGCAAGCCGGTGCTGCAGTGCCGTGTCCTCCTCCTGGACGGGACCGAAGTCAACGTGGAGCTGCCGGTGAGTAGCGTGAGCTTTGCCTCCCCCGCCTGCAAAACAGCGCCTGCAGCTACCCCCTTCTCTCCTCCGCATCGTCCCCCTCTCCTTGGCGACAGGCACCTGCGGGTGCCCCCCCTCTCCCCGGCCGCACAACAGGCGCCGTTCTCCGGGAAAGCCTCGCTACTTTGGTCCTGCTCGCCGCCGTCCCCGCCTGCGTGCACCTGCTGCCAGGTGCGCGGCGCGCCTCCCCGCCATGACCGCCGCCCGCCCCCGTCCTGCCGCCCGCAGCCGGCTGCGTCCTTCTTCCCTCTCCCGGAGTGAGCGGGGACGTGGGCACCTGCTCTCCTCCTCCCCTCCGCAGCCAAAAACCAGCCGCCCGCAGCGGCACCTCTGCCGGGAGGGGTCGTCCCCGCGGTGCGGGGCGCTACCTGTGCGTGTCCCCGGCTGGTGCGGGGGGGCTGTGCGCACTCTGCGCCCAACGGCGTCGCCGGCCGTGGGGACACCACGGAGTGCTGGGGGGCTTCAGAGTCTCTGCGGGGGAACGGTGCCTTCGGCCTCGGTGCCCTCCGGCTTGCAGCCCGCAGCACCTGTGGCGCCGCGGGGGGAACGAGGCGAGGCCGCGCTGGCCCCGCCGTGGTGAGGGTCGGCGCGGGGGACGCCGCCGCCTCCTCTTCCTTAGTTGTTGTTTTCCACAGTGCCCGCGCTGCCGGGGCCGGCTGAAGGGTCGGCGCTGCCCCCACCGGGGGGATGCTCGAGGCGCTGCCCCTATCCCGTGGCGCCCGGGTGCGGGGCTGGGGTCCTGGGTAACCCCGGTGTGGCAGCCGGGGCCGGCTCCGAACTTTTTCCCCTCCTGCCGCTGTGCTGGAGGAATGAGGAAGGGACGGTGCCGGCCTGCGGGGCTGTGCGCCTGTTGTTTGCGCCTATTCGGTGGGGTTGGGCCGCGTTTGTCGGTGTTCAGCATCCCCAGAGCCCCGTCGTGTGTCCCTTAAGGGCAGCTGCACGGTGTGTATCACTAATTTACAGAGTTTGGGCTTTTTGCATGCCTCTCAGCTGCTGAATACTTGTCATCCATCCATTTTTGCTGACCTTTTTCCTTCCTCTTGAAGCACAAGTTTTCCCATGAAATAGTATAGAAGTTTACCATGTTTCAAAAACATATAATCATTTTTCTGTTTCAACCAGAATAGTCACCAGCCGTTAACTTGGTGTACAAAAACAGGTGGGAGAACTTAATAATGAGTGTAACAACCTGAGAAATTGCATGTTACTTTAAGCTCCAGCAGTGTAAAAGCAAGGTTTTTTTCAGAGTACCCTCAGACTCGTTAGGTGCCTTTCATTGTAACAATCATCTGTATATATTGGCATTGTTTCACTAAAACATGGAATTTGGTAACCCTATTGTTTCTGCTTAAAAGGAACTGAAGAGATTGAGTAAGACTCTTACATGTGAATACAGAAGTATGTGAACAGAGCCACCTAGAGATACTTGCTGCAGCATTATCAGGCCTCCCTTGCCTTACGGGCTGCATCACACATTTCCAGATATTTGAAATGCTAATATATCTCCTGTCCTCACATCTCCTTCACAACTTGCTGCACTCCTCCTAACATCTCCGCACGAATCTTTTCTAAAGTACACTTGATGATAGTTATCAGCATTCTGAGGGTTTACTTATAGTGGTCTATGTCGATAAGCTCAGTAAATATTTTGCTTAAGGTTATACGCTAATTTATTAGAGGTCAGCTTTTGCTGTAGAGCCTGTTTAAGACAGTCTGAGGTTTTGTAGTATCAGAAAATGAGTTAATGGCAGTCTTAGTCCTTGAGTGTTGAAAATATATGGAAGTATCTGCTTGGCCCAGTAGAGAAGCTGTGGAGCATTCTTGTTTGAATTAACTTCCGAACGAATCCTGGACTTTCCAGTGTTTTTGAAATGTGAGCTGCACACGTGATGGTTGTAGTTCATTTGTCCAAAGACAGAGTAAGAAGTTGGCATTGTTTTTCACTAAAATCCCTATCCTGGTGGAGAACTTTGGAGCATGTAATAGCTGTCAATATTTTGAGGATTAAAAAACGTTCTGTTGAATTACATATCTGTTCCTCATGTTTCTTTCACAGAAAGTAACACCCACACTGAGAGTTAGAAAAACTGAAAGAGGCGTTGCACCATTTATAGAAGTTGATCAGTAAAGTTTCTCTGAGCTTTGAAGCTCTAGATTTTATGGGATTAGGGCCTGAAACTGTGTTTTAATACTCAGAAGCTGTGGTACAGGACTGCTTAAGCTGAATGCACTGAGTAACATCTTTTCCATTAATAAAAAAAGTAGTGTATGGTGATTTCTCTTATATCAGCTCAAATTTAATGAAGAGGAGGGAGTGTGGGCTTCATCATCAGTGAGCAGCTTACTCATGAAGTCAAGTATGGAGATGATTGCAGAGTATTTTACTGTCCTGCTGATCCTGTTTGCAAGCACTTACATCAGGAGATGCTGGCATCTGTAAAATGTGCCCTTCTTACTAGTGACATTGCAGCCCTGCTGTCTTTCTAGTGGAAAAAGGAACTTACTGATATTAGAACACAATAGTCTTGCAACTACAACTTTTTAGGCTATCTTAAGACTTCATTTAGAAGTAATTGAAAGGTTTATTGGATTTCAGAGACTGCAGGGTCTATTTGCTTGTGTGGAGGAATGGCAGAAAAGACATGACTGAAAAAAAGCTAGCTCTGTGTGTACAATAAAGGTTCAGGATTTTTTTTTTTTGGTTCAGTTACCGTTTCTTTTTTTTTTTAATTATTCAAATAAAGATAAAACCCTGAAACTTTTGTCTAGCTTAAATGCATCGTATTCTGCCACAGTGTTTTTTTGTACGTGGGGGCTGATGGTGGTGCTGGATACGTATCAGTAGATTGATAAGTGTCTTTGTGGTTAACATTGTAATTTATGCAATAGTGTCTGTATCAGAAAGTGCACATCTGGTAAGTTTTTTTCTGTTCATAGTGGTAACAGAAGTAGAGTTTTACCCTGATCTCCAAGTCCTTCCTTAGCTCGTTCTTCTCTAGGCCATGTAGCAGTATTGGGAACTAGAGTCACCTTTCTTTATCTACATTTCCACACCCTCTTTCTTCTGGGGCATTTGCACTTTATTGTTTTTACTGCATGTGCTCTGCCCTCAGACTACCCCAACTGCTAGCCTGCCCTTCTACGTGCTGTGTCATTTGTAGGTGTTCTCCAGCTTTCACAAACTTGTTTCCTACCCAGCTGCCCCCACAAAAATGTCAACATAAAATTTTTCTGAGCACTGCAGATACCTCTGGATAATGGTTTCTATACTCAGCTTCTTGCATGAAATTTCAAGGATTGCTTAATGATGCTGGCTTTTTTCTTCACTCTTAAGGAAAGAATCGTGTACTTTGAAAGTATTCTTTCTAAACAGAGTAATGCACTGGATGGCTTTTTAAACCCATGAGCTCCTAAGGGCCCTGTATTGAATGTGAGATGCTATTAGGATTGCATCTGTTATATAGGAGTGAGTGGCAGTTGACCAGTTTTGTTGCTGTGGGGTAATTTCCCAGGGGAAAGGGAACATAAATGGTGTCATTACTTCTTCTTGACCTGATACCACATGTCTGCACATCTGAAATCTAGTGATGAGAACTGACGCAAGGAGAAAAACACATTATAAACCATCCCTCCTCCCTTGCACAGTTATCCGTGTATTTCTTTTTACTGTTGGGAACCTGTTTACTATCTTTTGTGTTGCACCCTCACTTACATTGGACACTGTTACCTGTTTAGAGTTTGTAACACAGCTGTAGGTGGGTGGGAGGCCACTTGCTCACTGTTGTCAAAACAATCTTGCTTCTGTTTTTCTGAAGGACTCGTGACTTTAATGAAAGAAAAACTGGTTATGGATGATGCTGTGTCCTTACAGAAAGAATGCAAGGAAAGAGCATTGACATTTAGGCAGGGGTGGTGATGCTTGCTAGTTAATATGTAGATGGAGCAGTCTATAGATGGCTTGCAGATGAAGCCAAAAAGCCAAATTTTTCTTAACTCTTAAGATATGATTGCTGGGATTTTAAAAAACCAAGTCTCTGCTTTTTAATTAGGTGCATCTTATGAAAGTTAAAAGGGTAGATATGAAAAATACCTATTCAGTGGCATTGTCCAAAGTGGCAGGAATTAATGTCTCTTTTTTTTTTTTTTTTAATGCTGCTGAAAACAGTATTCTCTGATAAATTTTGTGAGGGCAGGAGGGGAATGAATACATATAGGCTCCTCTTGTTTTTCTGTAGTCTTAAGTGGGATAAAAGAAGGGACAAATGGTAAGCTTACTCCAGGATGAAAACCCCCATCCTGCAATGCAGGTATAGGATACCTTGCATTTTCTGTGACATGAATTCATGGCAGTCAGCATCTTGTCTGTCATAAATACTCCTTCCAAAAAAATTCCTCTGCTGCTGTGAACATCATTGCAAAGACCTGCGTGATGTATTAGAAAGTATGTAATGTTTAGTGATTACCTTAATGAACAAGTCAAATATAACTCTTCAAATCAGTGAATTATTTTCAGATGGATAGCTTTTGTATTATTTCTTTGCCTTTCTTTTGGTGTATCTGTTTTAATAATTGTTTTGGCTGCTATGGAAACACTTCAAGATAGGAATAGTAAATGTTCCTCAATACCATTTTCTAATCTCTTATCTGCTATGTGCTGTATTCTTTTCTTGTTGGAGTAACATGAACATAGCAAAATTTGCTGCCTGGCCTCCATGCTTACAACAGTGTAAATGTCAAATTAACTCTCGAGCAGTCATCTCTATCTTATAATTATTAGTGTATTTGACTGAATAAACATAAATATTGGGAGAGAAGTGCAACTCATTTTTTCTTTCTTTCACATCACATGTGATTTACAAATGACATTTCATGAATATTAATTCAACAAAAATGCACTAATATACATGTAGACACTAAGATTGAAGTCGTACTGTGGAGTCTCCTAACTGAGGAGTTACCCCTCTCCTCCCCCAAAGAGATGCATTACATCAGATGGGGAATGGGATTTTTAATTAATTCCTTAAAGCTTTCATCATTATGAAATTGATAATATGCCTTCTTTATGCAGAAGCTACCTTTCAACAGCATAAAATTAGAGTGCATGCTGGAAAATGGTAAAAGCGTATTTACAACACTGGAAAGGGAAAGACGTCTTGCATTCATGGGCAACTGTGAGCACTGGCACCAGTAATCCCCTTCATAAACTGATCAGGCTCCATTGGTAGAAGGCAGTGGTTATTTTTGCTTCTTCAGTTCATGTTGAAATGCCTTTTCAGTATCTTACAGCTCTGATTAAATAGCTGTAGCTAGAGCTCAGTGTGTTGTCTTCTGGTAATAGCCTTTAATTATGTTATCCCTGTTCTGAATGCCTTGATGCATTGCTGTGTATACTGAAGGTGTGTGAAAGGCATTCATAGTAGAATCACGTACAGAATCAGGAACATACACAGCCCCAGAGAGATAGAAATGAGATGGGGTATGCACATGTGACTACAGTCATGCTTCAGAAATGCACAATGTTAGGTTCTTGAGAGAGAAGAGGGAATTTTAAGCCCTTGATGTGCTCGCCAAACATCCTCTATTAAGCAGATAAAAGACATTGCAACAATACATAGTAGAAGAGGGAGACAAAACCCACTGTTTTGTTTTGGCATATGTTAGATAAATTCTGCTTGTGAGTTTCATTAGTTACTAATGAAAACCAATACAATTTTTCAATGCAATACAGATAGACAGGATGACAGGAATGCTGCTGCAAGGAGTTGACAACCATGAGGGGGAGAAATCCAATGATGAGAGTAGTGTAATGCAAATACAAAAGTATGAGCACCTGCACTAATTCTCTCATGGAGAGCTTATGTGTGTGGAGAGATGGTGAGAGGCATGCATTCTTTCAGAAATCCTTTTGCAATGGACTAAAAGACAGCAATGCTTAGGAGAGTAACCATATGAAATGCCAGTGTGGCTGGGCCTCTTGTTTATTAGCACAGAAATGCATTTCAGTAGCTGATGTTTGCACTGGGCTCAGCTGAGCTCATGAACAATGGAGAAAGTTTGAAGACCACCATGGATTTGAAGGGAGATGGTCAATTAAAAGGAAACTTACAAAACAAGTTTGATGGTACTGGGATTTTTTTGTCAACAGTGTAGTCTAACACATTTAAGCTTTTTTTCCAGTAATTGTGTTCTAGACTAGACTGATGGGTGGCAAACCTGTGGCTTCAGGTTCTTAGTAGTAGCCCTGAAGAGGAAAAAGAACATCTGGCCATGTGAGAAGTTCATATGAAACTTCAGGAAATTGGAGCAAAGAGACTTTGGAAGTGCAGTTCTTATATAAGAGGAAGCAGAGGACTAGTTTTGTTTGAATTGCAGAAGATGGTACAGGAAGAAACACGCTGAAAAGTTGAAGAAACTGGAAATTTTATGTAAAGTGTGGGATGTATTGTTTATCTGTTTCTTTCCTGAAACACAGGCCAGATATCTCTACTCCTGCTTCTCTGTATATGCTTTGTGTCTTTGTGTGCTTTCTTGTGCTTCTGTTGTAGTGTCTCTGTAAATACCTTTTTTCCTGTAACCTTCTCTGAGAGGCTGGCTTCATTTAGTGTCTCACGTTCTTCAAGCATAAGCCCATTTTGCAATTCAGGGCTTCTGTTTTTAAATTCCCAACCATTTCCACCCACCCTTCTCATTTGTAGTCTCCTCCTTGAGCAATTCTTTATAGTTTTTCTGTGTGGATATCATCTGTATTACTAGCCTGACATCCAAAGAACTTACTTTTTAATAAGAGCAGATTTCTTTTACATATTTTTCTTTTGGGTTTTATTTTACCACGCTGTTTTCCCAGTCTGTAAAAGGAGTTTTATTTTCATCCCAGGAGCAGCTGGCTACACAAGCTGTGAAACAATTCACCATGGAGGATCTCTTCTAGGAGGCACTTTAAAGAGCACTAGAAGTTTGCTTCCTTCTGGTTTGGACCTTGAGCATAGTTTTCTCTCCCATTCTCTTTTAGTAGTTTGGAAATTTCCTGTTTTTCTGTAGTTGTCAGAAATTTGAAACGCACTTCAGTCCTGTTCCTTGCCCAGGAAAATTCAATTTCCCACCCGTGGCTGTGGTCTGTGTCTGGCTCAGCAGCTCATTCAGCCAGCTTGGCTAACATGAGTGTCTTGTCTCTCAGGGTACAAATGATGCAGGTGAGGACTGGTTGTCATGAACATTCCCAGTAGTAGAACTGACACTAGGGAACATTGGTAGCTGTTGGTGCAATAACTTCAAGGTTAAACCTCCATTCTTTAAAAATTCATGCTTTCGTATGAGACAACAAAAATAGACCTGGAAACTCAAATGATAGGGAAGGAGGTTGAGAGAAGAAGAGAGAACATATATGTCCCTGAGTTTGCACGCCCTGTGCAAAGCAAATACAAGGACAAGTACAAATATTTTCTTCTTTTGCTAGAAGGGTGAGCTCAACAACTGTTAACTGTATGTACGGTGTTGCTGGGTTAGTATTTTAAATTAACTGAGTAATACATGGGGGTTTTTTAGTTTTTGTTTTCCAATGCATTCTATGGTAAATGTTCTTTTATTCTTTCTGCATTAGAAATAAAAGGGTTGGAGGGTAATGAAGTGTTTAGAGTGACCATCTGCTGTTCATTTGACTTGCTGTTTCCATTTATTTCTATGCATCAATTTAAATATGTCCTGGACCATTAGCTATATTGTGATGAGATTATTTTGATATATTTGTTGAAGTTCCAGACTCAGACTCCATCTATGAAGCATAAAAAATTTTAGGAGTTAATGTATGTTGGCTGTTTGTTTTTCATCTGTACAGATTCCGATTATTTCGCTTCCTTGTTATGGAACCACAGAGAGTTTAGCCAGAAAAAAGACCAAATGTCTTTTTTTTTTTTTTTTTTTTGTGAGTATGCTGACAAACACATTGTATTTAGATGTTGCTGTATGTTATTATTTTAATACATGTGGTACAGTTTCTATGATAAATAGACTGGAAATCATAATAGACAATTCAGTAATGTTTGTGAAAGACAACAAGTAATTCCACCCAAATAAGTGGGGAATGTTGGTCCTTTCTTTTGAAGAACTTGAATTTATATGAACGTAACAGCATTAAATATACACATAGAAAAGCACACTGTTATAACTTAGGGATTGTGACCTGCAACTAAATTATTGTAGACATTATTTCAAAAGATAACTTATATGAAGATTAATTCTTTTGTGGCTGTTTAAAAATATTACTTTTCACAGTAGTTCTTTGTATCACTAGTAATTGATTGAATGTGTTATTTTCATTGATATATTACATATATATACGTAAGATATGTAAACCTGAGAGGATTTTTGTAGTTTAGCAGTCTTGGCTGGGACACCACCTGTTTCTTTCTTGGTCTAAACTGAAACTAAGCAAGGATACCACTTTCCAGTTTTAAGTTTGAAGTTTCTCATTGTGTATATTTCACTGTGTGAAGCCTTCTAGGTTATGTCTTAGATGTTAAGAAATTTCAGTTGTCTGTGTTAAGCTTTAAAATTATCCTAGGCTGTGAACAAATTCTCCTTTTATTATTGATCAATAACATAAACAGGCTAACTGCATCACCTCTTTTTTTTTTTTGTATTAAGTCTAGTCAAAATTACTTAATATCCAAATGTTACCTGCTTTAACTGTGCAAATGAATATTTTCCAAATTTTCTGAGAAAAGAAGCAATCCTATGAAGTTTTTCCTTTTCCCTCGTTTTCATCCTGAACTGGTCAAGGCTGCTCTCTGTCATTTAAATAAATCTCTTTCATACCTTGTTAGTAGTTCCTGGATCTGTGATAATGATATGATTTCAAATTGAGAGCTCATGTTTATGTAAAAAATCTGAATCCAAGAACTTCCATTTTTGTAGGCAGGTCTGAGCACACCAGCACTCTGTACAATCATTGTGTTGGAACAAAGATCACTATTCAGTAGAGATGCTGATCCTCAGTATGTAAGTTTTATATTCAGGCTACTTACTGAGTAGAAATCCTCTCCGAATAATGAACCTTCCATGTGTGCTTTGCTTTGAGAGATGATGAATGGTGAGTCTGTTATCTCTTTGAATTAAGCAAATAGGTGAAGAGGGGTGGTATTCTTCAAAGTAGATTGTATTGGTAGAAAGGGCAGCACTCTGCAAGTGTAAAGTCCAGTGGGCGGTGTCCACTTTTCTCTCCTGTTGTGGTCTTTGGATGCTGATGTATATTGATGTGAATTCAGACATCCTGCTGTAGCTCTGTGGAGGAAAGAGTTAGTTTAATGATGCAGCAATATAACTTGGTTGTGCAAAAGACTTAATTTCTTTTCTTTCCTCTTTCTGCTATTTCATGTTGCTGGGTTTGATTTAATTTCTTTCCCTCCTGTTCAGCAATGAAGAGAAGGTGGCAGGATGTTTTCCTCTTTTTGACTGAGATCCTGTTTCCCTGAGGAGCATTTCCAGCCCCTGTTCCATGACCACTCCTGCGGTCTCAGGTCTGCCCACGAGTCTCATCTGCCAAGGCCACGTTGTGAGGTTCGGCTGCGCACATCCAGCTGCAGGGTGGCTCTGTGTGTGCTCAGGGTCTGTCTTGCACAATTAATTCTGGAGTTCTGTTCTTGACTTCCAGTTAATTAGAAGATGTTAATTTTGAGGGGTTTGATGAGGGAACTTGCTTACTACGGCAGCAGAGATCCCTGGTTCCTTTTCCATGGCTAGTGAAGCCATGAGATGTTGACTGTAGCGCTTTTCCTTTTCTCCTTTAAGCTGATTGCTTAGGCTGTTATCTGCCTGTATGTCTGCTCTGTCTCCCTTTGTACCCTTCCTCTCATACAAGAATTTCTCCTGGTTTTCCTTTTGTGAGTCTTAGAAAACTGCAGATTTTTTTATACTAGTTTGTTAAATGGTGCAATAGTCTGTGTGCGTTGCAGAGCTGATATAGGTGAGATGGAGGAAGTTCTTTTTTTTCTGTAGTCTTGTACATGATGTGAAAGTGCTTATTGAAAACAAACAGCAGATAGATGACTGACCCTGTGCAATCCAACACCAGTTTGTCGTGCTGAAAAAATGTCCCTGAAAGCATGAGATTAATTCAGTGCAGTTCCAGAGGGGCAAGATGTGTCAACTTTCTCTACTTCCAAGTCTGCTTTGCTTGAAAAGTATCTTTGGAATTCCAAATTTGGGTAATCTCTGCCTCTGTACAGATGATAGTGGAAGCTATTTGAGAGGTGAACGAGGGAAGGGGAGACTGGGTGTAGGGCCGATGTTCTAGGAGGCTTAGGGGGGACCTTATTGATCTCTACAACTACTTGAAAGGAGGTTGTAGACAGGTGGGGCTTCATCTCTTGTCCTAGGTAGCAGGTGATAGGGCAAGGGGACACGGCCTCAAGTTGTGCCATGGGAGGTTTAGATTTGATGTTTGGAAAATTTTCCTTGCCGAAAGCGTAATCAAGCACTGGAATAGGCCAGCTGGGGAAGTGCTGGAATCACCATCCCTGGAAGTGTTCAGAAAATTTGTAAATGTGATGCTTAGATACGTGGTTTAGAGGTGGACTTGGCAGTGTTAGGTTAGTGTTTGGACTCGATCTTGGAGGTCTTTTCCTGCCTTAATGACTCTATGGTTTACAGTCAGAAAATATGTGCTTTGCAGTATACTTCTGTTTCTGTCTTGAACATAGCCAGCAGTGCTAATAAACCACTTGGACTGGTTTTACTGCTAAAGGATAGCTTATAAATGCAGAATAGGCAATCTTTACTTAGCTTTGGTTTCAGAGCTAAGTGAAGTTATGGTGCTAAAGTGGCTTTTGTATCTCAAAAGCCCCTGTGAGGCTGCTGTTTCCTGGTGGCAGTAAGGAACGGATTTGATGTTTGAGGTGGCTAGAATTCATGGTGCATGTTTTCTATTTGTACTTTAGTGCTTGAATAGGGAGGAAGATGTTTTTCTTGTGGCCTGACTGCATGCATACAAACTTATACATACTGACAGAATTTCTTGTTTTTACAAGCAATTATTTTTCAAAGGGAATTGTAAGAATGAAATATGTGCAGAAAATCTCTGATTATTATCTGCTTTTATCTCCACCCCACCCCCAGAAAACCTGTCAGTTTCATCGCTGCTTCTGACAGAGCTACTGAATTTGCTAATAAGAAAATTTGCTTAGTGGCTAGCAAAAGTTCCAGCTTTCTCTGTTCCTGTTTGTTCCTCTTTTTAACATCTCCTACTAAGTCTGTTATGATGATATTACATGGAAGTCAACTGAGTGTTCTCCTTAGACATCATTTATTCTATCACTTTTTATATTGGAGAGTTAGTCATATGGGTGGCTTGTAAATGAATAGGTTCTGAACTGTAGATTTGTTTCAGGTCAGAAAGGGTCATTGTGAACACTTAATTTGTTCCCTCTCCCTGTTCAGTCCCTAGAACTTCTTCCAGGAACATGTTTTAAGCCTGTCATTTTTTAGCATCAGCACTCTCCTTGGACCTCATTAGTTTATCTGCCTTTAAGAATATTTAATGAGAATCAGTTACTTATTCAGGTTGTATGTGGACTTGTCAGCATAATAGTAGGCTTTTTATTGTATTTGATATTTTTATGGTCCCTGTTATCCCCTGTCTTGGTACTTGAACAGGCAGGCAACAAAAAATCATGGAACTATGGGGAAAAATATTCTCCACGTGAAGGTATGTGAAATTCACATGCAAGCCACCTCTTAGTCTTGTCTTTGTCTAAGTAGATAAAAACAAAACTCATTTGCAGATGGTTTTCAGGCTCAAAAATAGTCTTTGTAGTTTTTTTCTGATTTTGTGAACAATGTGCAGACATTTGAGCTGAACACAGCAATGTTGTTACAATGGTTTGCTAAATGTTATATGAAATGGCATTGCTTCTTACCCAATGTTCGTTTGTTAAGCATTCACGGCTTGTGTTTACTGTCTTCACTATAAAATTACAGTGAGAGCTCATGGTCTGTTGTTTTCCTGTTACACCAGAGTTCTTGCAGTGCTGCTGAAATCCTGGGTGCTGTCTTTGACCTGGTGAGTGTGAGTGAAACTTTATGTTCCTCGCAGTGTGTAACCTGTGATTTCATTGAATTCAGCTACAACATGTGATGCAAAGAGATGCAAATCGTTATGTACAGCCAACAACATTTATATATATCATCTCCTGCTACTGTGCCAATTTCATGAAGTTCAACAGGACTGATTTTATTAGTTCCCTGCTAGGGAAAACTTAAGCAGTGCTTCTGGCTAGCTGCTTTCCTCCTTTCACTTACTGATTAATTTTTTTTTAAAAAAAAATCTGCCCCTTTGGACTACACACATCTTTTAGAAATGCTTATGCTTGCTTTTGTCAGACTGTCTCATAGGCTCTGTTTTGAGAGTACAGGTGTTCCTTCGTCAATACAAGTTCAAAGAGTTCTTGACTTTTTATCCTATCCTCGTGCTGTAGGCAGATACTTGCCCTTTCAGCTGTTTATGGGGCTGTGCTGAAAGCCAGGTCAGGAATCAGATCCAAATATGTTTCATTGTAAAAAAAAAAAAATGCATTTACAGCCTTCAGTGTCTGATATTTGTTAAAAGTATAGCATAACTAAGGGGCCCAGCAGTAGGGAAAAATCTGACAGAGGGCACAGGAGCTCTTTAAGGTGGAAATACTTCAACAGTGCCTATGTCATTGACTTGAGCCTTGAGGGTGTAAATAATCACTTTAGGAATAGTTTGATTCATGTACTTAGTGCTCTCATAGCTTGGTCATGTGAGTGTTTCCAGTCTTCCCCACCAAAGTATCACAGGTTAGTATGAAGTGGAGAAGAAATAGCTGCTCAGTTGCTGCAGTTGTGCTGTTCAGTGACAGAAATCATGGCAAATAGCTCAAGCTTAATCTGCAAGAGCTCATCTGCTCCAAAATCATAGAACTTGCAGAAATGTATATAAGGTTTCTTGTTGCTACAATCAAATAAAAGTGCAGTTTTATGGAGGGAAAAGACTTGTTTTATTAGAGAATTTTCTTGAGGTCATGATGAGTGATATAACTTACGCTGCTGTTGTTTAATTTATTGCTGACTGGATCCAGCCGCCTCTATTTATTATTTTTGAAATCTAACAGGGAGCCAGAGTTGTTAAGAATAACAAAGCTGATACTTAATTTAGATAGATACTAGGAATTTTAGAGAAGGTCACCTTTTTCTAGGTTCCACTTGCGGAGTTTCAAATTGGACCAGGGCTGAAAAGGTAGTTTTGGGGTTGTTACTGAATGTGGATGTCCTGTGATGGAGTACTTCTACGCTAGTTATCCCTCTAGGGTTGGCTACAAGTGATGTGAAAGGCAACTGTGTTGTTCAGGGAAAATGATGCTGCGCTGAGCAGATCATAGATTCCTAACCTGTCAGGGAGCCATAAAATTAAAGTGGTCTGAGTTTAACTGTAAATCTTTATTTGTAGATATTTAAGAAATGGGTCTTGCTACTTATACAGATTCAGTAATTCTTGATTGTGAATAAAATGTAAATTAAAATTTTTTATCTTTCTTTTTCTAATACCTCAGTTATTTTTAGTTTAGTCTCTCACTTGGAAAGTAAACTGTGGATGAATTTGATGTCATGTTACATTTTTCAAATTAAACTTATAAGGTTTATTCATTTATATAAAAAGCTTTAAGAGCATGATCTAAATCAAAGCTTTTTAAGAAGCAGATGAAAGATTATTTGTCTTGAAGTCACAAAGGGATGCTTCGGAATCACTGAAAATGTTCCAGTGGAAAATATGCTTTTAGCTCCAAATACACAAGGTGCATTAGAAACATAGGTTTTAACTAGAATGACAACTATTTTAAACATTTGAATAAGCATACACTTTTTTTTTTTTAAGGGGAAAACCACAGAAACAAAGTTTTGCTTCAGGATTTGCTTTCTTATGACTAACTAGTTGTGTTCTTTTGATGGCTTGTGGGATAAATCCAGTTTTCAAAGTGTTTAAGAAAACAGAGTTCCCAGGCCATCTGGTGCTTCTTTGTATATATGCATGCCTGCATCCATTTACAGTCAGGGATGTCACGCTACAGTTTCAGGAGGGAGATCAACTTGTTCCTGGTCTGGGAAACTCAAAGGGTGAATGCATGCTGACCAGAGCTGAGAAGTGCTGTTTTTAGTGTTCGTGGGTGAAGGTTTCCAATTCAATATTTGATTTATTATTATTATTTGGTTGGTTTAAGATGCAGACATTTGCTACTCCTCTTGTGATACTCCCAAAGCATCTTTGAAGGTGTTATACTGTCTGGGTAGTAAGATGACAATGTCTGTAATCCCCATCTGGACAGAGGACTCGAGGCTTTGATAAACTGCTGCAAAAAGATTACCAGGGATTGCCTAAGACGTTATTGCCTTTAGCTGTCTTGCTCTGTGACTAAACTGACAGAAGGGTGTGTATGCACCTGTATCTCAGCCTGTCTGCCAAATAACCAGTTTAAACCCTTAGATAGTGCGCTGCAGTGGCTGAGGTAGAAGTGTATGTGTGGTGTTTTGAGGAAAAGGTGATCTCTAGCAGAATCATGGGAACCTGCACTTTGTAGAGTTCTGATCTCTTAACAGCTGCAGCAAGATTGCCCTGTCAGGCTTCTTGGTGTGGTTCTGGATTGCTCTTTCTGCATCCACAATATTCCTCTGTGGGAGCTTTCATCTGGGAAGACCCTGTAAGCTACTACAATTGTAATTCAGGAATAAATTTTGAGTTTTCTGCTGGCCAAAATGGGATCTGAAATACTGTCTGCAATTGAGTTGTTAAAGTGTGGAAACTTAAGACTTATTTTGTAGATGCAAAGCCCCCTGACTATGTGCGATTGAGGAAATCAGTTTAGCTGTAGTGCCTTTTTTGTCTGGACTTTGTTCTAGAAGCAGAATTTCACCTTACACAAATACTGGAAGTTGACTAAAGGTATTGCAGTGTTACAGTACAAAGTTCCTTTTGCTTTGACATTCTTTATTGAATTGGGGTGACTGTCTTGTGATAACGTTGCAGGATGGAAGATAGGAGCTTTCCTTGTGGAACACCCAATAAGCCTAAATTAGAAACATATCTTTTTACATTAAACTGGTCATGAAGAATTTGGTTAAGAATGGTGATAAAACATAGACAAATCTGGTGATTTGCTAAAATACACATCTGTCTGTGCTGCAGCTAGTCTAGACAGTTTATAAGTATTCTAATTATGTATTAGTGACTTGCTACACACTTGAAATCACAGAAAAACAAAAAACTGTCATAAACTTTTCAAATTGTTGGACAAAATTTATTTTGAATTTCCTGCAGCCCAAGTACTTTAGATTAACAGGATGGAGGAGTGTAGTTAGGTAGGCAGTTATGAAGTTAAGGCCTTTGATTTCTTTGAGAGGTTTGTTAAATACTTCTATTGATTTAGAGAGAGAAAAAAAACAACTTACAATTTAAAAAATCTGTCAGAATATACTTGAAACTTTGAACATATTGTCTGTTAGACTCCTTTTCTTATATAATTTTATGACTTGTCTAAACACACAAATTACTAGTTCGATGTCAGTGTAAAATAAATCAAAATAGGTCAAATTTAAATGCAGTACTCTTATCTTGTGTATCATCTAAAATGCTCTAATATAATTTCTTTGCAATTTTGCCAGTGACAATGAAATAGGTGTGTGATTATAAATTGGCAGACTTCATCTGTTAAATCTGTTTCACTCTTAACTGCTGGATTCATGGTGTGCATTTCAAATAAGCTAGTAGCATAAAGGCTGTCTGCAGTTATGATAAAGATGGCAAATCACTGCTATTTGTGTGCTTACAACTTGGCTTGCATATGTATGTGTGTATGTGTAGAAGCTTGTATATGGTTTGCAATATTCATGTGTTTCAGGGTAAAGAACTGACATATCTCAAATCTCAATGCATTTTCTTTTGTTGAGTTACATTGGCCCTAAGGGTTACTAAACCCCTGTAGCTGAGTTCCTTCCTTTCCTCTAGGAAAAAAAAAAAAAGGGAAAGCTCTCTCTACCTGTGGCTGACACTTCTTTTAAGTTTCTGCATTTAAATATGAAACTGTTGCCTTTAGTTGAGGTGCTAGGTGCCAAGTGTAAAAGCTTTGTAGTACTTCCTGCATTGGGTGACTAGCTACAGAGTAGGTAACAGTAAAGTTAGTGTTGCTTCCAGTATTTCAATTCATCATCTTTACATGCTTTTTGAAGGATAATCTTGGTCTGAAAAGTGTCATGTAGTGCTGTGGCATCAAATGTTGTTGATTGAGTCTTCCATTAAGGAATCTAAGGAGAGGAAGAAGCACCTCTTTCTCTTTTTAATGTACCTCCTCTCCTCTCTCCAAGCTGATTGTCCTTCAAGTTCAACCTGGTACCCTATTCAAACTAGGCTGGCTTTCTTTCCCTCCTTCCAGCCCTTTTTACCATTATTCCCTCCTTCAAATTGCAATCAAGATTTCAGCTGTCCTCTGGGTCTTACATTTGCTTTCAGCATGACATGTAACGTTAATTGTTAATGGCTTTGTATGTAGGTAACAGAGGGAACAGATCTTAAAGAACATGCTCAGAGGAAGTCCAAATCATGTCCTTTCTCAAAGATACCATTAAAATAGGGCTGCTTTTCAGGCTGGTCCAACAGTTTTTTTAGGTTTTCTCCTCATTGGTAAGGATGGGGGAAGGGTACCACCACTTTTTAGTTTTCTTAGTGTCATCTGTAGTTTGCTTTTTCCCCCATATGTTCCTGATCGGTATTTAGAAGACATGGGTGTTTGACTGTTTTCATATGTAAACCTATAAGAATCTGCCCAGTGATCACTGCAGCTTTCTCCAAATTTAATGCTGCTGACACAGAAGTCATCTATTTTACTGTGATAATCCTTTCCTATCAGATTGAACTGTGTTGGCCAATATATTGAAGACTGTATGTTAATGTGACTGGTACTGTAGATGAATTTTTGTCTTAGAAATAACCTGTATTCTGCAGGGAATGTCCTTCTCAAACAATTTTCTGTGCAGCTTCTGTTTCATTCTCTGAACCTGAAATACTCTCTGTTCTGGTGTGCCAAGCTCGTAGTGTATTGTTTTCCAGTGTAGTGGACAGCACGTATACTTGCATAAGTACTGTGGGGCATGAGTTAGTAAAGTGGTTATCTTCTCCCATCTCCAAAAGCATAATCATCTCTCGACGTTTTGTCTTGAACTTCGTCTTTTTAAAGAAATGGTTCAAGGCTAAAACTTGTTTTTGTGTTATGAAGTGTGGTTGCTATGCTTGATGAAAGTGGGTTAAAGAAGTCCTTGCTGCTCATGTCCTAACTGTATCTAGAATTTTGTTTTTGAAGAATCTGTCTCCTTCATGAAGTAAACCCGTGGAGGAAATCTCATTTCTTTGGAAGGCATGCCTGGTGGCTATCATCTCTAAAAGTGTCTCTTAAGAACAATGGCAGGAGAATGATGCTGCCAGCCTCAGACTGCTAATGTAATTTTAGACAATAAGTGAAGTAGGACTATTATATTTGTTTTGATTAGGTAAGGAGAAATGTTGTAAACTGACATCTGTGGAGACTTGACAAAGTATTCCTCAGACAGCAAAGTAGTAGAGATCTTTATGCTGCTCTGAAGTTTGGTACTTTAGTGTGCAGAGTTTGTTTAACCTGCTGGAAGAGATTTGACAAGTTTTTCTGCCTAGGCAGAATAGGATCATGTCTTGTAGCTCAGTAAAAAAATAACAGTCAAAACATGGGTTAAACTGGTTTTCATAACCTTAGTGATATTTGGATTTAGTTAAATGGAATGTTAAGCATTAACACATGAAAAGATTAATGGCAAAATACTGAAATTAGAAACTGATGAGCTTAGAGCAATTCATTTGAAGTGCATTTTTCTAAACAATGATGGACTCATTTTTGTTTTAAAGGCAGAAATTGCATTAACTATTGCAAGCCTGTGTAATTTATCATAGTTTGTTTATAATAGGAAGAAGGAATATAACAAACCATGCAATTCAGCATAGTCATTCTTCTTTTTGACATGAATTTGCATGCTCACACAGCACTTCTGACAAAAATAACATGTCTTCAAATTGCTGCACACTTAGGAAAAAAACCCCTCTGCCTGAGATTCCTGGGTGTGGGGCTTTCCCCCACCCATAAAAATTTGAAGGTGTTTTCTAACTTGCATAGAAGTAGGTGCAAATACGAGATGATGTGAGGTTTGTTTGTTTTTTTTTTTTTTTAAATAAGCACGTGGTAAATTGAATAAGATCTACTGCATTCTTCAGTGATTTTATGAGCATAGAATGCAGTAACTTAGTGGGTTTGCACTAGTAATGCTAAAGTGCACCTGTTGTTCAAGAAAACTTCATTATGTATGCTTTGTGACTACCTAATGATCTCTGTTTTGAGTTACTGTGACTCATTTGGGGATGGGCTGTGCTGACAAACCAAACACGTGACACTTAACAATTTTGGGGTTTCGCATTCTTTTCCTGAAGCTGTTGTGCTCTTCACATGAATGTTTGATGAATGTTTCCTGACTTCCTATCTTAATTGTGTGTCGGTTCACTCTGTACTTGCTTTCGGCAAAGGAAACTCCCAAGTACAGCTCTGAGACCCAAAGATCTACAGTGATAAAACTGATAAATCAGGAGATAAATAAACTGGCACCAGTACTTGGCACAGTGTTGGAAAACTGCCATCTTGGTATAAAAGCAAACCTGAACTTGTGAAGATAAATAATGAGTTTATGATGGGGGGGGGAAATCCATTGCCTTTGTTCTTCCAGTGCAGTGGATGTACTTGTTTTGTTTGAGGGGAGAAGTGGAGGAAGAAAGAAAAGCTCTGTGGTTAACATCATGCCTGCATTCCTGAAGGAAAAAGATTCTTTGATAGAATAGGGAAAAACTTGTCTGTTGTCAATATGATAATCATTTTCTATAGTCAAGTAGTAGTCAAATGATTTCTGGTTATTACAGAGTTTCTGTTACAGTGAGCTAAGTGATCTCTTCTTTATATAAATTATGTTGAATGTCCTGCTTGTATTTTGTAGTGTTGGATATTTTTTCTTAAAATTTTTATGCTGGCATTATTTTTTAAAATCAAGGTTAGCATAAGGTTTCTGGAAACTAATGAGTTTAAAGCCCCCGGTGTGGAAGGTGTGGTGAAAAGGTTGAGAACTTTGTGTTAATTCAAAGTGCCACATGAGTGAAAGAGCAGTAAAAGTGAGAGGAAGGGCAAAGGCAGTAAGAATGTGACTTTGTTGGCTGGCCTGCAGCATGGGCACACCTTGAACTGCTCCAGATCACAAACTCACTTTGTGGATAGTCATCACCTCTGTGTGTCTGCCAGTGTCACAGAATGAAGAAGGACTCTTCTTGTGTCCTGACTAATCACAACTGAATATTACACTTCAATAATAACAAATGCAGACAAGGTGCACATCTGTAAAATACTCCAATCCTGATTCTTCTTCTTACTGCCTCCCTCCTGCAGTAAGTGTTATTTCTAGTAATAAATGTTTTACGAGTACTTTGTACAATTTAAAAGTCCATCAAAGATAAAGTACAGATGATGATGTTATTTTGTTGAGATACTGAGATGATTGTACCACCTTTCTTCTAAAGTTAAGAATCCTGGCAGCCCAAAATGAGCAAGAAGGTGGTATTTGGTAGGGTGCAGCATCTGAATAAGATCATGAGATCAAAAAATACGGTTCTCCTAGAGTGATTTGGAAAAGTAGAGGCAGCTTATCCAGGGAAGACCAATCATTAAATGCTGTTATTTATGTTGCCCATTTAGCATGAGTGCCAATTTTCAGATAAAGGAAGTTGATGGGAGCAGATTCAGGTCAGCAGAGTTAGTATTATTCCTGATGTTTAAGGGATTATGTTCTTTTAGTTCATGTTATTAGAAGCTTTTTGCCAGAAAAATGCATCAAAGATGAAACAAATCAACAATATGAACTCTACTATTCTATAGCTAAAACATCCTTGTCTGCAATATTTATGTATTAAAGTTGAGTGCATGTCTGCCTGCACAGGTCTTCCAAAGTAATTAACATGTATATATCGTTACATAGTAATTTAAACATCAGTCATTTAAAAGGCTTCATTAAACCTAAAAGAGGCCAGGCTTGAGGAAGCCATGTGTATGTGTGGTTGCTGGAGTGATTTGTCATTTGAATTGAGAATGAAGCCCTTATTGAAAGCAAATGAACTAGGAAAGAACTGATCCAGCTGTATTGTAAATGAGGCTTAGAAATGAGTATAAGGCCAGTGTTCATTCATACTGAAAAATGTAAGATAGCTGTTTGTGACACTGGAAGGATGTTTAACTGTTGCATGATGATTTTATTTTGCTTATGGGTGTGAGGTACAGAAGTGGGAGGCTAGGGGCAGACAGGGAAAAAGTAACTTAAGGAAAAGTTGTAGCATGTCCCCTTAATTAAGGGATGTAAGCAAGTTGATCTGGTGACATAGTATCAGTCTTTATACTAAATCTGAACGGTGTTAGTACTTGTTTAAATAGGGGCTTGTGGTGAAAATATGTCACTGTTAATATCAGTGCATTGTAGTAATTTGAAACGGGTATTTTTACATGCATGGATCCATTTTTCATGATGTATGTTTTGGACATAGTGAGATTGTATTCTTTTGTCCAGTAGCATTGTTTTTATAGCCTGTACACTCTTGCATTTCTCTCCTTAAAACATGTTTCAGGGCCTATTTCATTCCAGTTTGCAGTTCCGGAGAGCCATTTGACTCCATAACACTGTACCTGAACCTTGTCAAAGCACAACTACATTTTTTTTGGACAGAACCAGAGTAAGATGAGTGTTTCTGAGCTTATTGTAGTGCCAGCAAGCTGAGACCTGCTTTTTCCAGCCAGTGCTCCACCCTTGTCAGGAGACAAGAAGGCAGTGCAAATAGTAATATCTCAATAGGCCTTTCACCTGCCCAGAACAAACGCTGATCTGGTACGCACTCTTGGCAGATGATATGCAGCCAGCTATGATGAATTAGTCTTTCATAGTTCACATTTGGTGTAGATCTGTTTTTCTAATGGGCAAATAGCATGTTTTATGCTTTGAGGCAGGTGTCAAGTTTCAGACTGCCTGTTTTGTCACTTTATTCTCTATGCTTATTTTTAACTATGGTTGGCAGGTGGGGATTTGTAAAAGTAGAGTCAGTGTGAATCCAGCAGTCAACAGCATTTAGATACCCCTCAGATTCGTTGAGGGGCATCTAAATTTTAGAAATTGTTTCTCCAAGAGAACAGACCAAGACTGCAGCGGAAGCCTTTTGCAAAACTGCATTACTGATGAAGTAGGTGTTTTTCACCTGAACTCATCCCTTACATCTTGTTATTAAAAAAATTCTGTTAGTGTGTTTTATGGTAGCCTCAGTTCACGTGCTTCCAACAATTTGTTTCCAGTATCACAGTCTATATTGTAAGCCATTTTTGAGCTCTCATAATGTACTGTCTTCAGATACTCATTCTTGAAGCTTACTCTCTGAAACCAATTCAGTCTGAAGAGCTAGATCAGCCCTGCTCTGTCTGCTTTTGTTAATTTGGGCTAAGGTGTTGCTGTGATCCTTCTACCTCCTTTTCCTACTTCAGTTGCTTAACATGTTGGGGGGTTTTTCCATTAAACCTGAATGTTAGTTGTACTCATTTTTCCCCAAGCCACTTTTGTGTCTTGGAGATCTCTGGATCCTATAGTTTTGTTGGTAGGAAAAATCCTGAGTAAATGAGGACTTTGTTCCTAGTTTGTGCAAGGAGACTTCTAGCTAACAGAGGTGCTCTTTTCTACTTCAAAAAGAAGTCCAGGCAGTTTCTGTCTGCATTAAAAGCTATTTGTGTATTGGATATCTGCAGGGCTGCTGCTTCCTCCTGGGTGTTCTTTTCCCAAAAATAATGCAGCAGGAGCCCAGTTCTTTTGTTCTCATTTAGGTGGCTAAAGGTAGCTAAGTCTCAGATTGGCTCAGATAGGCAGACTTTGATATTTATTATTTTTTACTGCAAGTGGAATAACAGTAGGCAGAATGTGAGGGAACAGATCTTACACCTGTGATTGTTCAGACTCTGTGCAAGTCTTATTTGACTTGCATTCCTCCTCAGCCCCCATTTCTTCAGGATGGTGGATGCTGAGATGAGGCACTAGCAAGGGAAGTGGGACAGCAGAGCCTAAGCTGACTTTATATAGACCTCTGGGCTGATTGAGAAGTTCTAGTGTCTATGCTCTGCACAGGTGAGCAGTCTCCATGGACAGTGCCAGTTGGATACACTCTGAAAAATCTGAAGCCTGGGAGATCTGGAATCCACAGAGATATTTTTTCTCTATAGAGACCCAGTTACTGAACCACTGAGTCATTTAAGGTGGAAAAGAGCTTTAAAAAGAAGAAATGCTGGAAGCTTTTTTCTTTGCACAAACTGGCACCATATTCTTCCCTTTCCATAGGGCACTGAAGCTCTGATGAGCCCAAGTTCGGAACAAAAGAATGTTGCTGGACACTGAAACCAAAATGAGGGTTTCATTCACTTGTTTCGTGCCTGCCTTCTGATAAACACAGATACTACAGCTAAATTTCACAATTCTAACCTTTGGTATATGCCTCTTCACGCCATGATGTAATCCATTGTATGATAATTAGCCATCTACAACATAACAGGAGCACATAAGTATTTTTATTCTGATTGTGCTTGCTGTAGACTTAATTTTATTTCATGCCTAACTGTATAGTTACAGTAACTGTATGATATGTGTAACATATTATGTGTAACATCTCCTAAACACAGGGAGAGAGGAAAAAAGGAAATCAGTGGCGCTACCTGCTGTGTTGGTTGCAGCTGGTGTTAAAGCCCTGTGTGGTCATCATAAGAGACCTTTGGCAAGAACATTTATAATCTGCACAAGTACCATGCTTGCCAGTGATAATGAGATAGGGCTTCAGAATCTGCATGTGTACTTCCAGGGTAGGTTTTGCTCTTTTTCAAACTAAGGTGTAGATTTCTAGTGGTGTTCTACTTCTGTTGTATTCTGACAAAGCTCTCATATGTTCGCTGTGCACTTATGCTATGATGGACTTAAAGGAGCTTGTAGTACAAACACTTCTGTCTCTACTTAATCTATTACTACACAAATAATATTTTGCTGAAAGCATCTGAAAATCTTTTTATTTTTCTGAGTACATGCCTCAGTCTTGTTATGTAATACAGGAATGTGTGACTTGTTACACAGTCACTGAAAGAAAAGAGAGAGGAATTAACTTTCCCTTAGAAAGACAGTCAGTTTTCTTGGAATAGCTGCTTAAATAAATGAGAGACTGTGTCTTACTCCCTCCTCCCATCAAAAAAGGCTGAATTAACAGATGCTTTCATAGCAGCCCCTGGGTATTCTGAATCTTAATTTAAACATGAATGAGACTGGAATGTTGTTTGTTCTTGTCCATGTGTGTGCAATTTGAAAAAGACATTCATGCTACAGCTCTTACTAGTGACACCTGCTTTGATTCCTGATTGTTCTGTTCTTGTAGTCTTAAATGAGATGTTTGCCAGGAGGGATTGCTTTTTTTTTTTTTTTTTAATTTTAAAGAAAACTAAAATTTCATGAATTTCTTGGTGTAATTTTGCTCCAAGTTATTAAGGAGTTGCACTTTTAGAATAAAGGATCTTTAATCTTATTCCACAGAAATATTTACATGCCAGTTTGATTTTCTGAATGCAGTAAATCTTTTCCTGAAAGCTCATAGTATTTTTTTGTTTTGTTTTGTTAGTTTTTTGGTTTCATATATGAGATATATCTCATATCATATATGAGATTTACTGGGACAATTAGGAGCCTTAGGAACAGTGACATGGCACAAACAAATGTGCTTTTCCCCAAAACAAGCTAAAAGGGTATGGAATACTTCTCTGCCAATAGAGATATGAAAATCTGAAGTAGCAGAGAAGTTAGAAATTTCAGTAAATTAAAGCATTTTGAGTATGTAGAAACTGGCCTGATTGCTTGCAATAAAGCAGCAATGCGTCAGGTGCAAGCTGAGCCCACATTTCTGGATTATCTGATGTGTATTATCAAGAACTCTTCCTCCTATGTTGGAGGAAATATGAACTCAGTGCTATTAAATAAACTGGAATAAAGCAAGCTCCTACCAGTCATAGCTTGCTTGTTGCAGAGTGTAATACACAGGGGAAGCTAATGTAGAAAGAATCATTAGAAGCCATCTCTCCATCTGAGTTTTGGGTGTTGAAACAGCATAGTAATAACTGAGAGTTTGCACTTGGAAGCGCACAGACACACAGAATGACCCAGAGTGAAGAACACTATTGCTAGCAGTAGTATTGGGAACAAATACAGCTTTTTATAAACTGTGTTTCCAGTGAAGACACTTGGACTTTGCACAGGCTTAATTGAAAGCAGGGCGGACCTCTGCTTGTGCTCTACATTGTTTACATCTCAAAACTTCACAGACAACCGTTTAACAAATGGGAAAAACGAGGGGCTGAAGCAATAGCAAAATCTGGGGAAGTCTGCCTCCCAGCGCTGAGTTATTTCTGTTGGTTACTTCCTTGATTGTCATTGGGGTTTTTTTAATTTATTTGTTCTTCATTTGAACCTGAAGTATAGCTGAAGGTTATGTGCCTTGGAGGGTGGTGGTGTGTGCCCGAATTTCATTTCAGTTGAGTGCACACTTCTTTGGGCTGCCTTGTAAATACAAACCTCTGTGTATGTGTGTTTCTTTTTAATCTTGATAGCATTTGTTTTGTTCTGTTTGATCTTGGCATGCATATATATTAGCCCCTGGTGGAGATGAGTCACATCTGAGACACTGTACATGTGCAGTGCTGTTTATCAAGCGGTAGTTTCAGACTTCATTTAAATATATTTCGTTTAGCTTGAAGGTGTGTGTTCCTTGAAGAACAGGCTTGACAGGATCTTGAGCTCTAAGTAGTAGCAAGGCAAATGTGATCTGTAAGGAGTTTATAGCTCTGAAGAGTTGTTGAAATGATGCAAAGAACAGAAGAAAGATTTGGTATTAGAGGGGGAAATATAGAAAAAAATAGAGAATGGATAAAGTATAAAATAAGATGTGGGAAACAGGTTACTTATGTCAGTCTTGAAAGCAAGAATTTGAAGTCTTATGTATCTCCCTGTTTCTGTCCCTTAGCAAAGACAAGTACCAAGTTCTGTACCTAGGGAGGAACAACCTCAGGCATCAGCACAGGCTGGGGGCTGGCTGGCTGGAAAGCAGCTTTTCAGGGAAGAACCTTGGCATCCTGGTAGACAACAAGTGGAACCTGAACCAGCAGTGTGCCCTTGCTACAAAGAAGGGGAATGGCATCATGGACTGTGTTAGGTGGAGTGTTGCCAGTAGGTCAAGGGTGGTGAACCTTCTCCTCTGCTCAGCAAGAGCACCTGAAGTGCTGGGTCCAGTTCTGAGCTCCCCAGTACAAGAGAGACATGGACGTAACAGAGAGAGTTGAATGAAGGGCTGGTAAGGTGATTAAGAGACTGGCGTATCTCACAGGGGGAAAGTCTGAGAGAGCTGGTACCATCTGGCCTGTACAAGAGAAGTCTTGTGGGGTGGGTGAGGAGACACATGGATGACACAAACAATTTATCAATTTGTTTAAATACCTGAAGCACAGGTGCAAAGAAGACAAATGCCGACCCTCTTCAGTGGCACCCAGTGACAGGACCAGATAGGCACGAACTGAAACACAGGAGGCTCCATCTGAACACCAGAGAAAGCATTTTACTGTGAGGGTGACCAGGCACTGGAACAGGTTGTACAGAAAGGTTGTGGAGTCTCCGTGTGTGGGTGGAGAAGCAGTCTGGACATAGTCCAGGATGATGTAGTTGGCCCTACTTGAGCAGGCTTGTTTGACCAGCTGATCTCCAGAGGTCCCTTCTGGCCTCAACTGTTCTGATTTCTGTTCCTAACATGGGCACTTATTAAAGAACAAACTTACTCTGAAGCTATCATGGACTTAATCCTGCAAGTCATTTTGGACCACAGAAATGCAAGTGATAGTGTTCATTTGCCCAGAATACTGGAGCAGAACCAAGTCTCTTTGGACTGTTTGTCACTCTTGTTCTTGCAAATCATCAAAGGCAAGAGACCGCACAGCATCCTTGGGCATCTTGTTCTGTTGTTTTAGTGTTCTAACTATTAAACTTTATTCTAGTCCAAATAAGCAAGTTTAAACTTTCTTGTGCCATCCAAAACATCACTGGTTGCTGTCTTCTTCCTCACACACTTCTGTGTATTGAAGGAGTGTATGTTGAGACTGTTGTGATTGAGCTATGGGTAAGGAATCATAATGGCAGCATTTTTGAGACAAATGTCCAAACAGCCTTATTTTGTTTTGTTCCTTTTAAGCCACGTTTGCTAAAACTGTTATCCTTGCAATACTCTCTTGGGTGCTTTCTCTTTTTATGTCAGCAGTTTAAAACATGGTGCCCCAAACTGAGTATGGGATTCCACTTGTGATTTGTTATTAGCACTGAGGAACTGTAATTGCTTCCGAGATCTCACTGATTATAGGATAAAATTCTTCCTAAAAATGGGCCCTGCTTCTTTTGGCAACAGTCTAGTATTCACTGTGTGCAGTTTTTAATCCAATGTGAGCACCCCATTCTCTGTGTTGTACTGCTTTATTGATTTCTCTTCTCTGTATAGTCTTATATCTGATAGATTTTTTTTCTTTTTTTTTTGGTGTTGAAATCTCTTTTGCTTCATTCTTTCTTTACTAGTACCACTTTGAGTGTTTTAGGGTAATCTTAAAAAAATAAAATACTGGTATAGAATTTTGGACACTTTCACCTAAATTATTTGACTTATGATCTTGATAACATCTATAAATTTTAAAAACATATATCTGTTCTGTCATCCAAACCAATAATTAAAACTGTTGGAAAGAGTGAGATCCAGGAAATAACTTGCAATGTCCATCCACTGGTTATGTAGCTGCTGTTTTGTGAGTGCAGTTGATCAAGGAAATGAGTTCCCACATCATTGTACATGATCACTTCTCTCTAACTTGTTTATGAGAGCATATAGGAAAATTTATGTTGGGATCCCATTAAGATAGGCCAATACTTCACCTTTAGCTTTCCTTTCAATTTTTGGGTAAATTGCTCTGCTGAAATAGAAAGGACAAACTTTGCCATGACATAAAATCCATCTTAATCCTCCCTTCAGATATATCTTCTGCATTTTGAAGTGGGAGACCTGGATCCCTATGGAAACCTTGAAAGTATTATATCCTGTGAAATGCCCTTGTCTGAGGGAAAGAAAAAAATCCACCAAAATAACACAACATCTATTATGAACTTCTCCTCCCCCAAAGAGAAGCCAAGTATTTTACAGTGAAACCTGAAGTACTAAGAATTCAGAAAAACAACCCATTCTAAATATGGAAAGAGGATGGTCCTCTTCTATTATGATAGAGGCCACAAGCTAGAGTAAGTAGCACTTAAGAGTTTTTGGCTTCTTATTTAAGTAGTAGAATGGAAGAAATAGTATATCAATAGGATCCCAGCTTGTAAATGCATTTGTCTTCAACTATTTACTATAACCTTTTCTAGATAAATCAACTCCCCTGCAAGGTAAACTGAGAATAAATAAATTTTAAAAATATTTGTCTGGAACCTTTGTTTTAAGGAAATCTAGTACCTAATTTGTGTATCGGGGGGGGGGGGGGGGTTATATTTTTTTTTTATTTTGGATTTGGTT
>JAWWMP010000081.1:84483894-84552804 GCA_035047865.1 Dendrocincla tyrannina | reverse complement strand
GGGGGGGGGTTATATTTTTTTTTTAGTGTGGATTTGCTTGCTAGAAATTATTAGAGGTAGAATCCAGTAGTGTGAAAAGACTTAAATGCTTTCTTGGCATGGACCACTTTATATCTTGGATGTTTTTCCCTTTGTATTTATCTCACTGAGGTGCCACTGTGTTATGAGGATTTATTTGTTGTTTGGTATTTGTTTATTTATGTTGCTGTTTCCCACTTTAATAGTAAGTTTTCTCATATAATAAGTAGTTATGAAAGCAGACTTGCTGTTCTAGTACCCTATGCTAAAAAAGAAAATAAATAGATGCCTTTTCCATTTTGATAGTAGAAATTTTCAAAAAATGGCACATGAAAGTTTGGTTGACATTAACAGTGCAAAGCTTCTTTCTAACTGCTGCCTGCTTGACAGTGAGGCTGTGCAGGCTCAGGGTGCTGGAAGAATGTGCATCTCTGGAAGGACCAAGCCAGCAGGCATTTTTGAGACTAACTGCATGTAGATTCCTCCATCTGTAACAGAGCAGAAAAATTCCTACCTTGGCCCCTTATGGACAGAAATATGGTCACAGTAAAGCAGATGCTTCATGGCCTGTCTGTCAAGAGATGCCTCTTGAGTTGTTCATTGTTGTTTTGAAATTAGTTACGACAGTCTTCTGCAGAAAAGGCCATTTCTTCTTCCCACTAGAAAAGGCCATTTCTTCTTCCCACCAGAAAATGCCACCTACTGCAGAGATCTCTGAGTGTTAAGCACCGTTCTGTTGACTGCTGGTCAGTGCAGTATTTTTATTAGCCTTTCTATTCTTGTCAAAAATAATCAGGAATTGAAAGAGCGCTCCCTCCTCTCTTAGGAGTGGAGAGGTACTGTGATCCGTGTTCTCACGTGTGTTGTGTTGTTGTGTACAGAAACACATTGTTTCTGTACTTTTCAATACAGATATACTTTTAAAATGTTGGAAGTACCTTCAAATCCTTTCTTCCATCAATAAATACAGATACTTATTCTGATTTTGTCACAGAGAAACCTTGAACTGTCTTAATGTGGAGAGGTGTTTTCCTTCCCTATTTGAATTCAGATTTTTCTTTGGTATCATGCTAAGTTTTGAGGCCACAGTGAAGTGTCATAACTTGATACTTTGTGAGCTACTGAATTGTAAAAGCCTGAAGTTATAAAACCAATTTGATTTCTCCAGTGGAAGAAAAAATGATGTGGTTTGTAAAGAAGTAAAGCTGCTGTCCAAAACCTGCCTCTTCATATGAATTTAAACAGAAAAATGCTCTGAACTAGGGAATATTCTCGGTGTTAGAGACCTTTCTAGAAGCTTTTAGTTCATAGTCATGTGGGTTAGAATGGTGTTGCAAACTCTTAGGCAAAGAAGAGTCAAAACTGAATTTTGAGGGGTTTTGTTGTTTTTGTTTGTTTGGGTTTTTTGGTTTTTGGGTTTTTTTGAATGGGGGATTTTGGTTGGTTTGTTTGTGGGTTTTTTGGTTTTATTTTTTTTGTTTTGTCTTTTTCTATTTTTTTTTTAAATTAAATTTGAATTCACACTAAGGCCTCTGTCTTGTGCTGAATATTATAGGGATGGAGATGCTACAAGAACTCTGGGAAGCCTAGTAAGAAGGGATTTAATGTATCTAGTGGGAACCTCTCATATTTCAATTTGTGTCTTATTCTCTTACCATGAATCTCAGCAAAGAACCTGCCCTCTATGTAGAGTATGGACTGTTAACTACTGCTTTTTTGAGCCAAATCATCCAATTAGTACCTCAGCCACTTGGTAGTTAACACATCTAGACTCTGATACACCAACCTGGTTTAAAGGGTTCTGTCAGAGATGATGGTGAAAGTTCCGTAGTCACGGTAAGCAACATTGCTTCCTTCTCGTTCACAGATATAGTCACTTCATCATAGCAGTTAATTGTGTTAATCAAGTAAGATTTATGCTTGGTAAATACATGCCAGTGTTTTTCTCCATCATCTGCTTTCTGTGCCCTATAGTATTTTTCAAGTAGATAAGTTGCATGATTTTCACACAGATTGAAGTGAAGCTGACCAACCTGTAGTTCTTGGTTGTGTATTTACTCTTTTCCAAGATAAACACAACATTTGCTTTTCCCTAGTCATTGGAATCTTCTCCAATCTTCATAGCCCTTTCAAAGTGTCTTAAGAACTGGGAGTTAGTGGTTGGATCTGAAACATCCATTCAGTGAATGGAGGGGGCAAAAACTTCTTAGTGAAAGTTCTTTGTCCATGCTTGTTTGTCAAATTAACGTATAGTGATTATTTTCTACCTTGAAGTTCTTGTAGACAAAAAGAAACAGTGGAGAAATTTATTTTGTTTTAATTTAAATGAGTAACAAAATGAACATTATCAGAAAATTTTCAGTTAAATATCTGAATGTCATGCCATTCCCTTTTAAAAGAACAAATACTTTCCGCCATGAATTTCTGTTTTAAGTTTTTAATAGTGTTGGGCAAAACACAAAATTAAAGTTTTATTCAGTGAAGTTGCAGTATTGTAACATTGTTGGAATAACAGACTTGGAGAGGGTAGAACACAGTCAGGGTAGGTATAGGCTGTTTAGGAAAGATCCAATGGAAAAGAGGGAGAGCTGCAGTCTAAGTTGACAAGCTCCTTGTCTGCCTAGAGCTGTAGCATGAGAAAGCAGAGACATGCTTGTTGAGTCTATAGGATGGTCAGAGAGGAGGGAAGACAAATTACGTTGTTTGGGAGTTACAAATAGCCTGACAAGGTCGAAGTTGTGGTTAATGCTTTCTGAAAACAATTAGAGGTCTGCTGACTGTTGTACTTACAGATGCTTTCAGCCATCCAGACATCTGCTAAGAAGGCCTCAAACCTTTGGACATACAATGCTGGAGGTTCCTAGAAGGTACAGCTGATGAACTTGTAGCAGATGGGTGTAATGCTCTGTTTGACCCATTGGGCGGCAAAGATGGAAGAGGCTGGTGGATCTTGAAGGGGTCATGAGATGGCTGAGTTCAGGATTTGGAGAGAGCTGAAAAGCTGTGGGCTTGACTGTGGCTTATCTGAGAATTTGCTAAATTAGAATCCCTGGGGGAGATATTTAATAAAGGGCTTAAAAAGGAATTTTGAAAATCTGAGCTGTTGGACAACTCAAGAATAACACCAGCTTGTTTTCCAGGAAGATCAGGACTTGGAACAGGAAAACTCACTTGGCTAAGCCAAGAGGCTTCTAAGAGGCTTCTTGATGAACAAAAATCATAGAAAAGGGGCATATAAGAAGTGGAAATATGAACCAGCAACAAGAGTATAAAAGCATTACTCATGTATTTAAGGATGAAAACTTGAAGGCCAAAGCCCAGCAGAGTTAGGGATAATGAAGATTAACAGGAAAGGCTTCTACAGCTATATTAGTAGAAAATGGAGAAGTTATGAAAAAGAGATAATCCTATATTCATCTGCAAGAAAATAGGGCAAAACTCTGCAAGTGATAAGCTTGTCAGCATTATTTTCATCCCTGGAAAGATCATAGCTCTGTATGGTTTAAGTTCCTAAATACATGGTCAAGAACTTAATAGTGTGCAGTTAACGAGAGTGTGTTTACCAATCTCATTGCCTTCTGTGGAAAAATGCCTCTCTCTATGAATGACAGAGGAATGGTGGATATATAAGGTCTTGATCTCTGTCTGCAACTGCATTCACAGTTAGAAGTTGAGGGAAGTATGATCTGGACGAACAATCTGCTTCATGGGTTGAAAATCTGCTGTACTATTATCTATAGCTTGACATGCAGCTGGCAGCTGACTGCGTGCAGTATGCCAAAGGTTGGTTCTGGGGCCCATATTTTTTAATACCTAGTGATTTGGATGATGACATATATTTGCAAATTACACTAAATTTAGTAGGAGTGCCTGCCATGATCTATGACAAAGCCTAAATCCTAAGGGCTCTTGAGAGACTTAATGCTTGAGCCAACAAAGGCTTCACAAAGTAGAACACAAAGTTGTGCACCTGAGGCATAACAATACTGTGAATCAGTACAGCTGGGAACTGATGGGCCAAGTGGCAGCTTTGCTCTAAGGAACTGGGGAGTACGGTTGAAACCAAGTTGAATACGTACCGGTAATGTGCTGTCATTGGCAGTAAGTCTGGTACCATGCTACATTAAGAGTATAGCCAGCAGATTAAAGGAAATTATTGTTGCTCTGCACTTGGTATTGATGAGCCTATACCAGGAGCATTCCTTTTGGGCCCACTGGTAAAATAAATGTCATGGCACTGCATATATTACAATGAATGATTGTCAGGGTGGTCTTCATGGCCTGCAAGGGGAGGTGGAGAGAGTGAGCTTTGTCTGATATAAAGTAAACTAATATCAGTCTGAAACTATTTGAAGGACAGTTAGAAAGATTATGGAGCCAGGCTTGTCTTGCTCATGGCAGATGATGTAACAAGACCAAAGACCTGTTTTTTAGCTTTAGAGGTTCACAGTGAACATTATGAAAAATTACTCCACTGGGAAGGTAGTATAGCACTAGAGCAAGTTGTTCGGAGAAACCCATAGACGTTTTCAGGAATTGGCTGTTCTGTCTATCTGTGCATCTATCCTTACTATGTTTAGATGTGCCAGATAAGGGTTATCTTGGAATTTCCCGCCCTTTGATAATTTTACATTACTTTGGTTTGTTTTTCTTCTATTTTTCTTGGGAGTGTGTGCAAACAGATGTGAAACTCCTCTGAATTCACTGGAGGTGTTTTAACATGCCTTAGCAGCATGTTTTGCAGCTAACAAATGTACCTCTAGTGTGTAGGGGGAGAGATGGGAGTAGAACAAGCCACAGTTGTGTCCTTTTAAATAAGAATGCTTTGTTCAGCATTGGCACTTGTAGTCTTTTGGGCTTTGTTCTAGGGAAATGTGGTCGTATTTCAGGCTTCAAGATTGCAGTTTGTCTTTTCTTCCTATTGAGGGATTTGAGTCTTAGCAGACCTCTGGTAGGCAAGTTTTGTTGTTTTTTATTTTTGTCTTCCCTATAATGATGAGAAATTCCTTCCGGATAACGGAATTCTAATAGTGTTTCTGGAGAACCCTTAGTATCTTTGTAGGTTTCATTGCTTCCAATCAGCCTCTTGACTTAAATGGGGCTGAGAAAGTGGGATCTGAAGTGTGCATAAGTATTTTCACATGTGCACCCATGTACACATTTGACTGTTTTGGGATGCTGGGAGTTCCTCAGAAACAGTTTGCTCTTAAGCTCCTTGTATTTCCCTAAATCAGTATCTCTGTCACAGAGGCTTTTTCTGTCACTTGCAGATGGCAATTCAAGTTCAGCGTAGAAGGGAGCAAGTAACGTGAAAGCAGGAGAGAGCTTGTGAATTCTTAGAGTATGTTTAGTAATCCCTGTCTGTGGTTTCAAGAGTTAGTGAGGACTAGGTATATACACACCAGAAGACCATGTGAGTATAAACATTGACTTGCTGCAGCAACACAGTCCAAGTCTCTGTACTTAATATGTTTAATATGAAACAGTCCTCTGTTCTGACTAGGACATCACTGATTATCCCCCTACCTTCATCATAATTGCTGCTTAGTTGTTACCTCTCAGAAACAGGATGCCATATCACTACACTTGATACTGTTGTCTGGAACTGATAATTCTATAAAAATCTTTAAGTCTAGCTTTTCCATGGTGGGCATGTGTGGTGAACAAGAAGCATAAAATCCAAGTGAGTTTCGTTTTTGAAAGCTGTAGTATGGGTTATGTGAAACTTGTGCCTCCTTTCCCTTAATATGAGGCACTGGCACTTCAGACTGTGTTGCACAATTTTCTGGAACTGTTTCTCTGGGCAATGTGTTGCTTGGGCAATGCTTTGAGTATAGACTGTTGATGCAGGGCCTTCTGCCAAGTGATTGCCCAATTCTTTTCCCTCCTGTACCTTGATTCTTGTAGTGCAGTCAGTTCGCTAGTACAATTATTTACACATGCAAGAATTTTGTTAGTTTTGGAAAATGTTTGAGTTTTAATAAATTTGTTTATAAATACCCTGTTTGCTTAATTTTTCTAATGCCATCTCCTTCCCCTTCTGGGGCCTCCAGATTTGTTATTTACATTTGTTTTTGTAGTTAAAGAAGTTCTTCATAAGTAACTTGAACTTAAAATAGCTGTGTTTAGGGAAAAAGTAAACAGAAGGTCTCCCCCCAAGTCTTGCAGCTGTGCAGGACCCTACAGTATGAGCCTCTAGATCATGTTGATGGTGCCCAACAGGCACAATTAAGGCATGGTTGTAATGGGCATTGCAGGGTCATGCAGCGAGATAAATTTATGGCCTCAAACAGATATTGTAAGATTCAGTATGTATACCAGCTAGCAGAGAAAGGGGTTTGTTGTATTAATACTAGCAATCCCTTTGGGTTCCAGGCTAGTAGAAGATGACCAGGTGGTTTTCTGTCTGTCCCCATGTTGTCTCTTCTCCAGGTTGAATTCTTCAGTTGTACCTTATATATTCCAAAACTTACATCTGCATCTGTGGTTCTTGTTCCCTTATTTTTGGTTTTATTGCTGTTTTCTCTTAGCTCCACAGTGTTGCACATAGTTGCAGCCTTCATTTCTTTCAATTAAAGTCTCTCCTCCGCTGCAGTGACTTTGATCCTTCAGTTTCTGGATCGGTAACACAGGAGATGTTAGATATGCCCTCCTGGTATTGCAATGCTTTCTTTGCCAGCTAGCTAATCTGCCTATGGTGTTTAATACACACAAAACCACTCCTTTTGTATTAATGTTGTAACATTATATGAACAAAATATTACTTGGCTCCACTAGCTCCTACCCTATCTGAGCACTTTGAAGTAAAATTTAATCAGTTTATCAAGATGCTGGAAAAAGAATACAGGATTAGTAGCTGGGCTGCTACAAAGTACAAAAATACGGATGACATCTAAAACTGTTGAGAAAAATTAAGATGTGATTTTAGTGAATGATGAAAACATGGTATGTGATGTCTGTTGCATTGCGCAGGATTACATGTGCGCCAGCTTGTCCTGACATGCAAATAAGGCGGTTCTGGTTTCCTTGTGAAGCTTTGTAAATAGTGCAGCATACCTCCTGCTATCTTCCAAAGTGAGGAAGATGTTTGCATTTTTGTAAACTCTAATCTCTAAGTAGGATGCAAATGATACTAGTGGAAAACATCAATGAGTACATACAACGCTGAGTTCTTACTCATCTTGATGAGTTCTTTTCAGGACTATTTGTAGTTCTTTGTGAGGGTATTTTGGGGATAGCTTTTTTTTTATTTAAAGTAATGTCTTTGGTATGCCTTTTAAACCCTTTTTTAGTCTTTACTGAGTCAGTCTCACTATGCAGTGGAAAATATGTGTTTAACCTAGTTTTTAGTATTAAGACTTAACAGCATAAGGAATTTAGCCATAATAGTTCTAGCAGAGTTGTTCTGTAGTGGTTCCTTGCAGACCTCGTATTCTCAAATGGGTGCTTAATTTACTGACAACTTCCTCTTTCCAAGGTGCAGTAGTTACGCTATAAAAAATTCCTTGTGGTACAACCTCCCCCTGAGGGAAGTGGAGTGTCAGTTACCTTCCTGACCATGGAAGCATCCATCTATATCTAGGTGGTTAACAAGCTGTAACTCATTCCTTCATCCATGTATCCTTTCCAGGGTCTTGAAGACACCTGATGACTCTGTGGAAGATGATGTTTTAAGCATTGACTGTGTTGGGTTAAAACAAATTGGTTATGTATGCATCCTTCTCAAAATTGTTATTTGATCATGTGTCTTGGGAACCAGTTGTATTACACCAATGGATTTTTTAAAAAAATGCTCATTTTGAGTAGTAGGCTTCCATTTTTCTTGCAGTTATACTTGACTAAATAAGTGTTTCAGAGTAGAATAAGGGACATGGTATGAGTATGGGTGGTATGAGTTTGATGCCTATCGTTATCATTGTGCTTCAACAAACTCTCACAATTTAATACTCGCCCTAGTTCACAGTTTATTCTGAAAATTTGAAACAACTACCAGCTTATACAGTGATGAAAACTAGAAGACAATTGGAACGTAACATGAGAAAATATTTTGCTTCTAAATGCTGCATGTAAACAAAATGGCATTAATTCATTATGAGTTACACACAAAGTCAGGAAAGGCTTGTTACCAACAAACTGTCAATCTTATGTCTGTTCACTTGCAGGAAGCTTCATTGGGGGTGGGGGAAAGTGGGAGCATTTATGACTCACATGGGTTGGGAGATAATAAATCTAAACCTATGTTTACATTTATATAACATAAAGCTTTAAAAATGTTTCAAACTGTTAAATATTTGTCATATTGTAGTGGGTAAATTTTGTGTTTTCATGATTCACCAGGGAAAATGCACTGGGAATAAGAGAATAACTCAGGAAGGACAATTTCCAGTACATGAGATTTCACAGTCCCTGAAAGTTGCGAAAATGAAGCTGGAAAGCATTTGGCATTGCTTGCAGGCAGATGTGTGCTCCGTGCTGAGTCCCTGTGGAGTCTTGGCACTACCCTTTGCATAGAATCTCTGAGCACAAAGGGGAGAGAGTGCTCTCACATCAAAATAACTTTTTTTTTTGTTGTTTGTTTGTGTTTGTATCAGTAAATATATATATTTATATATATATATAGTGTATAGATATATAAAGTTGTCTTTTAATTCAATGCCTAAAGTTATTGAATAACAAGGGTACAATCATTTCCTTCTTTGAAAACTGGGAGTGGGAAGGGAGGATGAGAGAGAAAGGCAAAGGAGACAACCTGCTTCTCAGAGAGTTAAAGTTCTTATTACTCATTGCTGACATGAGGTCAGTGGTCTGGATTGTGGGTAGAGAGTATTGCCTTTCAGTAACAGTGGGTGTGACTAGATCTAAGATAACCTTGACTTGAGCTAGGACGGTAAGACTCTCAATCCTCCCCCTGTACACTGACTATTCTGAATTTTATACTGAAGGCCTAGTAGTGAAGTATTAGAAGCCTAGGTACCAAGTCAAGACAGTGGAGTTTGTGAGGGAGGGTAAGCATGTGGATTTGCGTGGCAAGGTTTTCGTAGCAGGAGGGCTGCAGGGGTATCTTCTGTGAGAAGATACCAGAAGCTGTCCTCATGTCGGATGGAATCAGTTCCAGCAGGTTCCAAGACAGAGTTGCCACTGGCTAAATCTGATCCCATCAGTGATGTTGTAGCACCTCTGTGATAACATATTTAAGAAGGGGAAAATAGGTCTGCACAGCAGCTGTCAGAGGAGTGAGAAAAATATGAAGGAAACAGCCCTGCAGACACCAAGGTCAGTGGAGAAGGATGGGAAGGAGGCACTGCAGTTGCTGGAGCACAGACTCCCTTGCGGTCTGTGCTGAAGACCACTTTTGAGGCAGACTGTCCCCCTTCAGCCTCTGGAGATCCCCAGTGGAACAGATATTCACCTGCAGCCCATGGAGGACCCCAAGCAGTGCCCTCGTGAAGATGGGAGCCCATGCTGGAGTAAGCTACTGGCAGGGCCTGTGACCCCCCAAGGTTGCACAGGTTGGAGCAGTCTGTTCCTGAAAGAGTCTGCTCCATGGACCCATCCCATGCTAGAGCCATTCCTGAAGAACTGCAGACCATGAGAAGGATGCTCCCTGGAGAAGTTGAAGGGCTGTATCCCAAGGGGTTGGACCCTGTTCAGAATCAGGGGAAAAGATGAGGAGGAAGAAGCAGTGAAGATATGCTCACCCCTGTTCTGCAGTGCCACTTGGTGGGGTGGGAGCTAGAGGAGTCTGGAGTGAAGTTGAACCTTGGGAAGAAAGGAGGGAAAAGTGTGTTTAGATGTGGTTTTATGTCTCACTACCTTCTGAGCCCAACCATCAATAATCCACCTATCTAGACTGTAATGCCCCAGTGTGGATGTGAGGATGTTGTGGGAGACCATGTTGAAAACCCAGCAATCAAGATAAACAACTTTTGTTGATCCTTCATCCAAGATTTTAAAAAGGCATAATTTAAGATCTTCAGTGTGAATGATTGGTGAGGGATTGAGCATTCAGCTTATCACTCATTTCATCTAAATTGCTTGTTTTCCCCCAACATATGGTATTTTCTATACAGTGAGATGAAAGATGAGTCTCTTAATCTACAGTCTCTCTGGCTGTATCAACAGTCATACATGCTTTGTTGCTCAGCCTGAACAAACTTCAACATATGTCTCTTCCAGAATCGATGCAGCTGAACAAGTGAGCTGACACTTGTTCTTCCTGCGTCATCACTGTGGTGGTGTATTTGGTTGCAGTCAAAGGCTCTGCTGGCTACACGTGTATCACTTTGAAATCAACTGAGTTGTCAGTGTCATTTAAAAGCCATTATGCAGAAGAATTTCCACTACAGTTAGAGTCTGGCTTGCATAACTTTGCTTCAACAGAAGAACCTGAGTTTGGTCTTGACTCTGTTGGAGTCTGTAAGTCTGGAACTGAGAAACATTGTTTATATTAAAAATGTTTCCAGGAAAGCGGTGGACTCCGCAGCATTGGAGACTTTTAAGATTGACCCGAACAGGGTGCTGGTCCATCTTATTTAGACGGTGCTTTTGCCAAGAAAAGCTGGACGAGAAGATCCTTGAGATCACTTCCAATCTTTTATGCTATGATTTTGTGATTAGTGGTAGAATAAGGAATTAGGACAACCAAGTCTGATCTTCCAGTGAATTAGTGACTTTTTAGACCGTCAGAGTGCTTGGTATTAATGCTGGTGATTTAGGTTCTATTGAATGTTTAATGGAAGTATTGTGAGTTTGCAGGAATTCCCTCTCGTATTTGCTTTCATTGTGAAATAAAATTATTCTGACACAAAGAGCCCCTAGTGATTTTATTTGCTTTATAAATGAAGGGTTTTGTTAATATCTGCATGGAGATTGTCTTGCAACTTCAAAGAACTGGTGATACAGCCTTTGCTGGAGCCACCAAGAATTGGTTTCATTTTTAACTAGTTCATTGTCTCTGCAACTAAAAGCTGTTCTGTGAAGTGGCTTTATGTTACAGTAACTTTTGAGTATGCACTTTGATGTATTCATACAGTAAGGCATTATTGCCATGTGTTTCCCTGAATTGCCAAAAAAAAAAAAGTTTCACTTAAAAATCAAGTTGTTATTTTAGACAGCTGAGATGGTAGCAGTTCAGCCATGTGTGACTGGCCAATTTGGAGTGTTTGGTCTGATCTGTCTTGAGATTCAGACTCCAAGAAAAAAAATTTTGCAAAAGTTGTCAAGCGTAGCAAAACTTCTGTTGAGGTAAAATGCTCAGGTAAAAAGAAATAGCCACAAGGAATGCCCCATTAACCTGTCACAGTAAACTGGGAGTGTCACCAGCTTCATGTGTTCTGTTGAATCTCTGGCAGTCCCTATGGCAAAGGCAAGGTTTTCTTATGTTTATGTTGTGGGCTGAATCAAACATGCCAGCTCCTGCTGAGGTGTTGTCAATACATAGGTATAAAAAACCAGCTGAAAAGCTGACACTGTATTCTTTTACTCCTTTATGATGCTTGGGTTTAATCCATTATAGTCTTTGGATTCCCTTTTATTTCCCTTGACATGTAAATTGCTGGTATCCATTTACTGGCATGGAACAGGCGGGACAGCCAACCCTAAGAGTGAAGGACAGAATTCAAACCTTCCTGCAAAATACTACGAACTGCAGCCTGCTGCAAATGGATTTTCAAATCAAACCATATGTGGGACAGGTTTTTAACTGTTGCTAATCTATCTATAATCTCTGGAATGTATGTAAACTTAGGGTGTACCTTTGATAATATATTTTCATCTGTATTTTTGTCTGAAAAATTATGGACGCTATCTTTTAAAGTGCATCTGAAGGAAGTGCTGGGACACGATATTCCCCCCTGGTAGGCAGCAAAAATTGCAGCTTTCAGGGAGCCTGACAGGGAAGAAGCCTGACACTGGTGCAAATTTGTGGTTCTTCTTGTCTGTCTTTTTTGAAAACGTCACTTTTCCAGATTCTGAACAATACTGTGCTTTTCTGCATACTGACAGTGGGGTTAGAGGTTTTGTTAATAATCACTGGTTTTATCCTCTCAGCCTCTTAATGGGATTTGATGATCTGCTGGTTGGCAGGAAATATAAGAAATCGGTTTTGGCTAAAACTCAGTCTTTCTGCTCCTCATATTAACACTCAGAACTTCTAACTTTATTCATTAAAAAACCCCCTAGGTGCATCAGTCCTTGTTCATTCTTTAAAGTAAAGATAAACAGAACATTTTGCTGCCATGGATATTTCAGTACTGTAAATTGTCCATTTGTCCTTCAGATCTGAATATTTATAACAGAACAAGTTGAATTCTATAGCATTATGAGAATTTATCTTGTCTCATGTAATTCCTTTGCAGCAGTGAGAAGTTTAGAATACTGAACTTCTTTGTAATAAAACTACGTGTGCCATTAGTTTTAACTAAGCTGTAGCATCATCTGAGACAGGTGATTTCTATAAGCTTGAACTGTTGTTTATTCTTTTTATTATTATTATTCTAGTGAGGCTTTTCCTCTTGCATATTCTATCTTTCTACAAAGAAATGAGATTTGTAGTGATAATCGTTAATTGCATATACTTGGCTAATTATGTTGGTGTTTAAAAAGAATTATGTCTTCCTGGCTGTCCACTAGATGAAATATTTTTAATGGCAAGCTTCCCTGGTCTTCCTCTGTTTTTAAAACTGCTGATTATAAACCTGCAGTTTAACAGGTTTTGCTGACTTTTCTGAATCTCTGGATTTCTGGTTCTCTTCAGAGAGAAGCAAATAATTGGGGTTGATTCTTTGGAGAGGTCCTTTTACTTAGTGTATGAAAGAACAAAGAGTGAAGAGTGCTGAAGTCAGTTGGCTGTCTGAATAAATAACTAAAATAACTTCTAGAAGAGTTTCTTTGCATTTTAAATCAATAGAGCTTCTGAGGAAAGACCACCTTAGAGGTTTGTCCTCAAGTTCTAAACTCCCATTTTGGTCATTGCTGCTGTGTTTCACATCTTTGAACTTCTTTTACTGGCCATACCTGTCAGGGTGATTAATAATAAATATGATTTATATGGAAGGTTTAGCACATTACACGGTAATTAATATAAGTAATTAATAATAATGTTAGCATGCATGTGGAATTAATGTTTTGCTATGAAAAATGCCACAAATAGTAAATATTATTTAAGTAAAAAATAGACATAGAAATAATTGAATGTGACTTATGTGGGCATAAACAGTGTGTAGTATTATGCTGGAGGAGAGGAGTGGTTCTAAGGAACTTTTTGTTTTATCCAGATACCAATAAAAGTAAATTTGTGCAGCATTACATGATGTGATATTACTAAAGGAATCTGCACCTTTTGCTTTTACAGGTCAGCATGTGGTGGGGATCCTGTTCTACACTCTCAAAATCAATGTGGCATTGTGGAAGATACCAGTTCTTAGAGCAGCCACCCTAGGTTTTGCCTACCAGCCATCACACAGCTTTGTGGCCACCTCCTTGCCCCAATACCAGTGTTCAAAAAACAGTTTTTGGCCTGCCAGGCCCCATACCAGGTGTGGAGTGTGGTCCATAAGTGAATGTTTGTGGGGAGGGGGTTTGAAAGCACTGTTAGCTACAATCAGTAGTGATGTTAAACTGATGTAACTTCCCCGTGCAGCCAGTTCATTACAAGGCATTTAGCTGTACAGCTGCCCTGACAAACCTCTTGGCTAAGAGCCAGAAGCAGAACCTGTGACTTGTCTGGCTGGGATAGTGGGAACCCCGCAGCCTTAATTTGTGTGAAGTACTTCTGGCTTGTGTTGCTCGTGTGTTTGACTGGGCATTACTGCTGAGCTGCCTGTATCTGTGCTGAAGCAAGGTTGCCAGTAAAGCCTTACTGGTAAAGCATTTTATTGCAGTCATAAATGTGTCCTCTTTAAAAACAAGTTAAAAAAATTGGAAAGACTTGAGTTGGGCACACATGCATGTGAATTGTATATGAAAGACGTGTCTGTATGGAAAATTCTGTTTGTACAATTGCATCTCTTTAAAACCTTTTCTACTCATGGAGCATTCAAATGCAGATGTACAAGAAAGCAAAGATGTCATTTGAAACTTTGCTACTGCCATTAGCATAAGAAAGTGCAGAGTCTTTGCTGAACTCTTCAGGGATTCTCTTCTGATAGCACTTCCTTCTTTCTCCTTGTTCTTTTTTAGGTCAACTTAGCTTATGCTGGTGTTCTGTGTTATTTCTCAAATACAATTTAAAATCATTACCTAGAGTTTTATCTAGGTCCCAGCAAAATGGCAGCTCTATCCCACCGTGATTCATGCAGGAGGGCAATGGGCAAGGGAAACATAAGGCATAATGTTATGTGTTGTATTTTATGGTATCGTCTCTTAGAGGTGGCTGCCACTTCAACACCCATAGCTTGGCTTTATCAAATTCTACCTCTTCTTCTGAGAATGCAGAACTGTAAGTTATATTTTGAGTGAAATCATTTAGGTTAAGTAGTCTCAGTATAGGCTTTTATGTTTCTGATCCTGGCTACTCCTTCTCCCCTTGGCTGTGTGGTTTGAACCTGAGGGATATGTAATATTTCAAGTGGGTCAGGAGGGGGAGCTGGCATTCTAGGGGTGATAAGGAATCTTCTTTCTATATGAATAACCTTTTTTTTTTTTTAATTTTGCTTCTGAGTATAGAAATGTCATGGGGTAACCTGTCTGTATCTAGAATAACAGGAGTCCAGACTGACTTTTAGAACATAAAGTTTTAAGTAGGGATTTTTTAAGTACTCTCTTCTGTAGCTTTTATCTGTTGTCTGCAGATCCCATTTAGAAGTGTTGACAGTGCTTTTCTCTTGGAAAGAGATCTGTGTTGCCAGTGTTACATGTAGGTGATAGGAACAGTAAGCAGAAACTCTCACCTTCATCTGAGTCCAATAAAATGAAAATGTTATTGCTGGTACTAATGTTGCCAATAGTAATTACACCTATTGGCCACCCATTGTGGTATTACCTACTTGCCCTTCATGTGACTTTTGGAGAGATTAAAGGCTTTTTGAGGACAGCATCCCCTTCAGATGACTGGTTGAAATGTAAAATTGCCCTGCAGAAGGGTTTCCCCACTGCAGTGGGTTAGTCTTAGCCATCAGCCAGGTTCCTACCCAGCCCCCGCATTCCATCTCCCCATCTGCAGGCTAGGGGAAGAAAATGTGAAATAAAAAACAGGAACAAAAAGGCACATGTGTTGAGATAAAGACAACTCTTTCCCTAACTTAGCTTCACTCCTTCACTCCTGACCAGTGTACCCACGTCCTTCCCACCACCACCAGTGGTCAGTGAGTCTGTCGTGGAGATGGCTGAAACTAGCTGGGGACAGCCCCGATGTCTTCTCTTGAAAAACTAAGCAAGTAGTGAAATTCTCACTTTCAGGTAATGCGTGTCTTGAGACACTACAGTTTCTTGCTCCTTTGGTTTTTAGCAGCAAAATGGACCTCTGAGGCTCTATGTATGCTACTAGAATCAGTTTTTGAAGGGCCATAAAGCTCAGCTAGTGCAAGTGCCTGTTTTGAAACCAACTGTGCAAAATCAGTTAGCATTGTTCAGATCATTTTGTAAATTTGGTTATATTGTTGTACTTGCCACTTGAGGAGGAGACAGAATGTGATTGAGAGGTGTGGAATGAAGTGACTGGAAGCAGGGGTGTGTGATCTGGCAAAGGTGAAGGAAACCCTATATTTGCCTTTCAAATCTCACCTGACTTTCCTGGGTCTGTTTGATGTTTGTGTAACTGTGCACAGGACATCTTTCCAATGGGTTACTCAGCATGGGTTTGGACTCTAACAACTGTTCTGCGTGTAAATGAATTTTCTATTTGCTCTATTTTCTGTATGTTCTCTATAATGCTGTTCTACCATTCCAATCTTTGATTCATCTCAATGAGTTTGTACTTTTTGAATAATTAAAAATCTTGTCTTCATTCCTACTGCAGAGCTTGAAAATAGCATATTATTCTTCTCCACCGTTAATTCTTAGTGTTTTGGGTTTCTTGTTTTTGTTTGTTTTATTGTTTATTTGTTTTAATTGTTATTTTTTTCTTGTTAGTGTGGGGTTTTAATTTTATATTTTTTTAATTTTTATTGACACCACTACTTTTACATAAAAGGTAGATTGCATAGGCCGATGCAAGAGACTTGACCAATGTCAGACTAGCATGGTAAACATATTGTGATCTGACTAGAAGTCTGGTTCCATTTGGGTTTATGTAGTGACTTTCTTGGTACATATTAAATATGGTCATCTATTTATTTGTTCTTGTTCAGGCTTCTCCTCCAGTGAACACTAATTCTTCTTGCCAATAAGGAGTGGATAGATGAAAGTCTGACTGCTGTTGAGAAATGCTGCTGTGCAGCAGTAGTGAGGTTTACTGTACCCTCTGTTTGTGAATTTTTTTTTTCTTAGTGTCTCTCTACAAATTCTCATTGGCATCTTGGTCGCAGGAGCTCAGCTTGCATGCACAGTTATGTGCCAATCTGCCCACAGAATGTTTTTTTAAATGGTACTGTGCTGTTTCCTTATTTGAAGTTTGCCTTATCCCCCTGATGGGATGTGACTTAGGAGAATCCTAGTTTTTGAAACTTCTAGTTTTATTATAGGCTTTGAAAGTAATTTGAAGGAAGCAGCTTGGTTTGTTGGTTGGGTTTACTGATTTTTGATTTGTTGGAGTTTTTGGTGTTTTTTTTTTCCTTTGGAATTTTGTCATTTATTGAAGGATTCTTTAACTTTACTTTTATAGCTTTACTTATAAGCTACTTTTGCTCAGGAAATAGCAATTTTAGTTTGGGGCCTTGACAGAAACTACCGGGAGCAAAATGTCCTTTCAAGGTTATAATAAGTAAATATGCAGGGAATGTTTTTGTCCTCTGATGAAGGGCTGGTGGTGTGTGTATGCATATGGCATTTTTGTTGTTTTGAGGTTCTTCTGCAGGGGAAGTTGAGGTGATTTTGGCTCTTGCTTTCAGCTAATTTCTCAAAGGGGCTAAAATGAATTTTGTTCTCCTTCAGATAAAAGTTCACATGCATCATCACTGGCGTTTTCTTCTGGACACGTTCAGCAGTGCGCCTTATTTCTGTGGTCTGTACTACATTTAAACATCATTTGCATGCAGTAGCAGGCTCTGAAGCAGTACTGGTGTAATTACCATGACAGGGTGAGAGACTTAATAGTTGTTTGAACAGTGTCACATTTTAAAGGGAGTTTGTAGCCAGAACTGAAAACCTGAGTCAATGCTTGTCTGGTAAGAAAATAACCTGACATCTTCATGTTGCTTAAGCAAGTTAGTCAGGCTCATGGAAGTATGATGTGTTAAGAAATAACTTGCTTTTCGATTAACATTGAGTTTATGAAAAGAAAGCAGTATTTACATAACTTAAGGACAAAAAATGCAACTCTTTCTACATTCTTATGAATCTGCTTTTTAGGTTCCCAGGAGGAGGGTGGGACAGGCACCAAGGTCATCGCTGGTTTACAACATGCCCTCTGCCAGCACATAATCTCTTGATGGCAGCATGGAAACTGGAACTTAAAAACATGCTGCCAGCTTTGACAGTGCCACCTATGGCAGCATTGCTGGGATGGATAACATGGTTTTCAATGCAGTTTTTGCAAGCACAGCCGTACTTGGCTGAAGCTGCTAGGTACCATAACAATTGTGTTGTAATATGCAGCTCTTTAGTTAGGAGTTTACTCTGATGCGCCTACAGGAGTCATCATCCAAAGGATGACTTCACTCTAGTCAGTGACCAAGGTTAGCGGGGGTGCAGAGGGTTGTGTCTCTCCCACCCTCTTCCAAGGAACCTAATGAATAGATTTATAAGAATGTAGAAGGGTTTCATTTTTGTGCTTAAAATTGTGGAACTAGTGCTTGCTTTCAGTACAGCTGAATGTATTTGAGAAACTGAGGGCTTGACTACCTAGAAGAAAGCGAATTAAAGGACAGATGATAGCTGAGCACCGGGAGTCAAGGCTAATTAGAAGTACAGATGGCTTTATGCATGTATAGCCTGTCTGAAACACCGGGAGACAAAACTGCCAGTGACTGTAAAAAGGCAAAGCAAGTTCTCACTGCTAAGCAGCATGGCCAACAGATACAGCCTTGGGATTGAAAACTGAGTTAATAACAGTTCAGGCGTAAGAGGACCGAGCACAGCATATTGAGCTATTCTGTTTCAGGAGATGCCAAGGAGAGGACATGCTGGTGCCATCAGAGAAGGGCAGTATTAGGCCTGTGGAGCTGAGATTTGCTGGCCACAAATGCTCCTGTAAGAACTTACTAGAAGCTAAAACCTGGGGTCTGTGACCATGACAGCATAGCAGCCTACTCTGCAAAAGTGTTTGATATATTACAGAATACATAATCCAGTGCTTTCTTTCAAAAAGAAAACTAAATCTGCCCTATGTACTTATTGCTTCTTCTACTCACTATTCAGTTTGGGACACTTTGGCTTTGACTGGAAAGTTAATTGTCTTTCAGTCTCTTCCTGGTAGTGGTTTATTGTCATTAATTTTTGTTATCATTTTGTCACCTTGCAGGCTAGTTCATTTACCTCTTGGCCTGTTTGACAGGTTGTTTTCTCAAGCACTGCTTCAGCTATTTCTGAAATCTGTTAGTAGTGTGTAATACTGTAATCTGAGCTCTCTGATATGACTTGACAATTTCAGCCTCTCCACTTGGGTTCAAGTAACTGCACTTCAGTTTGGGGAACGTGTACACAGAAGCTCTCTGGCTTCACTTCTATGTGCTCCGAGAGTGATCAATGGCATCTTTCTACTGTATCTGCACTAAAAAGAGATTTTTCTGGCTTGTATGTCTACTTTTTGTGCCCTTAGGCAAAAAACTTTCCAACAACCCTGGAATAGCTAAAATCAACACTAATCAGCTTGTTTAGATAGAGCCAGTTGCTGTAAAATTGTCCCTGTCTGATCAATTTTCTCTTCCCTTCGTGTCTACCAAAAGCATGTTAAAACTTCTTGCGTATTCACATGTCAAGTCTGGAAGAGTTTCCAATTGGAGAAGTTAATCTTTGTTTTGTCATGTTTTAGCTGACCAGAATTTCCATAGATTCCCTGAGACTGGAAGTCTCTGGCAGCTAAAAATATAGCCTACTTGAAATGTGGACCATGCAGCTGTCGCTGTGGCTGTACAAGGTGCTTTGTACCCATGCTGATTGCAGTCCCTGGAGGATTTGCACTGAGTCCTCATTTAACATAACAATTTTCTCTGATGCTATGACTCATAGTCCCAAAGAAGATATGATGGGGGTTTATTTGAGAGGGGCTTCCATGATACAGTGTGGAAAATCTGGCATGACTGTCAGACAGGGATGACTGACATGAAACACTTTATTTTTTTTTTCTTCTTTCTGTCAGTGGTTGCTCATTATCATGGAGCTCTTCAACCTGCAAGTTTAATTCAATCCTTCTGTGTTTCTTCAAGTGTCTCTCTCGTACTATTTCAATTTTACCTTTGGCTGAAGCTTTCATTTTGTTTGTAAGGTGGAACCTTTCATGCCCAGGCCCCCAGTGCTTCCCTGTGAGTTTTCATGATGCTCGCACAAGTTCTCCTGTGTTCCAAGGAATTCTCCCCCAAAAAAGGCAGTATTTTAATTCCTGTTTAAAAAGCCAAACAAAAGCAAACAAACAAATACCAGATAAAAAAGCCCACCCCCAAAATCCCCAAACTGTAGACAAAAAAAGAGGCACAACACACACACAAACACCCCTCCCAGCCCCTGGCAAAACCAGACAAGGTTTTGCAACGTTTTTTACATCACTGTTCCTAATTATAGGAACTTTGATAACTACAAAACACTAACCCTGCATAATAGTATATGGATAGCTTATTGCCATATACTTAATTTTTTGAGATGTAAGTTATGCATCTCAAAAAAGTTATGCATCTTTTGCCTCTGATGGTTCTGAACCATCTGTCTAACAAGGTAGGACTGTTTAGTTTATGGTTGGGGGTTTTTAGATGTATCTTCAGAAAATATGCACAAGTTGAAGATCTGTAGAGAAAGACATTAAATTTCAGATGATTAGATCTACTATGAAAATTTTATTGCACAAAATCATTTTCATAGTCTTTATGTGGTACCACATTTTGAAAGAGGAAGGATTTTTTTTTTTTAGTTGCTGTTTTGTCTAGAGGGAGGGGAGAAGAAAAAGACAATGAAAATTGGAAGTTCATTGTCATATGGATATTTTTTGCATTAGAGACCACTATAATGTGTATTATTCCTATCCTATCATGGATATTATTAAGGAAAAATACTTCTATTTTGCCTATACCACCCATTTTGTTCAGTGCATAGGTACCAATTTATCAGGCTGCAGTCTGACTCTTTAGACTGTCAGTCAGTGAAGGGGCAGAATAAAGGGGAACAGATCATCCTTTACTGTTAGTAAAGGAAAGGAATTAATCGCTTTCATCTCCCTCTGTAGTGTAACATCTCAAAGTTTTTTTGTCAGGAATTTGTCGTCTGCTGCAGCTCTATCCTCTAAGTGGTAAAAATTGCTGGGAAAGCTCATTTAATGACAAGTTAAATGTTTCATGGTTTACTGGAGATTGTATGTAATACTGCATTTTATGGTCTAGCCGTGCAGTGCAGAGCTATTCTCCGTGTAACACATGTTAAACATTAACTGCTGTTTGGATACAGAAGGTGGAGTGTGCTCTCTCTGGTTTCTATTGGGTGTGTGGCTGTTGAAGGTAAACATATACTGGTCGTTAATGCCATAAAGCAAACACCCATGAGTGCAGTAATCATAGGGCATCAAATCCTTTTTTCCTACATTTGTGAATTCTTCATGTTCTGCTGTTTCTCTTTTTATTGCTTTGAAGGGTTTTCTCCTCCCTCATTTAAGCAGAATCTGTTCAAATTTTGTTGTGCTTTGGTTTGACTTTGGTTAATAAATGCTGATTTTACTCTATATGGGAAAATACATTCTGGATTCTTTAGTTTATAGTAACTATTGTACAAGTAAATATAATGGTTTCTTAGCAATGTACCGGTTTAAGATACAGTTTTATTCTCATCTGCTTTCAATAGAATGGTGAACTTTGGTTAAGAGTGTCTATTATTCACCTCCTGCCTCTCCAGAATAATGAAATTATATAATTATATAATCTAAAGTTTTTATGCAGCTTGTTTTAATGGAGCTCTTAATGCTGCTCCTGAAATTTGGTAAGAGTGAATTTCTGTGCTTCTGTGTTATTAGTAAAAAAAAACCCCTGAAACCACACCAAAACCCTAAAAATTCAAATTAAATAAAATTTGCTGCCTACACCCAAGCTTGCTTGACCTTCTTGGAAAAATAGAGATGTAGCACTTCATCCTGTCTATTGCTGGGGAAGACAGATTTTAGACAGCGTAGAAGCTGAACACGAGTTCTGCATGTCATGTTTGATGCTGCTTTTGTGCTGAAGGCCAGACAAAAGGAACCGAACACTTAAATCTGTGAATTATGGGATGAAGTGGAAATGTCTGATATGTTAGAGCTTTGAAAAATAAAAATTAAAAAAAAATCCTTTAAAGGTGTATGAGGGACAGCAGTCACAAAAGTGGATCCAGATCAGGTACCTCCTTGTATAAAGATGTACTTTCAGTCTCTTACTCAGATTTATGGTCGTCTCTTGTATTTTTAGTTCAAGTATTTTTGCCTAAGAACTTGAAAACTTCCATCCCCAAGAAACACAACAGGATTTACATGAAGAAGTGGTTGCTCCACAGAAGCAAACACTAGAAAACAAAAACTAGAAAACAAACCTACTTCCAAGCTTTGCTTTTCTAGTGTTGAAGAACTGGGTATCTAAATTCTTGCCTTAGCTTCAGAGCAAGTACATACTCCAATGCAACCTAGCTTTAAGACCAGCTAACTTTTCTACTGGTACCCATAGCTGATGGTTGGGGGCAGTTTTATTTCCATTCCTGTGTATTTCAGATGGCATGCCAAGTAAGAATTGCAGCTTTTTTTGGCCCTGTTTTTTCCCCCCTATCTTTTAAGGGCTCTAAATGTGACTGCAGTTAGCAAGATTCTTATCCCATTTATTTTCTTCACAGTGCTCTTCAAGTGTTCTGTCTGTCCAGAATTTATTTTGCAGTGGTGGTATGGCACTCCATGATTGCAGTTGGTATGTGGTAACAGCCAGCAGATTTCAGGCAGTGTGTTAAGCAAGCTTTTCCTGGAGAATCTGGCTTCCTGGGGTATAAAATGTTGGCTGTGTCACTTAGGACACTTACAGGACATAAGCCTTTCCTTTCTCTCATACACTTTTAGTTACAGTGAACTTTGAAAGTTTTCTTTGAGAGGGAAGTCTGATGCTGTTGGAATAGCTGCAGACAGGAACAGCATGTCACTCTATCTTTCCTGAGAGAAATAAAAAGAAATGTCACAATTCTTCAGAATAAACAGAATTGCTATTTTGGTATTGTTTTCCATTGTGCATCTCCTCTCACCCATTTGAACTTAAAAAGAAACACACCCTAATCCACACTGACCCATAAAAACCCCCACTTTTCTGTTACAGAAAAATGCAAAGGGACAGGAGTTGTTTGACCAGATTGTGTATCATTTGGACCTTGTGGAAACTGATTACTTTGGTCTGCAATTTATGGATGCTTCCCAAGTTACAGTAAGTATAACTTCAGTTGATTTTTATGTTTTACAGTAGTTTGTGTTGCCTATAAAAGTGTTACTGATGCAGTTCCATGGAGAGATGTAGACATTGGGGGACATACTGCTGAAACAAGTGAGACTACACTTGGTTCTTGCACATGAAGCCAAATCCTCTAAATGAGTCTTGTGTCATTTTATATGATATGTGTGTGACTTGATTGCACTTCAGTAAAAAGGCAATACATGTGGGTAAAGAAAAACATACTTTAGTTGGCTCATGGTATTCAAAATGGGTTGAATCTCTTGCAAGCAAGGATGTCTTGTGTCTACTATCTTTGCTGCTCCATATGCTATGTTGCTCTGTAGGTTTAGGTGCATATGCAGTAGCAAAAAATTTTCACTCTCTCCATTGTCTAATGAGCTCCAGCATCTACAGGTAAAATAAGTAAACCCCCCCAATATTTACAGATGCAGGTACATAGCCATATTGATAAGATAGTGTTAAAAGATTACAACCTTGTGGTTACACAGTACTGGTATATATTTAATCTTTTCCTTTGTCTGTTCAGTTTATGTGAACAGGCAGTTTGACAACACCCTGTATTGTGGATAGAGAATATGCAGACTTGGAAAATAAGTGTTGGTTTTTAGTGCTCTCTGGTTAGTACGTAAATGTTTTTTTCCATGAAGCAACAGAAGACATGTGCTCTGTGATATTAGAATAAAACAATGACAAAAGGTAGCCGCAGTATTGACATCATGGGAAATGCAGGTTCTAACTTTATCATCCCAGGATTCTCAGCTGTATTCTGGAGTAAGCTCAGGTCGATGTGATTCGGACGGATCAGTGTTTTAGCAGATGCACTATCTTCTGTATTTTACCAATGACTTTAAACAACAAACAAGAAACCTGCCCAGGTATTATGATTACTTGATACTGGAAAAAGGGAATCTGTGGATTTGGGGGAAGTGGTGTTAATCTATTTAAACATTATCCTGATGCCTCAGTTAATTTAAGGGTATGTATTTATCACTGGAATCTGATGTTTTGAATTAAGTATATCCATAATGAGTTTGGGATTTTTAAGAAGTTTAGTGTGTGTGTTCCTGATAAAATTTATGTTAAATAAATTTTGTGTTCTTTTTTGATGGACCTAATTATAAGGATGCAGCTAATAGAACAGAACCTGCTCTAAACAGAAAAAACCCATTATATCATCACTGATTGTCAAGTCATCTAACTGGAAACTTGATAGCTAGGAACAGTTACTTAGCAAGGAGTTCTGTAATGTTTTGAAAGAAGAGAAGCACAAAGGGAGAGTGGAATACCCTTTCTTAGCAAGAAAGAGGGCAGATCAAAAGCTAGAAATCTGCCTGAGGAAGCAGAGAACACTCTTTTCTTGTATATTTGCACAACTGAAGGGCTTTTTTGAATGGTAATAAAGATGAAACAGAGATGTGAGCAGCTGTGATTTCTGTAGATAGCTTTGTCCCTGGTGTTTGGGCAAAATATGCCTATATGTGCAAGTGTTTCAGCTTTGTTGGTGTGCTATTTCTTTCTTTTGTATTAGGGAGGCAAGTAAATGGTGACATCTGCAGTTCCAAGAGGAATAAGGGGTATGAACACCTCCTGGAGGTGGGGGTGTGTGTCCTAAAAAAGCCAATACTGGTTGCAGGGCTCTGGTGTTAGGGCTATGGTTTCCTGTATTGAGAGGAGTGTCGAGGTCAGAGTTATTTATCTTCACTGAAGTGCAAGGCCAAAAGCTCTTACTTACCTTTTTGCTTTTTTTTTGTTTGTTTGTTTGTTTTGTTTATACTGGCTCAAGCTGGGCAGAGAGTAGAGTTTAGAGAGCTTCAAGGCACAAGCTTTCATCTAACCCAGCACTCAGTACAAAAAGGTTCCATGCATTAACAGCCTTCCTTGGTCTGTTTTGAACTTGTGACCAGCTCTTTTGATTTGCATAGCAATTAATGCATAGCCTGCATGGGCTTCTGCTTAGTGCCAGCCCAGCCGCACAGTAGCAATTGAGGGACTGGGAGATTCAAGTTGTGTAAACGCCTTGAGTCTCTAAACCTTTGTCTTTAATACGTATTGTTAAGTGCTAAACATCTTTAAGCCACCATTATAAGTAAGGGAATATAAAACATTCTTTGAATAGGAGATTGCTTGTGTGTGCTCCAAGGCCAGCAGCTTTTGAGTGCACTGTTTCCTGAAGTTCTGTAACTTTGCCAAAGAGTTGGGACAAGCAATGTTGATAGCTGTGATTTAGAGAAGAAAACCATGATTAAAGTTTATCTACACTGAAAGAGAAAAAAGTGCATCTGTTTGAATAGCTTATTTTTAATAAAAAAAACCCCATAAAGCTGTGAAAAGCAAGATATCAGCAGTAGTGCAGAAAATACTGTAAAGCCTATTCAGTGGGCTCTTCATTAGTTTGTATCTTACGCTCTTTGAAGGCATCCATGAATAGAATGATGTAGACAATCATCTATTAAATCATCTATTAGTTTATTCTAAAACAAAGCTTAGTGTACTGTTGTATTCTGAGGTCCTCGCTGTTAAGTAGAAACACTCTTAATACAAGAAAATAATTTCTTGTTCAGCTGGCTGTTACAGAACTTCAACAACGATGTAGTGCTTGGGGCAATTTAAGTGTCAGTGTGATGTAGGAGGTTTCTGCAGTGGTTTACAGAAAATGTAAAGCTTATTGGTGTTTTAGTTAATTTTACTAGTCGGCATGTTCTAGCAAAGCAGGAAGTCTTGAAAGCTTTAGTTAAGGTTGGGAAAAGCAATAAAGTTATCTTGTGAGACCATACTGTTGAAGTTCAGTTTCCATAAGGAAGTGTTATATTGATCTTTGCAGAAACTGGTTATGTGAAACAGGTACTATGGTTGGTTTAGGTACTTGATATTTATTGGTTGCTGGTAGCTAATGCTTATTCATTTTCTGTTCAGAAGTGTCCTTTCTTTGTCTTTTATTCCAAATCACTGTAAGAAAAAGGATTTATGAGGTTAAGAGTTCCTTGTGAGCTCCATCGTTTAGGATTCTCTCAAGATATAGATATCTCCATTCCTACAGTGTTCCACTGTTCTGTCCTGTATTAGCAAAACATGGATATCCTCCTAGCCCCCTCCTGTTTCTCCTCTTTTACAGGAATTCATAACAGGAGGATTGCCCATGTTGATTCACTTGGAATTTGCTTGTTTCCCTCATGATTGTCTCTATTCACAAGAGCAGTTACAGAATAATTGAGGGGGAAGAAGTTTCACAATAAATCTTTGAATTCCTTTTTTTTTTTTTTCTTTTTTAAGTTTGTGAGAATAAGCTGCTTTAATCCCTGGGAATGCATGGAAGCAAAAGAATTAAAATGCCACTTTTCTCACACGTGTCTCTTTAGTGATCCTCTAAGTCATTTAAGTACTTTATGTCTGATTTGTAATGTCACACAGGCCCCTTGGCTTAAAGAATGTTTATATGGAACAACCTTTCCCAGCTGTGCTCTACAGCCAGTTGAGCCATTTTGAGGATACGTGTATGCACCAAATGTATCTGGCATGTTAGGAAATGGATTTACTGGATTTACAGCACCTGTACAGCAAGACTGTTGTGTGAGGACAGCCTGTGCTTCCTGTAGGTGCCCATGGCTATGGTGGGGACCAGGGTTTTCTGGGCGGATGACAGCCAAGACCAACCTGCAGTGAATTGTTCTGAGAAATGGCATTTTGTTCTGAATTTCTCAATACTGACCAATTTCTAAGTTGAGTTTTGCTTCACTTGCTGGAAGAGGTGAGAAGCCAATGAAGGGAGGAGTTGGAGAAGAGTGCATAGAAACTATAACAGGCTTTCATGAAAGCAGTTGCAAGTACAAAAACAGAAGGGGAAAAAACATGGCAAGAACTGTGTTTCCCAGACAGGGACTAGCCAGTAGCAGTGTATCAGGACCCACTGATCTGGACACCAAGATCCTGCCCTCTGTGGAAGGTAGCCTTGTGACCAGGCTTTTCTGGGAGGATCAGGACAAAGGATTTCAATAGTGCAGTGGGCAGGGGGTGAAACAAGCTGGACAATGAAGAATATCCTGAGTGCCTTTGTTTCCTCTATACATCAAGACATTATATACATTCCTGGATGTTTCAGCAGGTGTTGGGTCAGGGCCTTGCAGGGACTTGGTGCTTCATGACTGCTTCTGCTGCGTCTATCTGAATTTTCTTTTAAAGGCTCATTGTGATTCATATCGGGTTTTTCCAGCTGCTTGGTTTTTATGTTACTTCTGTGACTTCTTAAAATATGAGGGATGTGGAAAAATGAGCAGTTTGAACCAGTCAATTAGCATCATAGTGTGGTATCTGGCAGTCTTTTTCCTTATGTACTTCTTAAAGCTCTAACAACAAACATTCACTAAGCAGAACAAAATAGGGGCAAGCCTTATTTTTCAATACATTGGATGTGGGAAGAAAGGAGACTGGTAAATATTTTGACAATGCCAAGTGTTTACTTTTCTGCTTCTGAATAAATTGTGAAATTCATCTGTGACTCAGTTTCCCATCCCTGAATCTCTCTTGTTTCTCTGGATAATGAGCACTTTGGGAATGCAGTTGTTGCAGGATATGTGCCTGTGGATTATAGCTCAGAGCAACAAATATCAGTCACAGATGGAGTGTCCCAAGAGCTATACAATATCCTGTAGCAGTCAATGCTTCTGTTTCTAATAGTGGCAGAGATATGAATGCCAGTTCAGTAACTGGAAAAAGGCAGTGTGGCTGACTGTACAGCGACACAGAACACACATGAATGTGGAGCACTTCCAGCTGTGGCTGTCCAAGGCTATATTGCAGTCTATTAACACTTGGTAGGAGACTCCAAAGCACTAAGAATTCCCCGAGCATCTTCCAGTAGCAGTTGCTGTTTCAGAAGGGTTGAAGATTTTTGCTCTGACAGAGACTTGGGAAGCAGCCATACAGGGCAGGTAGTTATGATAATGTCTGTCAATGATGCTTCTGTGTCTCTTTCCTAAGAGCAGAGAAGTCAAACCTCAGTCTATCCAGGACAGCAAACAGTTTTTGCTGGTTTCTTTTGTCTTTGTGCATGATTGGAGCGTAAGCTGAAGTGATTTTCTTAGTTGTCTTCCACAGATTTAGTCACACTTGTTCGCCATTTGTTACAAATCCTTTCAGTTTATTTTGGAGTGTTTGCACACAGGCTTCAGAATTAAAGATAACTTGCTTTTAATTGCTAGAATTGGTCTGGAGTGGCATCAGCTTTCATTGTCTGTAGAGTAAATCTACTGAGAATTATGCTAAACAAGGCAAGTTTTTTATATCATTTTTATGTAATTCTTGTATTTTATTTCTGTCATGTAAGGTGTAACAAAGCAAAATAATATTTGGTTGTCACATGTATATGAATTAGGATAGGGTGATGGTCTTGAAGATTGTCCATATAGCTCTCCATTATGTATGTGTAGTTTATCTGGACTGCAGTTAAACCCCATCATGTATCTGGATGCTTCTGAGATGGCTCTGTGCTGACTCAGGCTGGGACAGGATGGGGGATGGGCTTTCATGAATACCACAATATGTGGTTGGAGGGCTCTGGAGTTAGAATCTATGACCTTGTGTTCCGAGATCACAAGCCAGAGCTTTCTTACCATAGCTCCATCTGCCCTCCTGCCCCTGGACAGCATTGCTTGCATGTTTTGCTGTTTCTAACTCATGGAAGGTGGCTGGCTTTCTTCACGGGGCAGGAGGGAACTTGGCTGAGAGCTGCTTTAATGCCTGTATGGCTGGTAACATGCAACAGTGTCAGCTGAAGGGGACTGCTGGAAATGCAACTGGCCTGACTTGCTTAGGGTAGAGACAAGTTAGAAAGCTTCTACAACTCTGCAATTTGATCAGATTGATCTTCACTCCTCCAACACTATTGATGTGGTACTGTGCCACTGTGCCTGGGCTCCGTTCAACAAGACACTGACAGCAGTATCTGAAGAGGGTTTAAAACAAGCCTGACCTGAGATTGAAACTCCTGTAGTAAGATCCTGCCAGTATTTGATGAAAAGTTGGTCTCATCTGAGCACAAACCCATTGTTCACCTCTTAAATCCCATCTTGGTATTGTGATGTGAATGCTACCTGAGTAGAAGGTGCATTCCCTTGGTTTTGGGTTTGTTTTTGGTCCTTCAAGTCAGGTAGGTGAGATTGCAGAGCGGCATCCTGAAAGATGCCTGCAAGTCTTGTCTGTTGAGGGTTATATCTAAATCCAAGCTCCTTCTCATAGCAGCTTCAGTTGTATTTGATTTCTCTGGACTTTGTTCATTCATGTTTGATAACTCAAGGATGGTGGCTTCACAGTCCTTGTGGGCACCTGTGATTTATCTGAGCAGCCTCATAGTGACAGGCTTTTTGTCTAGCTGTGATTTATCCCGGGTGTGATGCCACTTGTGGAATACCTCGGAGAAGCATGGGACTTCATCCTCTCTACAGCCTTTCAGTAGGCAGCTCAAGTCACCAGTTAGGTGAGCCTTCATTGTCAAGAGGAGATTAACTTTCTAGGAGGGGTCAGAGAAACTTAGACGAGTGTAGAGAACAATATTCTCATTGTTTTAAGTTGTGAAGTCTTGGGTTTGTTTGGTTTTCTGTTACTATTATAATAATATTTAAAAGGTCACCTGCAGAAAAAAAGAGGAATTTTTGTGTTCCTTTTTAACTCTGTAGGTATAGTCTCCAGGTGGTGGTTTGATGGGTAGAGTTTTTATTGACTTGTTTTTTAGTGTTTCCTTTCTTCTATGTTATACATAAATTTTTAACCTCTCTGCTTTAGACGGTCATGTGGGTATTGACAGTTTGGTGTAGAACTGAGATGCCCAGGAAACCAGAAAGAGAGAAGACAGTTGAAAGGATAATTGATTTTTGGTTTTAAAGGTGCCAGCTTTTGTTTAGCACACCTTTTCTGAATTTGAGTGTGGCTCTCCCTCTTTGTACCTCCAGATACGGCATGAGAAAACATTTAAGCAAAATTTTTCAGAGAACAAATAAAACTTTCACTGAAAACGGGTTTTCTCTTACTGATAATTAAATATATAAATAAGCAAAAGGGAGAACAGTCTATTTAGGATGTTCTTCTTGCATTTTAAACTAGCAAAGAAGGCCAAGCAAAAAAAGGGTCAAATGCAGGTTTTTTCCTTTCCAGGTCACCTTTGAGGGCTGTATAAATCAAGACAAGGAATTTTTGTTCTTTTAGGAAGCACGTAAAGAGGTGATGGAATTTGCGAAGCTCAGGTGTGTGATGGGTTTGTGTCGACCTGAGGTAAACCTCCTCAGTCTTCATTTGGCACTCACTGTATTTCTTACATAGAGTGCTTTAGCAGCTGTGGTTTATCCACTGTATCCTGACACAAATACATCTTTCCCTTGCTGCATGTCTATTCTGAGAAAATAGTGGCTGCTACAACTTAGGAAGTGTTGAGGTACTTATTTTTTCTTTTCACTTAGATCAAGTGAGTGATCAACAGGAGAGCAGGATGAGATAAAGATGCGCTTCCAGTATTTTAAGAAATCTGTTTTATGTGGTGTTTATTTCAGGTGCGATTGATTGGGGCATGTTTTCAACACATGAATTCCAATCAGTGGCTACTGTGTTACATCAGTCAATACCATTGGAAACAGTATTCATTTGGTAGGGCAAAGAAATGTTACTGTGTTTACAGAGACGTAAATGGCAGCTAATCTAGCATTTGACCTTCCATTTACCTGACAGAATTAAAGGAGTAAGCTCAGTGGTCTCTACAGCTTTCTGAGGATGGGAAATGGAGAGGGAGGCACTGAGCTCTTCTCCCTGGTACCCAGCTATGGGACATATGGGAATGGTTCAGAGGTGCACCAGGAGAGGTTTAGACTGGGCATCAGAAAGCATTTCTTTACCAAGGGGATTGTCAATCAGTGAAACAGGCTTCTTAGAGAGGTGATTGTTGTCCCAAGTCTGTCAGTGTTTAAGAGACAGTTGGGCAATGCCTTTAATAATGTAGTCAGGCAGGTGGATTAAATGGTCACTATAGGTCCCTTCCAGCTGAACTCCTTGTTCTGTTCTAAAGTAATCATAGTTGTGATTACCTTCAGTTTGACCAGGTTTGGGGTTTTTTTCCCCTTAGTGTGGGCTGAGTAGCTTAGATGCCGTCTTCCTATTGTAACACAGTCTTAAAGCAATTAATCCCTTTCTTCCTCCTTGTTCTGCACTGATACTTCCAAATCCAAACTGGAAATGGGGAATATGGTATTGTAGAGTTGAAGTGAGTGTGGTCAGTCTTGGTCCTATGCTGTGAGATCCACAGTTAAGTTTTTTTGAGTCCAGATCCTGAAATCATGTGCAGTTGTTTTGCCACAGTACAAGATAGGCAGAGTTACAGTCTTAGGTGCTGAGGGAGCAAAAGCATCCTCTGGTTTTATTCAGCTTCCTAGTGAGACTTCAGAATTCACTGGTTTTCATTTCCCTCTTATTGAGTCAACAAGAAGTATGTAGCAAAGCTCAAACCAATTTTTGGCTTTAACTACAGTGCTATGAATTTTTTCAGCTCAGAGGGATGTTTGGAAAGCTGGTATGATATACAGTGTGAAGAAGACCTCTTATGTCTGAGGCAAGGGAGTGTTGAAGTTCTAGCTGACTTTCACAGAAATTGCACAAAAATATATGATTTTGAAATTGGTATTGGTTCACGAGGCCTGGGAGCTGTGCCAGTAATACTGCCAGTCCACATCCTACCTCTGTATTTGCATTTTGTGATCTGTTAGGTGGCACATCACACGCAGCCATGATGTGCAGTCTGGGATGGGGGTAAAACAGCAGCTCATTCTTGCTTCTGAAGAGAGATGAGTTTAATGTTTGCTGTTTTTTATCTCCTGCAGCAGCCTGCCTCTGGCTGCTTGGGTACAGAGAGAGATGATAGTTTCCTGTCTAGGCTGTACTCTCATTTAATGGTCTGTGCAAGTAGCTCCCGAAGTCTTGTTAGTTATTTTTAAATCCTATTTGAAGTATTTACACTTGAAGATAACAATTTTGAAACTTGCTCTTGAGTTTTAATACGTCTAGAACACCACATTCCAAGAATGGGAATATCAGCTGTTATTTCATTGGAAATTATTTTAGTTCAGGTAATGCAGTGCTTGTTCTAGAACATGGTAGTAACAGGAGTCACAGATGAAATGTTATTGGAGGATCTTTTGCGTATATTTTAGATTTTATGTTTGGTTTTATTTAGCATGAAGCTAAACTTTTAATGGACTCAGTGTGTTTGTCTTTGAGTGGTTTATCTTTAGCCAAAATAAGTGTTGAGCAGAAAGACATTTTTGGAGCTAGGTATTTAAAGAGTAAAAAATTAATCTGGCCGAAAGGTGTGAAAGTAACAGACTTGTATAATTTCTGTAAAAAATAAAATCAAAGCTTCAGTGTTAATATTTTTCCTTATCAAAAATTTTATATATCACGAAGCTGTAATTTTTCATAAGGGAACAAAGTAGAGACAGATTAAATTACTTGCAAGTCTAAGGAATGTATTTGTATGAGCTGATGAAATGTTTTGTTTCCATTCTGGTAAAGATTTCTCAGATTGCATGGATGGATTCCTTGGCAGCCTTACCCAAGGGAGTCTTGCAAGTCTCCTGTAAATAAAATCACCTTCAGAATAATTGCTCCATTTCTCTTTCTACTTCTTTTGTGAGATTTATTTACCTTAAGGATCATAAGTTGTCAAACTTTTGATCTACACACATCTATGCCTGTGATAAATAAATTTTTTGCCTTGGTTTAGGACATAGAAAATAAATACCAGTGTTACTGTCCAACAAATAATTTTTCACATTTATTTAGCCAGGATGTAAGTAAAATGGTTAGTAGTCATTCAGAGATTATCCTTTTCCTGAAAGCATGAATTATTTAATAGGAAAGAAGGAAGAGGAGTTGTTTTTTTCCTAAGGTTTTGTTTCATATTTTAAAATTATAAACTAGGTACTAAATATTTAAAGATAGAAAAAACATTTATTTCAGGGAAATTCAAAATTCTTTTATCACCTTGTGTGACACAAGCATTTAGATGGAGTTGTGTCAAATCAGATTGCAGCCTTATGTAGGACATTGCACAGAAGCAAGTCAAATATTTAAGCTAAATTTACACCAGAGAGGGTTTTTTGCTACTCTTTCATAGATGCAACTTACACTGACAAGAGAGTTTGCTGGGAAACTTTTTTTTTGTCATCATCATTGCATCTATTTGAGATCTTTTGCCATTAAAGACAGCGTTTCCCGTGTGTTTTTGGTGAGGGTTAAGTCTTTATCCTTATCTTGAAGAGCTCCACATGGCTGTGGAGCAATGGAAGGCAGGATAGTACAGGATCTGGAGGATCTCCATCAAACAGAGCCTGGAAAGGAGACTGGAACTCGGGGGTTTGGCCTGCTGCCCTCAGGGGCACTCGGGCAACACTTAAACCTGGGGACAAAAGGGTATTTTCCTTACACACCACTGCTTTGTGGCTTTGGATTTTGAGGCTTCCTCTCTGGAAGAGTGACTTCCCTGGAAGTATGGATGAATGTATAAAATGAGTTTTCCCTTGTGGAAGAAGGAAAGTTGCTAAATGTGTCAAAAAACACTTTCACAAATGTGCACAAGTTTAGAAAATAAATATGGCAATATTTCCTTCTAGGAGATTTTTATCTGTTAAATTTTATTGTAATTAGTTTATTGAGTCAACAAAATCTTGAAATGGAACTGCTCTTAAATGTTGATTTTCTTTTTTTAGCACTGGTTGGACCATTCAAAGTTCATTAAGAAGCAAATAAAAAGTAAGTACTATGTCTCTGCCTGTTTATTTTGTTGCTTCCTAAAGAATTTGAATGTAGAGTATTTGAACATGAGTGGCAATGTCTAAATATGCCCTTTAGTGGAATAAATATGTCTTAGGAAATAGTTTTAATTTAATGGATAATTGTCTGACTGTATGATGTCTAAATGCAAAAATACTTATTAAGCAGTAGCCCTTATTATGCTGTCTGTCTGAGGCAGAGGAGGTTGCCAGGTAATTTCAGTCTGATCTGTGAAATCAGGTTGCCTGGACACAGGTTGCAGTTCATGTCACTGCTTTGTATCCAGAACAGATTTCCTGCTTTTTTTTCAGACAGTGGAAAATATTTCATTGTGTAATGCTTAATATGGTTAGGTTTTTTTATTGTTATTTTTTATATTATAAATAATAAATACCTGCTGTTTTGTCAAATGTAATTTTGAAGTAGCTGCTGTTTCATCAAAGGTGGGTTTGGATGCAGAGGTTGTGTTTGGCCACTGAGTTTTCTATGGAAAATGGCTGAGGCAGGAAAGGAGCTCCTGGATCCCTGATAATCTGATTGCAGGCTTGGCCTTGATGGGTTTTGTTACTATACTGCAGTTGGCAACAGTGATAGGCCAACTGAAACCATCACCTCTGTGAGATTAAAATACAGCGTTTTTCAAGGAAATTGTTGGCCCCCTTGCAGGACCTCACAGAGATGGATCTTGATTACCTTTCTTTTTGATAAGTATACAAATATCTAGAAGATTTTTGTAAATGGTGAGGTTCTTCAACAGCCTTTTGGATAGTTTTCTGTCACCCTGTGATGTGTGGGTGTCAGCCTGCTAGAATACATGGTAAAGATAGCTGCTATTGGTAGGGTTTTGATGGCTGGTTTTCTCTCACTCTTTCATCACAGCACCGACTGCTTTACCTTAAGTGACTAAATGATTTGCACCTGTGCTTTCTCCGATAGCTTTGTCCTTTTCTAGTGGAAAATCAATGATTCTCTAACACCTTCAACCAGTTTAGTTGCATGATTTTGCCTGTTTAATCTGTAAAGGGCCTTTCTAAAAAAAGAAATTGGCCAATCCTGGCTCTGAGGAATGCTGAAGAGGGGAGCAATTTGTTGGATGTTGTAAAGGTCTGTCTCCACAACAGGATACTTTTCTTTACTTTGCAATCAGCAGATGCTTTATGAAGAGTTCCTCTTTAGTCATGGATGTTTCTCACTGCTCTTTTTTCCAAGTCATTATCTCATCTATGCAGACCTTACCAGTGGTGCCTGTGAGTGCAGGGTACTATAACCTGTCTTCTCAGAGCCATCCTTGGAGGCAAAATCAAAACTCTAATTTTAGCCGCATGTCGCTTAGTAGAATGATCATTAATAGTCACATGTATACTGTGTTGATGTGGTGTTACAGAAGACCTTACTAAAGTGTGAAAACCTCATTTTTTCCAGCAATTAATATATCAGCAGGGAGTGAGTTTGGAACATGAGGCTGAGACAGATAAGAATGCATTGGTCACAGTCTCATACTAGCTGGGTAACTTTTTATTATCTGTGTTACATAGAAATTCAGGTGTAGAATTCACCTTCTGATATGAGAGAACGCGATTTTTGCAACTCCACTTGATGGAATTTCTTAGGTTTCTGTGCTCATGGGTGTCTTCCAGAGTCGTCTTCAACACTTTTCACCTCATTTATCCTACCTTTTCTGTGTTTAAATTGATGCTGATCTCTTGGTAGGGGTTTTTCTTGGAGCAATGTTTTTTGCCTGGTAACCAGGAGTATTACCCTCTCCTTCCCTCTTCCTTTCATCTCCCCAGCAACAGGCAGTGTACCTGGAACTTGCTGTCATTCACAGCGTGCTGTGGGACACAACTCTTTGGACAAAAATGTGTTTGCCAAATGGACTATTGCTTGATCAATTTGAATTAATGAGTATCATAAAGTGTGGTAATAGTATCATTTTTTTACTGTATGCATTTTTAAATTTAAAACACAAGAAATATTTCCTTCTTTGAAGAATTTGAAAAATATGATTAGTTTGGGCGCTCTTGGGTGGTTCTCGGGAGTTCTTCTGCATTAGCAGAGCTGCACCTAGAGTAAACCTTTTTCTTATTTGAAATCCCTGCATGTACAGTTGGACCTCCGTACACATTGCATTTTCGAATCAAGTACTATTCATCAGAACCGAACAACCTTCACGAAGAGTTTACAAGGTAGGAACTTTGAGTGGTTAACTGGATGGCTGGCAGAGGGGTAAATAAAACATCTAAAGTACATGGGAGTACCATGAGCAGGTGATCTGAGCTTGCTTGCTAAAAGTGGTCATTTTGTCTGCATTCTTAGGTTCTGTCCTACTGTCAGAGAAATGCAATCATTTTTATTTGCTGCCAGAAAGCATTCAGAGGCCTCTCCAAGAGTTTTAGTGTCTAGGAGATGTGTTTTGGTGCTTGAAGTTGGCAAAGAAAGACAGCATTGGGGAGGGAGAGATGCCGCTGGGAGACAGCTGCTTGATATGTGCTGTACCTCTGAGAGGATTTTCTATGATGTCCTGCTAAAGCCAGTTCCCTGCTTTGTCGCTCTTTCTCTGAAATTTGGAGGTGGTTTCATAATGGTACAAAGGCCACAGAATTGTGGCAAAAGACAACTTGAGTTCTTCGTTACCATTTGATTGAATGTCTTCTGCTTCCATATGATTCTCTGGAGCAAAAGAATAATATATAGCCTGCATTGTATAAAGTCACCTTAAGAGTATCTGCAAGTCTTTTGTTTCAGTCTGGTGGGTTGTTTTCTGTGAGCTTTATACCTTGCTGGGTTCATAGCACCTTGGTCTGATTTAGACGCTATTCTGGAAACTGGGAAAGGAGCAGCTGGAGAAAAGGGTTTACTTATCTTTTCTATCTGCTTACTTTGTGTCTTCTTTGTATAATCATCATTTATCTTAATGTCATTTTATCTTTTCCGTTGTTCTGTTTCTCACCGTAGGGCACTTTCTATGCTTTCTAATTTGCTTGGCAGCAATCAGTGTACTCCCAATCAGCCTAAGGTGTTTAAAGAGGCTTGATTGTTGTTATTCATGTGCATGTGATGTTTACATTAAACTTATGCCTGCAGGCATATAATTACTGTTGCCTTTGCTATCTCTATGTTGACCATGTTCTTTTTCATTGCCTGAGACAAGATTACAGCACTAATTGTCACCACCTTATGATATAGACAGAGTTTTTAATATCCATTATCAATTTGATTCAGCAGTGTTAATTCAACAAAAGGGCATATTCCTATACAATGTATAATTAACTTATAGAAATCTCTGCCACTCATGTAACTGAGTATAAGATCTTAAAAGAATCAGAAAACCTGATTTTTGGATGTCTCTAAAGAGAAAATACGGTTAAATTAGTAGGAGTAATATATGTTTCCTGGAAATTGATGTAAGTCTTCATACATTCAAGTGCATGTCTGACAAGTATTACATTTTCCCTGTGGTCAAATTATTCCATTACTGTCTACCACAAGATTTCTTGCTTAATTCTATGAAGCATATGATCCTGGTCACTGTGAGATTGGGTTTCTGAGCTATGTGATCATTGCTGTGATCGAGTAAGACATTTTGTCTGAAAGTATTAACTTCTGATGCTTTGTGATCTAATTATTGCTGAAAGGTGACATTTCAGAAGACTACTTTAATTAGAAAAACACGTTAGTCAGCCAAATATTCAGTGTCGTGAACAATTTTTTAAATTGTAAGCTTGACAGAAGACTGCTGTAAAACTGTATAGAAAAAAATGAAAATAGGCTGGAAATTGATTTTATACTGAACAAATAGGAACATTTTTCTTTTTGGTTGGGGAAAGTTATTTTGAATTTAAAAATTTTTTAATTCTTTTAATTTTAAGGTTTTGGGGTTTTTTTTAAAGAATCTTTATACTGGCTACATCATATTTTCCATGTAGCATGTTGAGTAAAAGGTGAAGATTAATAACTCTATACTCAAAATTATTCCAAGTGGAAATTAAATGGGAGTAAGAGGTGGAAAAAAATCATCATTAAGAGTAACTATGAGCTTGCCTGGTTGGGGAGGGGGCATTTGAAATTCCTTCTGGAGATCTGCTTTCTAGTAGACTTCACTTTCTAGTGAAACTATAGACACCACATTCTCATAATTGCCACAGTAATGGGAGCGGTTGAAACCCTTCACCCATTATGTCTTTTTTTCAGTTTAAAAACAGAGTTGAAATCCAGAGTGTTTTGGAAGACATCTTCTGTCATTTTTGTGCAACATAATTAGTTAGTTTAGTTAGAAAAACAACAGAGGAACGTGTCTATACATGTGTGTTAGGGAGAATTTTGTAAGGTATTTTGCTGATTGCAAATAGCAACAATTGAGAAGCTGATGCTTGTCAGCCTGCGTGCAGAAAGGGAGCAAGACTAAGCCACACCAACCAGAACAGGGCTGCAGTACTGCACAGGCCAGCTGACACTGATAAAGGCACTGCCCAGATTTTGCTAGCAAATTTAGAAGAGTTTATGGGATTGTGAATCATCAAGGGTATCAATAAGTACAGGAACTATACGTGTCTACCATTAATCTATGCATGCAAACATACAGGTTTGATTGGCAAGTCAGGTATTAGCCAAGTATGTGAATCAGAGAATGTGACACAGAGCTAATGTGGATAAATCTGATTCTACTGTAGTGTATAATGGGAAATCCTAATCTTCCTGTTCATTTGTTTCCCTGTCTATTCTGACTGTTCATCCTTCACCATGTTCACTGCACATCCCCTGTGATGAAAAACACTTTGTCTTTCCAACATCCTTTGCAAAGATAGGAGAAGTTTATGTTTGTGTTTCCTGCGCTGACTCTCAGTAGTACTTCATGCTTTTTTCCTCTTGAGTCACTCATCTTTGCAAGGCTCATCCCACAGTGTCCAGAGCACTGCAGAGCCTGCCTATGCCTTCTTGTCCTGTACAGACCTCCTGCATGACCCAGGGCATTTGTGCATGCCTCAAGGCCCAGTTCTGAGTGGCAGTGAGACATGAAGCATGCCTAGGACTGAAGATTAGCAACAGCTTAAAACACTGCAACAGTTTGAAGGCCATAAATTCCTACTTGGCCTACTAAATAAATGTGTGGGCACTATGGAATTCAGGTTTCTTTTATTCCAAACTTTTCTGCTATTTTAAGTGACATTTTGCTCTAAACTTTGCCTTTCACCCAATTTGGACTTTTTCCATGGTCTGTGTTTATGTTTGAGAAGGCATCCCTGAAGCCATTTCTTTATCTGTGTTTTGTTTCTAGATCCTGTAGTTCAATTCTTGCTTGAATTGGGTAAGACCCCAGTTTAGGAGAGCATTGGACTGTCAGTAACGTTTAGATTGCTGTTGTGTATGCTAAGATAGAGTACATCCCTAAACAGCAAGGCTTTGGACAATGTCCTGAACACAGCCAGGCAGTGAAGAATGTTCTCTTTGATTTTAGTGAAAGCTGTGGGATCTTTGAAGGTTAGAGGGTGTATCTGAGTGATCCCAAAGAGCTTTTTTTTTTTTAAGAGCAAGTTAATGAAAATGTTGTTACTTAATGAACTGGGATATTTTTCCAGCCAGTGGAGCTAGAAAGATGCCATTATAAATACTTTTGACTTTCTGAATTTTTATTTGTCAGGTACCTGTTTGTATTACAGCTCCGGCAAGACATTCTTTCAGGGAAGTAAGTACCTTTTTACTCTTGCAGCTGTAACTTAAAGAATTTGTAATAGTTAACTTCTTAGTGATTGAAAATCTTACTTTAACTGTGTGGTCTTTTTAATTCTTCATGGTATTTATGCACAGATTATGAACATGATTTACAGTTCCACACGCATTTTTTTTCTTTAAAATACAGACATAAGGGACTTTGTGTGTTATCATGACAATATTATTGACAAATGGAATTGGTAAAGATTTTGATGCATTGAATGGAAATGTGTAAAGGGAAGAAAGATTGTCCTGATTTTTATGACTTTAAAATGTAACATGGACTTGCTATATTTTTGCAGTATGGTAGGTAAAATAGAGGAGGAAGAAGTTGAAGTGCAACACTTCCTTTTCAGGTCAACTCTGCAAAAATATTTTGAGCGTTTACTGTCTTACCCTGGCCAATAAATTCACACATGCTTTTTTTTTTTCCTTCTTTTTCTTTTATTTAATTACAGAAACAAAAAAATCTCAAAACCATATGTTCTCCAATACAGTGTTGAAGTAAAAATGGTTCTTTAGTCAATTTAATTTGTCTCTAATAGTTCAAGCTTATTTTATGGTGAAGTGTAGCATGCATTTAATGCTAATTAGAATGCACCAACTTAGGAAACAGTCATACACAAGTAAAAATTAATTGTAGATTTTTCATATCATTAGTAGTATGTGCAAGTTAATGTTTCCATTTCTTGTATCAGGCTGCTTTTTAGCTTTTTTGCAAGAGGAATTCACTGTCAAGAGACATGATTTTTACAGTTTGGGTTTTTTTGTTTTTAAGACTGAAATGCCCGTATGAAACTGCTGTTGAACTAGCAGCTCTGTGTCTTCAAGGTATGCAATCTTTCGCAAGTGGTTTGTCTTCATGTATCAAAAAACTCACCTACTGGTTTCTTTTCCTTTGTTACTAATGCTTTGTCACTATCATATATAAGTGTCCTTCCTTTTCCTGGGGAGAGGAATTTTAAGAAGATACTTTCTTGATTTGCCTCCTTTCGTAACTTCTGAGCAACATTAGCCAACATCAGCACACTTGCTAAGGGGAAGAAGCCTCTAAGGCATGGCTAGACAAACATTTTGTGGAAACCAAGGGCTGACCAGGAAGGAAGAACCTCAAGTAGTTGCCAGGGAGGGAGAAGCTGTGGTGTCAGTGCTGTTACTTTAGCTTGAAGAGCCAGCTGGCCCTTCAGCACACACTTGGTAGCACGTGTGTCCCTGTGAACTTGGGCTTCCTTTGACCTGGACAGTGCTTGGGAGAGGAATCCTCCACAGTGTGTAACATAGGAGATGGTTACAGGACAGGAGGTGGCAGGTACTGGAGGGGAGAGAATTATGTGGGAAGGTAAAAACTAAGATTACTTCTATGTCAGGAACAAGGGTTACAAGATTTAAAAAAAATTCTAGGACACCAGGTTTCATTAGTTTATTGTAGGAAAATGTATTTTTTTAGTTGTCACAAACATGTTAATACATTCCAGGTCAGGCAGTTCATTTTGCAATTGGGAAGGAAACTCATGTAATGAAGCTCAAATCAAATTCATTTTTTTTCTAAAAGAAGTATAGTGAGCTAGACCATTCTAAGCATATCAGCAGCAACATGAATTGAGATGAGAAATTCTTTTCCTCTTTTGCTGGTGGTCAGGCTGTGGCATATGGAGTGATTAGGCAGAGTCTCTTACTTTAATACAGCAGTGGAGATAACGCAGTGATTCTAAATGGACTTCACAGGCAAAACTGGGAATTCAGTTCCAAACAGCAGCAGGTGTAAATCTTAAAGCAATGAATTATTTTGCTGCACCAGTGTGGCACAGCTGTGATTACTAGGAGTGCAAAGAACTGCTGCAGGCAAAATCCATTTGTGTTTTTGAGGTGGAGGAAATACGGAGCCCATAGTGATTTGTTGCTTCCATTTTCATGCATAAAAACACTTGATCATGTTTATGATGTCTCCACCTAGGTACCAAAACTAATACTTCTTGACACTGTGGGAACATGCCTTTATACTTTTTTGCTGTGTTTTTTCCAGTTTTCCACCATTTTGGCATCATCACAATAAGTTTCTCCAAAATTGTTTCATTATTGCAACTAATTAATTATCTCTGCTGACATATGTGATAATAAGCATTTTTGTTGTAAAATTTGCTACATTTTATCGACATGGGGAAATTAATCAAGCAGAAAATTATAAAGGAATTCAATTATTCCCTCCTCAGCAGGTTACATTTACACTGTAAAATCCAGTCTTGCTCCTTAGTGTGGCTTTCCTAAGAGCAAAGGAAAAGCTATAAATGGCTATTTATGCATTAGTACTCTAAGCCCTCTCTGAAAGTCTTTTCACAGATCAGCTTTAAACTCCATGCCTTTTTTTTTCTTTTCTTTTTTTTTAAAAAAAAAAAAACAACAATGAAGTTGTTCTGTTACAGTAATTCTTTGTTTCAAATAGCAGTTTCCAAGGTTGGTGTTTCCTGTAGAGCATCTTTCCAACACGAAACGTTGGTTTGTTGCCAGTCCTGTGAAAGAAATTCTGTAGAAAAAAACCATTGACTTTCAGTATGGGGTAACTTGCGAAGTAGATACATAATCATATGCTTCACTCTGGGATTATCTACGGAAAGGTTGTCATCAAATTTGAATTGTCAGTGTTAGAATAAGTTTTTAAGTACCTCATTACTGCTGTGTGGCTTTAGTGTCTAACCAGATATATTTTTGAAACTGCTAGTTAAAGTGAAGAAAAGCCACTTTCTGAGATGTCCAGTTTTCCGTTCTAGTCATAAGACATCTTCATGGGATACTGCAGACTTTTTTCCTTTTGTATAAACGATTCAGTAATATATTTACAAATAAATGTATTTCTGCAGTTTTCAACAACTTGCTTGGAAAGTGTCTTTTAAAAATGTCCACCAGTTTATGCAGTTATTTGTTGAAGAACACACATAATTTATATAAATGTGTAATGTAACACATGCCCGACCTCTCCCAATCCTGCAAAGAAAAATGACAGGAAGGGGCATGGCAAAGCATGATACTTTGTCATAAAACCATATATGAAAACATGGGTCTTCTGCTGTGCCCTTCTGTTGAAAAATATTAGTGTTGCTGAGCGATTCAAGGGATGTAATTCCACCACAGTTGTGACAGCTTCCTAATACGGAGCCCACCTTGTGCAGGGAGCTGGCAAGACTGACTTACTCTGATACCTATTCATTACAGATCAAAAAGATTACGTAGTTTGTTCACTGACAGTGAATAAACAGTGAATGCAGCTAGTGAGAAACAAGGGTAATATTTTCTTTTACCTAATGCTACTTCCTTAGCTTCTCTTGTATCTTTTGTCCTTCAAGCTCATGATTCCTCTCATCCTTACACGTCCCCTTTACCACACAGTCAGCCTTCATTCCCACCCCCCTCTCAGTTAACTAGTAGAGAAGTCTCCTGTGGTTTTCCTATGTGGTTGTCAACACATCAGATTTCAGATTCTTACTTCTTTTTTTTTGCCACTGAAGTCCTCCTTGCTAATGTGTTTGCTGTGGCTCCCTTTTATATATTGGAGACCGGACTGCCAGTAATTCTTATCAATACCTCTGTTAAATAGGCTTCCAACTTTGATGGAACAGCCATAGAGCTGGGATACCTATTAAAGCAAAAGACATATAGATAAGAATACTGTAACTCACAGTTGAGAGAAAAAAAGTGTGTGAGGCAATAATTAGAAATGAAGTTCAATGAACTTGATTTGTTTAATGTCCTCAGGACTGCTAAATATTTGAGCAAAGCTCAAGTTCTCAAAACTACCTAGTAGGTGGTATCACCCAACAGATTGCATTTTGTGTGTAACTTCCCATGTACTACTGGATCCTGCTGCATATTTTTCAAGTCTGAGTGTGAATTAAATTTTTGCAACTGTCAAGTATAGAAGAGCCCTAAAGCAATAAAACTGTTTTCTTCAGGGGATTTAGTTTCCCTCTATGCCTTAATTTTAACTTCTATTTTGGTAGTAATACCAAAATACTACTACTACCACCAAAATACCCCTAGTATTATTGGTAGTAATAGTAGCAAGCAGTTAGGAAACAAAGACTAACAAAGGCCTGGTTGGGAATCACATCATGTGTCAGGTGACACATGATACTGCTGAACAATGTGCTTTCCACTGGTGTTTGCCACACAGTCCCAAGGCAGTGGTGCTGGAGCCTCTTTGTATAACTGAAAGGCTCCAGGAGCAAATTGTGCCACAGACACAAGGCAGTTGCTGAAATGCTCAGCACTTGCATCTCCTGCTGAGTTCAGTGGAGCTGGCAAGTGTTCTGCTCCGAGAGAAGAAAATACCAGGGCCTAGGCATATAAGTAGAAAGTGTCACCTCAATTATGTTAATGTTTTGACATTTCTTTCCTTAAAAATTATTTAGTCTGAATATTACACCACCACTGTGGTTTAAAAAAAATAGACCAACACACAACTTTATCACTGGTTTCATGAGACTAACTATTCCCCTCATGTTTTGACATGAACAGAAGCATAAGAAAGCATGCAACAAAATGGGAAGTGTTTTGGAATGAAAAGTATGCAATGAGAGGAAGTAACAGGAGTGCCTTGATGATTGTTTTTGTTAGAAACTTTATTTTCTTTAAATGCTTTAAAATACACAGAAGTAGCTTCAGTTAAGTTGGTTCATTTTTAAGAATCTGGAATGTCAGAATTCTGTACCATGACCTTACACTGCTCCTGCAAATGCATTTATCTGACTTCTACTGTAAAATCTGGTTTGAATTTACTGGAGCCAAGAGGGAAGGATTGGATGTTTACTTAGAGCATTGGTAGAAATGCATTCTTCTACAACATACTTAGAAACTTGGAAACTATCCTTGTCTTCGTAGAGATAATGGAATTAAGTATTTCTGGTCATCCTAAGATCTTTGTATTTTAACTTCTCGATTGATTTCAGCTGAGCTGGGAGAGTGTGAGCACCCTGAGCACACACCAGAGCTTGTGTCTGAATTCAGGTTTGCACCAAACCAGACCGAAGCAATGGAATTTGACATTTTTCAGAAATGGAAAGAGTGCAGGTAGAGTACCTGTGTGGGAGTGGGGTCTCTAGCAGTAGGCTTTCTTCTCTTCCAAAGTCAAATCCGTTCAACAGACAGGAAACAGTGATTATGTTTGTCAGTCGAGAAGTTTTGGAAAAAGGCTTTGAGTCTTCTCCTCTAGAAATGGCAAGTGATGATTTAGGGAAGACTGCTGGAGTGAATTTTAATTTTTTTTAATTAGTTTTTGTTTAGATTATTTTGTAATAATTTAAGGAGTTGGATGCTTTTCCTGTTTGTATTGGAAATAAATCTTCTTTCTCTTTTTCTCCTTTCACACATGCAAACAAAGTTTTGTGGTCCGTGTGGTAGCCAACTCATTTTTCTGTCTTTTGTTAATAAATATGGTACATTTCAGTGATGAACTTTCATCCATATTGGCAATTTTAGACCTTTCTCCGTTTTTGTCTCTCTGATTTATTTTCATTTGGAGGGAAGAGGGTAAAAACATAACCTAAGCTTGAAATACCATTTAGTATCATTAAGATTCAGGGCCCAAAGAAAAGTGTTAGGGAAGTCAGTTTCAAAGCATTTAAAGTGAACAATAATTTTTTACCATGAAGTATAAATTTTATGTTCGTAGGGGAAAGAGCCCGGCGCAGGCTGAATTGTGCTACTTGAACAAAGCTAAATGGCTAGAAATGTATGGTGTAGATATGCATGTAGTTAAGGTAAGATCCATGTGATCTTTTATCAGTGTGGGGTCCCTGCCCTGGTGTGGGGTCAGTCCCTGAGGGGTGTTCTTGGTATGGTGTGGGTGCCTCAGAAATTGTTCCCGCCTGCAGCGCTCCTCCCGGGAGTGCTTCTCCAGCCGTGCTCCCAATGTCCCTTTCCACCTGTGTTTTCCTATGTCCCTCACTTTCTTCCTGTTGTGTCTCCTTCCCCTGGCAGGCACTGCCTGCTCTTAAGCACGGTTGAGCTGAGGTGTGGGCTCCCCTGGCTCCAGTGTTGGTGCAGATCCCTCTCCATGGGCCATGGGGCAGCACATGGGCTCCTCCCACACAGAGCACCCCGCAGCATCCTGGTGCTAAAACATGAGAGATTGCACCCAATGCAGGTGCATATTCTCCTGCTCTGTAATGTTAAAAATTATGCAAACCTTACAGTTTAGTTTAAGAGCTATGGATTTGGTTATACTACTGTAGTAACATTTACACTGCTAATGGCATATTGATTATTTATTCTCTACTTGCTTGCAGGGAAGAGATGGTTGTGAATATGCTCTTGGACTGACACCAACAGGCATATTGATCTTTGAAGGAGCCAACAAAATAGGCTTATTCTTTTGGTAATCTGTTTTTGTGTTATATTCTTTTATGTTAAAATTATGAAATCTTTCTCCTTTACATAATTGGATCGTGACTGTATTTTGTAATTTAGGTTGAATCTACAAGGTTTAAAATCTGCAGGTGAAATCTGCAGGTCGATTGGCCTGATTAGAAGTGCCGCTCTCAAATGTGAAATAGTTGTTGAAACAAAATTTCTTTTAATATTCTTTTAATCTTGTTCTTTTTACTTCTTGTGCTTAGGCCTAAAATCACAAAAATGGACTTTAAAAAGAGCAAACTAACGCTTGTGGTTGTAGAAGATGATGAACAGGTAACTTTTTTCCCTTACTTGGCCTGATCCAACAAAGTGTGGTGTGCGCTCAGGCTGGTAAGAACACAAGGGAGGCTCAGCACACTGTTGGCCCAGGCTGTATTTTTCCTACCAAGGACAATAACTAATATCATGCATGCCAACTTCCAAAGCTTTTGTTTCTGCATTTAGGGCAGAGAGCAAGAGCACACATTTGTTTTCCGGTTAGACAGTGCCAAAACGTGCAAACATTTGTGGAAATGTGCAGTGGAGCACCATGCTTTCTTCAGATTGCGAGCCCCAGCAAACAGTAAATCTAGTCGATCCGACTTCATAAGGCTGGGATCACGCTTCAGATTCAGGTATTTAGAGAAGTAATAGCAATATATTTATAGAAGGAGAAAGCACAGCACCCAGCAAAAGGCAGTAGTTTACTTTGTTTATTTCTGTATTTTAAGTGGGCGGACGGAATATCAAGCAACACATGGGACAAGGTTGCGCAGAACTAGTACATTTGAAAGGAGGCCCAGCAAGCGATATCCTTCTCGAAGGCATACAACGTTTAAAGGTAAGTGTTTTTACAGGTGTTCGCTGAATCAATCATGCAGGTTACTGTTAACTCATATAAATGTGCTATTGCAATAATGATGTCTGTACCACAGTATAAAAAAGAACAGTATGTCAGATCACCTAAAAAAATCAGAGTGTACATGGGCTTTTTTCCACCAAAGTCAGAGTTCGTTGTTTCCATCCTCTGGTTTTAACGTCTGTCCACACTTAATTATTCCACCCTTATCTAAGGAGAAGGTACCTATGGTTTCTTTTGTTAATCCATTGAGGAGGAAAGAAAAGTTGCAGCAAACCCAAATAGGAAAAGTATATAGTGTTTTCTTTGAAGAACTGCATGTGTCATGTGGAGTGGAGCAGGATCCAAAAGCCTCACTAACTTGCTTACTTAGCCAGACAATTTTAGGGTTATTGAGCAGTCTTATTATGCAGTTGTTGCTGCTTTCCTGACTGTAATGACATGTAAAGACACCTATCCAGACTCTGACCTTAACTAGCTTGCCCTGGGAGTTATGCTGAGATAAGCTGAACCTGAATGGCATGACAAGGGATTGATTTCCCACGTGGTTTTGTAATTTATCCATAGAAACTTAAGCTGAGATTTTTGTTCCTTATAGAAAAAACTAGGAAGAAGCACTGAAAGAAAACCCCCTCTAAATTCTGTATTACTTGAGCCTGAAGGTTTAGTTGCTGCATGGAGCAGGGTGAGCTGATATTCCCTTAGAATGTCTTTGCGCTCGTTTGCATTCCCAGAATATGAACCACAGTTCCATGAATATTCCTTGTGGTATTATGGGAACATTTTTGTTTCTCATGGACAGTGTGGAGGGGGAAAGGGTAATAACAAGCATGCATGCTTTCTAGAGGATGTAACTCCCTCCCTGCTTTCTTCCTTAGCACATGTAAGGAGTTTTCTTTAATGGAAATGCAAATTTATTAAATTTGTGAGGTACTGTTATGTGCTACATGAGAGTCAACTATATAGTGTAGGTGATTTCGTAAGTGGAAGAATGGATTCTTTTAGTTTTATTATTACAGTAGCAGGATCTGTTAAACCTGCTGGTTATACCTTCTGTCTCAGTGCTTCTGTACTTATGTCTGTGAGACAGAGGGAGCAGAGAGAAAGTGTGGCTTATGCTGTTATGTTCTCTGTGTATTGCAGGTGGTCAGAACTTATGTCATACCCAGATGATCTCCATTCAGAGAGCTCAACAGCATGTTTGTTAAGTTAATGCAAGAACTCCCTTTAGGTTATTGTCTTTCATGCATCTCTTGGCCATTAAGACTTGTACCTAGCCACAGCCCACAAGGGTTGGACTCTGTCCTAGCTCAGTCTCTTTAAGGGTTCTGCAGTGTCTCACTAACTTTGTTACCTACTTTCTGCATTCAGCAGACACTTGGGTTTTCAGCTGTATCACTGAGCAGTTTTTCAGTTCTCTTGAAAAATATGCTGTTTGTCATGAAAAAGAGATGATACATGCCAGTGACTCTGCTGCCTTCTTCACTGTTCTTTCCAACCTGTCTGAAGAGCAAGCCAAGACTGTGTGGCTCAAGATTACTCAGTGCCTTCCTAGATTCCCAACTGATGGGCTGTTTCGGATACCATTTTCCCCTCTAATAAGATACAGGCCTTTAGCAGCCTTGCAAATACTCTGGTTTCTATAATATAACGAGAATTTCTGCAAGGGTTACTTTCTGATTTCCAGGGGACTCCATGGTACTGACATGGAAAGTGACATAGTGAGAAAAGTAGTGTTCTGCCTGTGCAGAACGTGTTCTGCCAAAAGTCCTTTTGCTTGTCTGCTGTCATCTCTGAAGGGCTTTGACCGCTTGCAGGACCAGAGGGGTGGTTTGTGTCTGCCTCATTCTTTAGGACCTTGCACAGGAATGCTGGAAAGCACAGGGCTGCACTTGCAATTCAGACACTTTTGTGCAAATATGAGGATTCACTTAAGCCATAGTGTAACACCCCAATCACAAGAGCTGCAAAAAGACTAATATTTCACTTAAGTTTTTATGTTTGTTTCTTTTTAAGCAAACAATCCTGTGAAAGCAGCACAACTGTGGTAAGTGACTGCCCAAGTTCTCTTTACTTCTTAGCTGCTGTTTTCAGGCTAAAAAGATCCTGAAGATGATTTCTGCGTTAGGATTTGCAGAAACAAATTCTCTGGTGTGGCATGAATTGTTTTGGCATCTCTCATTAGCAGCACCAGATTCTTTTTGGGGACTGCCTGTGAGACTTTAAGTGCTTCCATTATTTAATCTGTTTCTTTTAATTTTTATGTTTGAGATCAGACTAAAGTAAAACATATTTCCTTTTTTCTCATTGGTATTGTGTTAGCTTATCAAGCAATATTTGTTTCTGTTTCTTAAATGTAAAGTGAAGAAAAAAATTTTATACCTCTCTTTCACACACTAACTTCTGCAGTGTATATCTTGAATAAAATATTGATGTCCTTAAGAATATGAATTTTACTTCACTGTAATACTTTCCTGAAGATTAGAACCCTGAACTATAAAAAGTTGTGGCATAGATGTACTTTTTACATAAAAGCTAATTTTTTTCTCCCTTAGTGCTAAAAATACTCCTGAAGTTCATAACTACCAGGTAAGAGCATAACAACTGTAGAGGAAAATGTTGTCTTTTTCATATTTAGTGGTAAATATTTTGCTGCTCTTAATTAGTTTTGCTGTTTTGCTTCCCTTTCCTTACTCTGTGGGAAGATTTTCTGGGGTGACTCAGAAATAGACTGTATCACATTTGAGTTAAGGGGAAAGTGGAGGGACTCCTCTCTTTCTTCCTCTGTGTTCTTCGGTGCTCTGCAAGCTGAGTATGCTCCATTTGCCACCCTGTTTCCCTTCCCTTTCCTTTTTGTGAAGGTTAAAGCCTTAAGGACTGTGAATATGATGGCCCCAGGAGACTGCTCTGCGAGCAAGCTTTGTCTAGAGCAGCCTCTCACAGTGGATGATCCGTGACAATTTCGAAGTTGCAATTATGTCCCTCATATGGAGAGGGGGAGTTCATTGCTGGTCAAATGTTTGTTGGCGTTTTTTGTATACATTTCGGGGAAAACCTTACCTGGTTTTTGTCTGTGGTACTGGCAGTCAGTGGTACTGAGAAGGAAAGCTGTGCATTCTTCCAAGCAGTGTATGTGCACTTAGTCTGAACACTTTTTTATTAAAGACCTCACTAGTGATTTTGTTTCATTGTTTTTCCTCGAGATCTTGAGGAAATGAGTGGCAAATGCTGTCAACAAAGATAGATGACCTTCTGAAGGCTGCTATTATAACAGTAACCTTTCTTACTCTTCACCTTTGATTAAAGCTGACATTTTTTTGATGCGCTTTCTACAAGAAGCGTTAGATGTGCCAGGTGGTCTGTCAAACAGACAAGCAATTTTCTTTGCATTTTCCCATGAGTTGTCCTAATGAGCAAGCTCATCACCAAGAGGCTTCATCTAAGTGCTTAATGACATGGGAGAAGGTCTAAAAGTAGAGTTTCTAGGGCTCACCAGGAGTATGTTCATGGCTCCAGGAAAAGAAAACATCAGAGTTAGTAGGGAGTTTTTGTATGATTTCATTAACCAGGTTCAATGTTTTCACTTGCAGCCACAGTATCATCCTAATATACATCCTGCTCAGCCACACTGGCATCCACATACACCTGTGAATGTAAGGTAAGCAATCCTGAGTTTGTGAAAAAGACGATTACTTCTTTCTTTATCTTAATCAATATGAGCTTTAGTGCCATATTGGACAATTCTCTGCACGTGAAAAGCAAACAGAAGGTAGAAGTATAGGATGTAGAGACAGTATTAAATGACTTCTGTTTAGGCTTTGCTTTGAAATAACCTAATCTCTTTGATAAATTTTTATTCTGGCTGATTTTTAATTCAGAATTTGAAATACAACTTCAGTGGTTTCCTGTAGGTACTGTGTTGGATAGGAAGCAGCTTCAACAAAACTAGTTGCAAATTAATCAGTAAATATTTATTTGTATTTAATTTACAGACACAAGTAAAAAACTCATTTTAGTGTAAAGTTAAGTTATGAGTAAACAGATTTTTGCAGTGCAGCACTGTTTTCATCTTTTGCAGAAATATATATTGAAAAATAACAAAGACATGGAACAATTTATCATGCAGTTTACAGATAATTAGTGAAATTATAACATTGAGTTTTTGAAAACTATTTCACAAAAATATTCCTGTATGTGCTATTGTGCTATCTTCTCGCATACTTTTTTTTATCTTGTAGCTGGTAAGGAGAGACATTGAGTGAAAAGAAATTTTGGAAGAAATTCAGTTCAATTAAAACCAGCTTGGTGGAATGCACATTGGAGGCATGCACCTGCTGGTGGATATGTCTGTGCGTGTACACGTGATAAAAATCAGCTGCCCTTTTAGCCTAGTAAAAAGTAACCTTTTTAGGTGACTCAGTTTTTAGACAAATAATTACTGTCTTCACTGAAAAATACCAATACCTTCATCTTTGTTCCTACTCATCTAACATTTATATTCTTACACCAGAATAGGTAGACTTTGTTTTTTTAGTGTGGGCAGGCTCTGGAGATGAGACTGAGCTTAAAAGGAATGAAAAGACAGTTTGGTCTGAGTCGGAGAATGCCGGAAAAAGGCAAGTAGGTTATTAGAAATACTTACTAGGCAGAGAAGCAGACGTAGGCATTGTCATCTCAAAATTCCTAGCACAGAGTAGTAAAGCAGATGTTAAATTCATACTAGAAACAGAAGACTGGAAGTTGGATAATTAACTTTGCCAGTACTTCAGGTTCAGGAGTTGTCCTGATATTAGAGTTTACTTGTCCATTTTCTTATACATTGTTTAAAATGTACCATTTCACATTACAGAAGAGTGGTTGCCAAGACAGTTTAATGATTTTATAAATCATTTGAGGTTTTGCTGAGTTTTCCTGAAGATTTCATCACTTACAATCCTAGTCTGTGACATTTTAATGCCAAATAGGTCACTCTGGAGTGATATTGAAATAAGCACAATAATGTATTGTAATGTGTGTAGACAATCTTCCCCTTCAGCCCCTTCGCTGCCTCGGCAAAGACTAAGGTCAGTGAAATATGAGCAATGGCTTTTCTCATAGCAAGGCTTGTAAAGGTGAAGAAAACCATCAAAAAAACATACTAAAAGCTCAGTCTTGCTAGTTCAGTAGAAAAAGTGCTCAGAATTTTTGTCTCAGTCAGGTAGAAACATTTAAATGTGTAGTTAAAGTGAAAGTTTCAACTTACTCTAACTTGGAGTCAAAGTGAAAGGATTGGGCATGTAACATCTTGAATAGCTTGATTTGGAAAGAATTAATCCATTTGACTGTGAACTTGAGATCAAGCTACAGGTACATAAAGTTCTTTCTGCTGGGCATGAAAGTGTAGAATGGGCAGGAACTGAAATGAAATGACCTGTGCAATACGTGCCATATGTGGAGGTTTCGTTGAATAATTTGTTAAGTAGTACGTGGAATTATGTCTCAGTGTTAGTAAAATTCTTTCAGTGAAATTACTTGTTTGCAATTAGCTTAATGTTTAGATGTCATTATATAACTTTAGAATATCTCCAAAAAAGCTAAAGTCTAAACCTTGCCTGTCTTTCTGTTACTATAAAAAACAATTACCAGAATCATAGTATGGTTTGGGTTTGAAGGGACCTTAAAGATCATCTAGTTTCAACCCTGTGCCATAGGCAGGGACACCTTTCACTTGAGCAGGTGGTCCAAAGCCCCATCTAACCTGGCCATGAAAACTTCCAGGGATGGGACATCCACAACTTCTCTGGGCAACCTGTCTCAGTGCCTCACCATCCTCACAGAAAAGAATTTTTTCTGGGTATATAATAGCTGCAATGTCAATTTTGTAATAGAGCAATCTTAAATATAGTGGGTTTCTACATAGTGTTCAAAATTTTTGTTTATTTGTTTCCTTTTCCTCCACAATGATTCAGGAGACAGAGTAGAAGTGGTTGAAGTTAATATTCTAAGCAGCAGTAAGTAATGAACAAATAAGGAAAAAAATATTTTCCTTGTAGTTCTTTTGCAAGTTTCAGTACAGTCTCAGAAATACCTGTACTAACTACAGACGAGAGGTGTTCATCTTAAGAAAATGGGCGTAAGTCACTTACAGGCTTCTTCAGTGTAATTAACTGCATCAGTGCCAAAGGAATGCCAGTAACTATGGAAGAACAATTTTCATTCATAATAGGATAGCCTTTCTTAACTTTTTGGGTCTTAAGGGCATACTTTCATGAACTCAACTTTTTATGTGATATGTTCTATTTTACTTGTTTGTTGTGCATATTTAGTTTTCCTATAGGCTTCTCTTCCCTCCCCACCATCCCTCTGGGATTCAGGAGCATTGATGTACTACAGTTGTCTGTAACACTGAAAACAGGGTTTTTAATGATTGAGCTCTGTCTGAAAGCCTTTTAAACTCAGCTCAGAGATTCCCAGTTGCCTCAGTGGGTTCTGCATCAGACCTGTAGGTCTGTTACCGTTTCCTTCCTTTACTGATCCTGCCAGCCATTCCACGTGTATGCTTAGCGCTTGCTGGATGAGCTCATGTTACTGTGTAGCACTCTTAAGTTTTACTGCCATTTCTCACTAACCAATAACTGTGCAAATGGTACAGGCCACCCTATCATGATGACAGGCCATATTGGAAACCCCCCTCAAGTGGAGAGGACAGCAATTTACGGTATATCCAGGAACAGAACCAGAAGAATTTAGGAGGAGTCCAAGGCATGGTGTACCAAGATAAACTCATGACGACTCTCTGAAAAACAGCCATCTTCATTTCACCTGCCATCTTAGACAATCATTGCATTCCATGGTCCTTGTCTGTCTGCAGTATGTTTAAAGTGTATTGTGCATAAAGTGTGTGTCTTTATATGTACATCCATCCTTGTTTAGTGTTCATGGACATTTTTGGGAAAAGTGTTTTCCATATATTTGTTTAAAGAAAAAAAAAAATCTCAAAAAACCTTTTGTGAGTTCTGGTAAGAATTTTCAGTGCCCCAAGACCAGAAATATTTCTGGAGGTTGACATTCCCCTATTTTTCAAGTCTGTGACCCTCTGCCTGCTGTTGAAGATCAGCCATTTGTGCCTTAGTTCTTTTTATTATCTGATTTGTTTTGAGTCAAATTAATAGAAGAAGTTTGAGAACCTTGATTTTAGTTGACATACAAATAGGAGAATGGAGGGAGAAAAAACCAGAATTCACACTGGCAATCAAAGTGGCTTGTGGGCCACCAACAAAGGGAGCCCGCTGAGGTAATTATAGGTTTGGATTTCATTCCTTTTTAATTTCTGTTCTGCAGAAAAAATAGAGGTGCTTACCTAATTTTGAAAACAAGTATAGGGAAAGAGCACTGGTATATGTTTTTGGTTTTTTTACTTACTGATTATATTGATAGCGTTCCCCAAACCATACCTGCTGCTATAAAGGCAAGAATGTTAAAAATGAATCCTTGCTAAAAGGGTGCTGCTGTTGTCTTATTTTTAATGTCACTATGGAAGTGAGCTATACAGTCACATAAAACTACCTACTAAGAACCTTTTTTTCTGAGTGGATTCAAACACACAGCACATAATTGGTAGATGAGGACAATCCAGTGAAATAGCTCTATTTTTTTAAAGTTAGATGTTTGCAAAGTTGAATGTATATTTTACAAACCTACGACTTTGAATAGGACTGGCTGGTTTTTTGATCACTTGCTGATTTTTTTTGTTTTGTTTAAACTGGAAATCACAGTGCCATCTTCACTCGTGCATTTGTTTTAATTAGGCCTTACATCTGTGGTCTCTGAAGTTGTTGGAACAAATGACTTCATTTGGGATGTTTTTAAAATGAAGTAGTGTTTAACTTGATTTTGTTAAATACACGTTTATAAATGGCTATAACCATGAATTTTTTCAGAGCAAATTTGATAGTTTATAAGTTTTTGTGAAATATATTTGTTTACAAATGCTGTCTTTTAATATTTGTTTTGATCTTTCCTGTATGTGCTAAGTACAAATAAAAATGTCAATCTTGTTGTTCTGATTATGATGCATTATTTATTTTTGAAAGATTGGGGGGGAGGGTCCTTAGAGATGATATAACTTATGCTTGTACCTGTTTTGCCCTGTAATCGCTAATGCTGTGGTGGATCAATGTTTTAAGTCTGGAGAGGAGGGCAAAACAATAAAGCAACTGTATGCTGAGATGTGAAAATGCCAGAGTTAAGCCTAAGGTGTGCATCCACAGAGGCTGACTTAGGTTTCCCCAGAGTAGTCTTCCTCTATTTCAGCAGCATTTTGTTTGAGAGTGGAAGAGAGAGAAACTTTGTTGGAACCACTGGAACGAAAGCCTAGTGTAGCTGCTGCTCCGAAAGTGCTCTGGAGGAGGGTTTTTTGAATACTCACATTAAAGTGGAGCATTGGTGTTTTGTGATTTGTATACCTGAATTCATAATACAGTATCATTCTTGTCATATCACTTCATCATTAGCTTCTGTGTGGTTTGTTGTCAGTGTTCTTCCTCGTTATGTGTTGTTATCTGTGGGTTGGGTTGGTGCTGAAGGTGCACTGAATGAGGGATCTATTCCCTGACAGATTGCAAGAAAAGGCAGCACAAGGCCTAAGCAGTCCTTAAGTGCTAAAGTGCTTCATGCAGGATGTCTGCACGTTGGTGAAGAACAACCTGTGGGACTTGTGTGTTCTGCATTTTGTGTGTGTCACCTCAAGGGAAGCACTTGCCATTCTGCTTCTCTGGAGAAAGATCTCATGCACTGCACTGCCCTTTCACTTTTTTGTCTCACATCCTCCTTGCTGTCTGCAGAAATCTGTACCTGCCAAGTCACTGAATGATCAGCTGGGTAAGAAGAGATCAATTTCTCTGCCCTTCTTTGCTCTAGTCTTAGTTGACTTCTTGTAGCAAATGGGCTGGGATGTGGTTGGGAAGAGGGAGCATATTTACCTGTTTCCACTCTAACGCCAGCATTACTCGGACTTGTGCAGCTTATGTCACCTGAACAAAGGTGGATATGGGTAGTATCTGCCTGAATAGGGCAGTATAAAAGAGTTCCTTTAAATTTTAATTCACATTGGATTTTTTTTCCCCAAAAATTAGCACACTTGTAACTTGCAACATATTGGTTTTAACAAGCAATGCAGGGTTTGTGACACAAGTATTACATTTTTATGTTTGAAGCAAAACAAAACACTGCATCTGAAAACCAGATTACATGTGGAGAGGGGAGAGAGAAGAAAGGTAGAAAATGTTCGGTAAAGTCAGCTGTTAAACGTTTTGTTTAAATTATTGGGTAAACTCTTGTCAATATAAATCAATACCACATCTTAAATTCGTGCTGCTGCAGAAGGCCACAGGTTGTTTATAGGCACAGACTCAATACAGGGACTCGATACCCCTGGTATGTGAGTGTTTATACACTGTGTTGAACTGCTTTAACTAGGAGTTTCTCATGAGGAAATGCTACACAATTTTTACTGAAGAGCATGTTATACACTCATTCTAAGTCAATACGTTTTAAATGTGTACTAAATATACAGGGAATTTTTTTTCTTAAAAAAGCCTTGTGAATTGCCTGAAGGAGGTACCACGTTGTGAATCCAAATGAAATGTGTTCTCAGGGGTACCCATTGAACTGCGTGCACAAACTTCTCCACCCTGTTCTGAACTGTGTTTATTGTGCAAGTCTGAAACCACCTTTTTACAAGTCCAGCATACACTTGGAAATTTCTGCAATCTGAATAAACACTATCCTTGCGTCAGCCTGGGGGAGTGGAGGGCAAGTGTGAGTACAGTAGCAGGCATCTGAACTCCAGCACGTAATCACTTGTGTTCTTCTACGTGCTGGAGAATTAATTGATACATCCAGGCCGAGGGTATCTTCTGATGTTCTCTACGCACACCTTCTTCCTGCATTTAATAAAGCCGGAAACCAGTTCTTCCCTAGCAAAGCTAGGAGAGAGCTTAGGCTGGCTCTCCACTCTATGTATTTGTATTTGGAGGGGGGATTACTTTTGTTCTATAATAACTCTGTCATTCTACATCCTGTCCCCAGGAGCTGGTGGGAGAATCAAAAAGCCGGTGACAACACATCTGTAACAGGCTTAAATACATCACTCTTCAACCCCAGCCAGGCATTGGCATGCAAACTAATGACTAATATAAAATACCAAAATATGATACTGAAATACAATACTGAAAGTGTTGTCGCTTTCAGTACATTGCTCTGGTGTGGGCTTTTTCTTTAAACTTTCGTTTTCAGCTATTTTTCTCTAGCTGATGTGAGTCACAGACAAAGTGAACAAAAGGATCAGGTTTTATAATGCGTTGCTAAAGCTGGCAGTCAGGGGCTGGCACCTTTAAGGAAAAGAAAAAGTCCTTCCAGACCCTTTTATCAGTGAACCCATGTGCAAACTCACCAAGAGGAGAATTGTTCTCTCACACTGTGGATGGGAACAAAGCATACATTATGGCTTTGTAATGTAAAATGTCTTTTTCTATTCCTTCTGGATGAGCATTGCAGAAGATGCCTCTTCAGCCTGCAACAGAAAGAGTGTCAGAGCTTGCAAGTAATTTTGAAAATAGAACTTCAGGTGCTGGCAAGGAATGAGCTGGGGTACATTCAAGATGGCAGGGGAAAAATGAAACCGAGTATCACTTGCTTCTCAGGCATCAAAGCTGGTGAGGTGCAGTTCTCTGAGGGGGAGGAGGAAGACAGGCCGACACCGCAATCATCTGTTTTCAGAGCAGGAATTGTTTGTGTGTCAAGCAGGCAGGCTGCTACTACCTACCTTGGAGGAGAGAAGTTTCAAAGCACATCCATCTAACCTGGCACACCAGATCTCTGCAAAGACTGTTGGTGATGAGTGGTTTTCCGCTTACCTTGCAAAAGAGAACCAAGAGAAACAGACTTGTAGGGGGAATGCTGTCATTGCAGCATTGCTAATGGTAGCCAAAGAGACGAGCCGGCATTAGTAGACATAAATTAGGATCTGTATTTTTAAAATTGATTTAATTTTTTTAATTGATCTCAGACTTTGTGTGTTGTGTTTTGAAAAGGGACTGATCCACCAGGACCCTGGCTTCTTTTTTTTTGAGACTGTGCTAGCTGTACAACTTCTTTGAGAGCCAGCTTGAACCAGCACTCTGCTGCCTAACCAAATGTGCTACATTGTGAGGATGGAGATTTTGAACTGTTTCAGAATAAATACTTTTTTCCTATAATACAGTCAAACTGAAAACGCTTGGAAAAACTTAGTGCTTAAACTCTTATGCTGCTCTCAAGTTTTAGTGTTGAAGAGCTGCAGGAAAATCAGTCCTCCTTGCTCAGCAGGCACTGGGCATATAGAAAAATACAGCTTTTGGACAAAACAGTCCTAGTCAGATAAGAAAAAACATGTAAAGAGATGAGCCACACTTTTCTGTCTTCCTCCAGCAGTACATTGCAAAGTAATGTGTGGTAGTGATGTGGCTTCCCCCATTTTCCACCTGCTGTTGCACCTTGAAGTGACTGGCCAGAGTCTCCCTTTTTGAGTGTATGTGCTGTTGCGTCTGTTGCCACTGCCTCACAAAAAAAAAACCCCAGAAAACAACCAAAACCAGATAAAAACTTGATGCAGTTGGAGTTCCTGCCTTGGTATGAGTAATTTCCAGTAATAAAGCTTTTGCCAATTAAATGCTGCTCTCAGGTATTTACTAATGACTCTTTCATGACTGTACTTTAAAGGAAAACAGCTTCTTTTCAGTTGGTTTCATGAGTGTTAATCTGAATTTCATTGTAAAATTCACATGTCAAGCCTCTCTATGCACTGTCTCCTGCAAATATTAGTAGGTTGCTACAGAAAATACAGGGATGTCTGTAATCACTTGCATATTGCTTTTAAGTTCTGCATTTTGAACTGGAAGAAGGGATGGATTTTTTTTTAAAAAAATGCTATCTCCCATTCAACTTTCCTAAAGATGGTGTGTTTTTTTATTCCTTAGGTTAGAATCTTGGCAGACTTTGCACACAGATTGATGGAGATAAGAAGTTCCACCAGCCTGATATCCTAGACTCAATGTTGCTTCTTTGTTTTGTGTTTCTGAAATAATGGCTTTCTCTTGACTGAGAAATACTCCTTTTGGTTTGGTGGCATCTTATCTTCCGTGATCTATTGCCTGTATCTCTTCAGAAGAAATCTAGTTTGTCTCCAGCAGAAGAAGCATTCGTGATGACTTCCTTAGTCATCATTCCTTCTGAGAACTGAGGAATCTGTCAATGTAGAATTAAGATAAATGTTGAGCTAAGGCTACTGGGGAACCAAGGGAAATGCCCCTAGGGTTCTGTTTTCAAATGGCCACCACAATTGCATTTCCCCTTTTGAATATACTGTCCTTTAAGTTTGTGATGTGCTTGGTTTTTTTCTTTTCCGTTTTCATCTTGCTCTTTTCCTCTTTGTTTTCCCATTCCTCTTCCTTTTCCTATGACCTTTATCTTTAAACTAGCAAACAGCAAAGTGTGCAGCTTATCATACCAAAGATGAAGACATAAATCTAATACACAAGAACAGATGTGTCATACAGGAACGGTTTGGAAAACTTGGCTTACCAATGTCTTATTTTGATGGATTATAAAAAACAGCATTTATTTTTTTTTTAGCTGAGGAACTGAAAAACATCTTTTACTTTCTGAATCATGAAAAAGTTGAAAGAAGTAGCCACACCTAATTAGTGTTAGCAAGTATACTGATCTAATACAATTGAACTCCAGAAAAGTAGTTAATTATTTATGTTACTTTCTCCTTCCCTAAACCCACAACACTCTGTGGTGGAGTTATAATCACAGTGGTTTGCCTGCCATTACCAATTTCTGTAATTTTGTGATCCTTGGAGAAGTAGAAATAGAAAGCATTATTACATCTCTCATACTCTCTAAATTGTATAATTATATAGTAATGAACTCAGTACCTAAACAGATGACAAGGTAGCTGTGTTTCTTTCCATCTCCAGAGGCCAAAGCCCTGAATATTAAGGCCTCGCTGGCAGGCAGCAGGGCCAGCGTCACTCTGAGCTGAGTCTTTCTCATCAGTAAGAGTGTAGAAGTCAGACAAGAAGGAAGAGCTCAGGAAAAAAAAATGGGTCAGGGAAGCAAAAAGCTCAAATAGAGGGTTTAGGAGATGCAGAATTTTACAGTGGAATGTGCAATGGGAGGAACTAGAAAATGAAAAGCGATGAAGTCTGCTAGAAACTCGGGGAATGGAGAGGAGGAATGAAAGAGGCAAGGGAGCTTTGAGATTTCAGCATCTGTGTCTTCAGCACCTGGGGCTCACTGAATCAGTAAGCAAGGCTGATTTGAAGCAAACTTCAAGGAACTTGCGTGTAGAACTGGATGCTGCTTCTGTAGCAAGATTTTGAGCCCAGGAGGGCTTTGTTTGTTATATTTCAGATTCAAGGGTTGTATTTAATGTGTGTGTCCCATTCTCAATTTCTGAATTTAGAAATGAAAAAAAAAACAAAAACGTGAAAATGGCTTTTAAGATGAAACAAACAGCTTCTTGCTGTAAATCAGATGAGTTGCCCAAGTATTGCAGTGAGAACCTGCCCAGAGATAGGGCAGGTTGCAAGGTTGTAATTAAGAAAGCCCTTGCTGTGCTGAGGGACTGATTTTGTGTTACATACCTGCTAATGCGATCTTCTTAGAAGCTAAGTGAAAAATTCTGTTCTGTCTTCATAAGAGCTTTTGCTTGCTGCACACTTTACCTGTTCATTGGCTTTACTAGTAACGTGTTAAAAGGGCAAAAAACTATAACCTAAATGGAAGTCGTTTGTGTGGCAGCAGAGTCAGGTTTGTTCTTGCTGGACTTTAGAGTTACAGGAAATTGTTGAAAATTCAGAAGACAGCATATTTTTTTATTAAAGCATTAGCAGCATTCATAATTTGAATAATTTAGAAGCATGAAGCTTAGACAGTTTGATTACTTTCTTTTAAAACAAGATTTTTCCAAGGAATTTCAGCTTTGTAAAGACAGAGAAGGGAGATTTTGTAAGATTGGAATATATTGTTAAGCCAAATCCAGTGGATTGGCTTCAAGACTAAAGTGATTACACCTTTCAAATCTGCTAGATGTGAGGCTGCTGTGGTTCCTGGTTTGGGAGCCCAGCCTGTAGAGAAGCTGAGCATGCATTCCAGAGGTGGAAATGCAGAAAGAGCAGCCATGCCGAGCAGAAGAGATGAAGAGCAGTTCCTTTACCAGCACCTGCATACAGAAACAGCAGCTCACAAATGTGAGACAGCACAGAGAGCTCCATCCTCTATGCATACACCCTCACAGAAAATAGGACTACAGTTAAGAAGATGTTCTAGACTGTAGTGATTGGAACTTGGCCAACCAAGCTTACTGACCAGCAGCCTTCTTACATATGGCTGGTCACTTATCTTACCCTTCTCTTATTCTTCCCTGATGCACATGAATTCTCCTGTTTCCTTCCCTTGCCTTCTCTCAGTTACCCCTGCCTTTTCCCTGCATTGCTCCCGGTTTTGCCAAGTCCATACTCAAATTTCCCGAGGCTACGTAGGTAGTTTTGACCTTACATGGAGCTAGTGATACAGTTTTCTGGACAGTGTTGACCTTTAAAGGCTGTTCTCACACCAGAGTTCATGATGTTCCCCTGGAGAGCTTTGTAATGTTTGGCCATTTCTCGTGTAGCCCTACCATAACTACCCGTGAAATCCAGCAATCCTTCAGGACGCACTGGAGCATTTGCTAGCTGCTAGCACTTTCATCTTTATGTCCAGCAGCTTCTTCTATCGCATTCCATGGTTTCTCATGTTCTCCTGTTAGATAAGCCTCGGGCCTGTGCCTGCTTCTCTCTCTGCAGCCTTTGGCAGCAACGGGATACTGAGGACAGTAGAGATGATGTGCTTAGCTCACAGGACATGAGTCATTTAATGGGTTAAGTGGTGGAAAAAGCTGTAGCATGGATAGTAATCCAAAATCAGTTACAGGCTGCCTCAGAGACCTCAGTTCCTTGCTTGGTTTTGTTCCCATTTTAACCTGAGTTAGCTTGCTTGGATTAGCCACCCTGAATTCTTTCATTTCCCAAGGACAGGCATACGCTATACACCTCAGTCTGAAAGGGGAAGGCAGCACTGGCTTGGGAGAGGATCTCTTCTGTCTTAGAAAATTTTATATCTGCTTTTCAGAGTTTTTTCATCTACAAGGACATCTGGGATAAAGAATTTTTTATGACAGGTGATAAAATATCATTAGCTATTGTTATTGTTAATTAAAACCATTTGTAAATGAAGAAAACCAAGTTTAGTTCCCCAGTGGGCATATTTTGCGTGACAGTTTTGTGAGACAGTATTTTTTTAATGATCTTTATGTAGATAAGGTGAAATCTATGAGGACAGTGGCTTTATTGAGTCAAGATTTGTTTCTTGGTATTTTATCAGAACATGCTTTGCTGCAGGCTTTATTCTTCTTGTGGAAAATTCCAGATTACTCTTGCTTCAAAACTCAGTTCAGTATCTTTTAGTACAGGAAGCTGCTGTATATACTTTAATCTCCTACAGGCGAAATCCTCTCTGCTTCATTGTAATTTCTCAATATATTTTTTCCCCATCACCTTTCTCTTACCTTTCAAAGTTGTCTGGGAGAAGGCTGCTGGCTGCCTGCTTCTGAGGTGTGGTTGGGAATTGGGTGGCGACTGCTGATCACCCCTAGCAGCAGAGGGAGAAATCTGCAACACAATTTTCCATGCCTTCCCTAAAGGAAAAAAATGGGTCAGCTGTGTCATCCTGGTTTCAGAGCAGAGCACTGAAGTGTAGCTTTGCTGTTAGCTTTAGTTATACTTCTCACAGTTTAGGGAGCCAGTTCTGACCAGCAAAGAGATCTTGGATACATGGTGCAGGAAAGAAGAACAACATAGGTTTCGTTTTTAGTGATCCCAGTTCTCCTTTAGTTATTGCTTCTGTATGTCCCAGTCCTTGGCTGCAAAAGCAAAACTTCATCCTCTTTCCTTTATAAGCAGTCCTTGTGCTATGGTCTGTGTTCCTTTCTTTTGTAATGCTGGGTCAAGTCTTTTCCTTCAGTCCAATAGTTCTGGCCATTAACTGATACACTGTCATCTTCCTATCCCCTCATTTCATTCCTCTCCACAGGGACATTTTCAGAGTATGCAAAATTCATTGTTTCTATGTGCCACTTGTTGCTTTAGCAACACTCCAGGTATGTGAGGTTCTAAACATGATTAAAGCAAGTTTGGCTAAAACTTTAGTGTGGTTTGTTTGAGATTTTTTAACTTCTGAAACATGGGCAGGGCATAAACCCAAAGTTCCGTCCACTCCCCTCTCCTTCATCCCTCCTCAGCAATGGGAGAGTCTAAACCCAAAAATTAATATTTGGCTTAGCATAGCTGTTAAGGTCTCATCCCCTCAGCTGTCACGCTGAAGTTTCACATGGAATGGCTGCTTTCATTGCATACACATTAATGCACATACATGTTAACAGACACTGACTACCATTTGGGAGGATATCCAAAGCCCATCTTGATGTTGGAGGTGGAGATGAGTGATACGTCTCCCAATGCATTCAGTACCAACCCAGCAGTGTGGATTTTTGCTGCTGAAACTTGTGTAAATTACCATCAAGCTTGTTCTGAAGTACAGAGGGGGCAGGATCAAGAGGGGTTGTGGACATATTTGTGTGATGTTTGAGGATTTTTAAATATTGGAAGATTGCAGTGGTTTGTTGCAGAAGGAATGCTCAAAGCAAATAGAGGTGGGCATGGTAATTGTTGAAGGCTATTTATCACAACCAGATCTAAAAGCCCGGGATTTTTTAAACTGCTGTTCAGCTATAGTTCGGGAAGGTCTAAACTCTTGAAGAAGTCATTTGAGAGGCACAATAGTTTGAGCCTGCTTTCTGCCGTTGCCAGCCTCCCCAAAAATGGGGAGAGAAGAAAGCCCTACTGTTTGACTCCAAGTGTAACTTCAGGCAGGTGGGAGATGCCTAGAGGAGGAGCGGAGAGAAAGGGGACATGGCAGGGTGCAGGAGTAAGCCAGGTAAAAGATGGTTTTGCAGGGATACACAGTTGCATTCCATGAGAGAATGAGATGGCAGCTGGCAGGATGGCATAGAAGGGCAATTTTTAAAAAAAATCTCTTGTCACTCATAGGTTGCATCAATACTGGAGTCCTCTCATACTGGCTTGCCATGGATGAGAGAAAAGTCTTGAACAGGTATTGACCTTGGCACATCAGAAAGATAGGGCACAACTTGGAATGACGGAGTGTTTGTGCTGTTGGGTAGGAGTAACCTGCTTCACAGCTGAGGTTGTGGGGCTGGAAAACTGGCCATTTTATGGAAGGGTCTGGTGTTCTTGAGGATCATAAGTGAAACATGAGTCAACAATTTCAGGCTATATAGAGAAAAACAAATGTCATGTTCTAGTGTATAAACAGGAGTAGATCCTGTAGGACATGGGAAATAACCCTTCCTCTTTGGAATGTGTTTGGAAGGTCTCAGCTGGAATGGGCTGTCCAGTTCTGAGTGCTGCATGTTGGAGGCAGAGCAGGGGGAAGCAGGATGGACAGGGATGGCAAGATATGTCAGCTGTAGGAAATGTGTGACCTGTGAGTGGCAACTGAAGAATTCAAAGCTCTTCAGACTCTGAGGGGAGATGTGAAGGGCCATTTTCAAAACCACAGGTTTCTGTAGCACTTTTTGTATGTGTGAATTGTACACTAGAGACATGGTTTAGTAAGGCAGGAGGTGACTGGAGTACAAGAAATCTAAGAATGTCAACTGAAAATAGCTTTTCAGCTAAAGTGTGAGGAGCATAAAATTGGGACAGAAATAATAATGTAAATAAAATTTTTGAAATGGAAAAGGTAATCAGAAGATACACGTTATTTGCCCTGTTCCTCAGTGTGCTGCCTTTTTGGTCAGAAGGAAGGAATTATGTGAGTTTGAGGCTAAAGGCAATATCAACTGTTTTGTGAACTTTTGAGTGGCTTTTTGAAGGTTCAGCCTCTAGTAACTGAATCCTCAGAAGTGATTTGTCAGAGCGAGGAACAGAGAAGAAAGAAATGTTTTCTTCCTTTACACAACAGCCTGTAGGGCCCTGCCTCATTTTTATTGAAGGATAGGTGTTGGTTATATAGAAAGCAGCTGGAGCTGGTTGATAAAACTACACAGGTAAATAACAGCCAATGAACTATTAAAAGGTAAAACAAAGGTGTGACACTGGCATACTAGGATGGCCAAAATGCAGGTACAAGAGAAAGGATGAAAACTGCTACCTATCCATGAAACACACATAGTCTGAGAGCATTACTTGATGTCTGAAGAACAAGTATGAATATGCGGAGGACTTAGAATAGGGTCAGAAAGTTGGTTCATTGAAATTAGTGATTTATTTACCTCAGTATATTGGGAGTTTCATGAGCATGTTTTCTATTCAGGTAAGCTAGATAGAAGCAAGCAGTAGAAAGCAAAGTTAATGACAAAAAGACACATTGAGAGGAAAAGCGTAAAGTCTCTAGATTGAAGACAGTGGAAGGACAGAAAAGTAAGCAAAAAACATAGGTGATATGTGATAATAATAATGTTACCTTGTAGAAACTGCAGTAAGATGTCCAATGTGCCCCTGCAATATATAGGAGAGAGTATACAGGAAAGGGATTTGGACTACTCATGATATTTTTGTTTGGGTAATGTCAGCTGTTCTAGTTGACTGGGCTCTGGCGCTGCTGCAAGGTCTGTTTATGATTGTTCAGTAACTCACTGGTCTAGTAGTGAGGGCGTGGATGTGAAAACCCAACCTCGTATCCATCAGAAGTGCAAGAGCTGGCTGACCATTGAGATGAGTTTGCCTCAACATCTGTCAGTTGCTGTCAGCCCTGGAGAAGTGCAGATTACTACATCCTTTTAAATGGGACAGCAATTTGAACATGATATTTCACATCAGAGTGCATTGCCTGGGTATTGACACCCTGTTTGGAGCTTGTGACCTGTCCTTTAGGATTTCAGTGCATACCTGAACATCACCTTTGCTGGGCTAGCTCTTTACTTCTTTGAAGTAATGGTCTCCCTGCATTTTACATTTCACATGATGTGAGCTCTCTGGACAGTCAGGAAATACAACTAGAGAATTCAGCGCCCATTTGCCCTCATGCCAGAGAGCAATTCAGTTGGCTCATTCAGTTGCTCGGCTCATTCTCATTTTAGCATGGAGGTTACCTCAGGTCCATAGCAGTATGAGGAGACAATGTAAGGATTGGGTGTGATTAATTTTGAAAAGACCCATTTAAAATCTGCTAAACCAGCCTGCCAGTGGGTGAAGTGAAAGAAACTCCCAAAGCACATGGCGTTTTATGAAAAGAAATTGAATCATAGACTGAAGAAAGAGATGTGCTGAGGCTTCAGCCCCAAACTGATCTTGTTTCCCATAAGGCTTTTGACCATGTGAACAAAACCATCTATTCCCTCAGTCAAAAAATGTCACTGTCACCAAGGCGCTTGAAGGCAGAGTACAGAAGAGCTGCTACAATTAGTGTGCAATCTCATTAGCCTGTACCATTTTCCCCCTGTAGGCACTTGCTTGATTCGATTATAACAGTGAAGATACAGTGCAGTTTGAAAGGCAGACCTGTCCTGGGTTATCTGAGCTCACCAAAGCTGTCCCCTGTGGGTCAGGCACCTATTTGTATAGTTTCCTTATGGCAAATAAGGCATCAGAAGTGCCTTTATTGCAAGTGGTTGCTACGTGCCGGGAACCAGCCGAGATTAATATACACAACATTCCCCTCCCTGCCTCCTGCTTTCCAAAAGTAACCAGCATAAAAGTGTTATTCAATTACTCCCCAGTCAGAAACATCATGCTGTCAGAAGTTGTTACCAAGAAGACAGTGGTTATTAAGGATGTACCGAGTTGCGTGCTTCAGTATAACTTTGGAAATGATACAGATGTGTTTATTTGCAGATGACTGGTTAATTTGCTTTGAATCACTAAATAATCTTCAGAGAACATATGTAGCAAGTAGCTTAGGTATAATTTATTCATTGTTCCTTTAATTATTCTGTTTGTCTGTATTCCATATTGTCAGGTTTTTGGCTGCTCTTAGTAATAAAAGCAAAATGAAATCCCATGCAGCTGAAGATATAATTCTTTAGCATTTCTCAAATAGACAGGGAATTCTTCTTTTCTTGGAATTAATTGATTTACTGCAACTACTGTCTAATGCAATATTATAGAATAAGTTAAAACCTTATGAAAATTTTGAGCACTCCTCTGAGGAAAGCACAATCCAGTCATTTGCAATATCTGTGTAGAGTTATCTCAATCTTTTTTGGTTGCTGGCATGAAGAGAAAATATCATTCCTAGAAATGCATAGTCATTTCAAACAATAAACTGAAACAGCATCCATTAAAGCTATGGAAGAAAAGCATCAGTGTCATTTGTCACCTCCAAGTTAGAGATGATGAATTAAAATGTCAGCGTTTCCCCATTTCTTGATATATTGCAAACTAACGATAGTTTATCTCCTAACTAAACACATGAAAAAAACAAACAAAAAGCCCCCCCAAAACAACAACAACAACAAAAAAAACAAATACAACACCAAAACCCAAAACAAACCCCTAAAAAAACCCAAACCAAAGCTAGTTAATTTACCAGCATAGGTCTGATTTCTTTTTGACCAAGTGCTATTTTGTATGTTGTTTCCTGTAAAATCTTTTATTTTTGATAGGATCTTTCTTAATTTTTTCCCAAGTCACAAATTTTTTATGCAGCTATTTTGCACCATAAATGTAAAGAACTGAACTTTCTCAGGAATGTAGTACTATTTTGGGGCCGTTCCTTGGTCTGCTCTTTGGACAATTTCACTTTAAAGAGATTATTGTTTGCTGCCTGACCCTAGGGAAGATTCTAGCAGAGATTTTGTGCTGTGTAAAATCAAATATTATTTTGATCTTAAAGTCATACCAACAAGCAGAGACATCCTTTTTCTCACCTGATGAATCTTGGGTAAATAGAAAAGTGTAAAGATTTGGGATATAAAATTTGTTAAAATTTTATTTACAAAAAAGCTGTGTATTTTTTTCTCAAGGAATTTTTCACTCTGTCTCTCCAAAAGTTCAACTGGTGCTACTGTTTACTGCTCTAATTTGAACTGAATTTATTTTGTAGCTATCCCTTGAACAACAGTGATCTGCATCAGTTCAATATTGAGGAGAATGGTGGAACACCGTATACCACCAAAATGCCTGCAAGGCACCACCACCACCACCGCCATCACCACCACCACGCGAATTACGGCGCCCTTGCTCCTGACAGCAAGGACATTGTTTCTGCAGTTCCAAACCCAACCAGTAAGTCCACTACAGTGAATGTAATTTCAGTTACTGTGCTGCTTTCAGGTTTGTCTCTGGCAAAGAGGCAAAGGAAAAGAAAACAACATGCATTTCAGTTTTTCTCCTTGAAGAATATGCTTCCTGTTATTATTTACTAGCTTTGTAGCATGTGCAAATGAGGCAAGATTTACAAGTCCCTGGCTTTGCTATGGGGTTGTGGGATTTGGTGTTAGATTAGTGTTCCATAGCTGAACAAATACCCAATTAGTCACAGATACTGAGTCTCTAGCCACTTGGCACAGGCTATTTTTTCATTGTTACTATTTGTTTGTATAGTTTTACAAACCTATCCTCATCTGCTTTTGTCTTTTGCTGATCTGCCCAGCTGGCCTTCAGCCCTCATTGTTTGGATCTGACTCTTCCTTTCATGCCTGGGCACAAGCAGCGGAAATTTTGGAGCACTGAACAAACAGCCTCTTGCTTTTAGTTTGAGTAGTGAGAACAATTACTGCACAGCTTTACCTGCCATGAGTGGAATATGCTTGCTTGGTTTGTGGAGATATTCTGGGCTTGTGGAAAGCAAAGAGGAGAGAAGCCTATCTGTTTCTGATGCAGCCTTGGGGAGTTTGGGAATAAGTCTCTGGTGCTGAATGTATACAGGCATTTTTAAGGGTATATAGCTTTGGCAAATGTTTGTAGGTTTCCACAGGAACTGGAAGAGAAACATCCCTATCATTGAGCAGTCCTACTTCTTTCTCTCCAAATTTATAATCTCTGCACTCTTCAGTATCTGAGATGCTGAAGCTGCGTAAGAATTTCAGAAGATAGGCAAAACAAGATATGTCTATAGTTTTCCTTGTCTCAAGGGAGTTCTTACTTTGACCAGTTTCTGCCTTCATAACTGTAAATCACCCTGAAATAGGCATCCATTATGGAAACTTTCAGCCTGGTCAGTTAATCTGGCGATTTTCAAATTCCTAAAACCAGGGTCTTGTAATGGCTGGTGCTGGGTGACCCTGACTGTAGGCTGTCTCACCTCAGCAGTAATGCACAGGCGTCTCCCTGCACAAACACTTTAATCAGACTTTGTTTCAGAAAC
>JAWWMP010000081.1:84391299-84483794 GCA_035047865.1 Dendrocincla tyrannina | reverse complement strand
GTAGGCTGTCTCACCTCAGCAGTAATGCACAGGCGTCTCCCTGCACAAACACTTTAATCAGACTTTGTTTCAGAAACACTTTCTTTAATTTTCTTTCCCAAAGAGTGAGAGAGTTTTTACAAGGGAAGCTCAAGAAATAAAAAGAAAGGCACTGTAGACATTTAAGGAAGAAATCCTAAGCAGCAATACAACTTGTTTGTTGGGATTTTCAATGAAGGTACTCCCACAGAAGCAACCTCCAGAAGATGTGTTGTTTTCCATTGACTATATAATGCTGTACAATCCCACAAAAATTGTGCTGGGAGGCACATGGGGCTAACATGGAGCACCACCAGCATGGCCACCCCCTACATGGCACAGCCACAGAGGCCAGGAGTGGGCTGCTGGGTGCTCCTGTGCCACTGACGAGTATCTGCATCCCAGCCGTGGTCTGCAGCAACCAGCACCGGCTGGGAGGGAAGTGCAGACCATCCTGCTGGGGATCTGCTGGGCGGCTCACCTGGCCCTGCACCTGCTGGGCCTCAGCCAGTGTGTGTCTCAGCGCTGCCCCGTGTGCCAGCTGGGCACTGCCAGTGGAGGGATGCTGGCAAGGCTGTGCTGGAAAGCCTTGCCTGGGCTGTCAGCCTGGCACAGCGGGCGGCAGTGACCTTTCTGGGGGGTGTGCCAGCCCATATTTTCCTTTCCCAAATTAGAGCTGAAGCATGCCAGGAAATTCATTCAGAGCCCGTTCTGCTGCTGAGTGTCCTGAACTAGAGGGCACTGCACTCCCTGTTTTCCCCGTCCCCCTCCTGGGGGCTCCCCCTGTCCAGCCCATGGCTCTGTGTCAGCCTCCCAGCACCTCAGTCTCAGCCCCAGCAGTGCTGCAGCAGGGCTGGTCTCCAGCTCCCCACAGCCCTGCCGTGGGCCCACCTGGAGGACAGGAGATAATCAGAGAAACAGCAAAACCCACACAGCCCGGCATGTTTATTCCAGCACTGTCTTCTCTCAGGTCACACAGCTTTCCTGCTTCTCCTTATTGCAGAAATAACCTTAGAAAAAGCCTAGAAGAACACAAGGAGGAGTTGTCTTTGTGACTAGTGAGTGTTACCTGTGAGATGAAACTGGGGCCCAGCAGGCTGCATGTCCTCCCCCAAACCTTGCACTGCTGGCAGGGAGCAGACTCCCTGGCCTGTCTAGCAGCGGCCAGGCTCTGAAGGGGACATCAGCAGCCAAGCCGTATGTGGCACCTGCTCCTGGAAACAGATGTAACTTTCTTTTCACTTGGTCTGCTTAAGGTTGATCATTTGATTCAGGACAAGAGAATCTGTGCTGATTCCTGACATGGCCTGATGCCAGTAGCACCAAATGCCAATTCCCAGTTTCTCTAAGGGAGCAGAAAGGGATGGGACATCTCAGAGGGGAGATGTGGTGTGGCATGTCAGCTGCTCCCAGCTGAGCTATTTAGGCAGCTGTGTGTGTCATGTGCTGGCTTGTCTTAATGCAAGCAATGCTGCCCCAGAGCAACACATCAGTGATCCCCTGCAGAGACCTATACTTGTGCATCAGGCTGGAGGTGCAAAGCTGATTTCCCTTGAAAAGCCGATCCGAATGTTTATGCCATGGGAGCAGTGGCAGTATGGGCAGGACCACTGCCCTTAAAACAGAATCAGTTACCCATTTGCAGTTTGGGGTGACAGGTCTGAGTGCCATTTCAAGGCTGGTGTTCAGGGGACTTGGTTTGGTTTTCATTAAAATGCTGCTTAGGCTATTGTAACTGAGAAAACTGTCTTGTAGGGAGCCTGTGGTAAAGTTTCATAGGGTATGTACTGAAAGGGTTAGGAGCATGCTGGCTGTCGCTTGGTTATCTGGGAGGGCACACGTGTCAGAGTGTATGGGACAAATAAAAATCAGGGAGAGAGGAGACACTATCAGTGGTCTGCGTCAGGAATGTGAGGACATGGGGAACTGGTGTCTGGCTCCAGGCTGTGTGGAAAGGCTAGTGCTGGAAAGTGTTTCTAGGAAGTAAGTGGTCACTAACCTGGGGACACTCTCAGGAAAAGGGTGCTTGTGACCACAATATCTCAAGTGGAAATGACTGAAGAGCAAAAAGATCTCATGGGGGGAATATGCTATCCTAGAAAGATGACACCAACACTTCAATTTGCCTACTTTGCACTTTTCCGAGGGACCACAGGTGTTTTGTGACTTATTCCAGTCGCTGTGGACTGGACTCATCTCTGAGCTGGTTTTAAATTCATCTGAAGCGGAACATGGAACAAGTGACCCACCGATATGTAATAAGCACTGGGCTGAAAGAGGGAGAAAGCGTCTGCGTTTCTTCCACTTACATCTGTTTTGATAAATGCCAAAATTCCAGTGCAATTAGCAAGACATGGGCAAGAGAGAGGGAAACAACGGTATGCCCAGCCAAGGTTCCCTTCAAATAGTAGTGCATGTTTCTCAGCAAACACACAACCTAGGACTTTGTTACAGAAAACAAACCCAGGCCAGACCTGCCTCATTTTTCACATTCCAAGTAATTTGTCTGCTTGAATTACTAGAGGAAGTGAAACCTGGTGAAACAAATCTGACGTGTGCGTTTATGAAGGCGGTTCAGCAGAAGATGTTGCTTTCCTGCATTCAGCCTGACTCTTGTATTTGCGATGCTGCTCGTCACCTCAAAGCTCATGTACACAGCATCATCTTATGCAGCACCTCTTCCCCCAGCACAGTGGCAGAACCCAGTCCCCAGGACCGCTGTATTCGGCAGCAGTTGGCCTCACAGCACAGAGAAGGCAAGCTGCCCGCTTGCTAAGCCTAATTGGCATGGCAACGTTGTGCATGGATTACCAGGTGCACATGAGCAGATTCACCGGCAGCAGCTGGGGCTATCACTGAAAGCAGATGCCAACAAGTTTGCAGTGTAGCTCACAGAATTTTTATGACAGAAAATGATGAATGAGGAGAGGGAACCCAGCTTGCCTCTTGAACTCTGGGCTGAGCTTGCAGGTTTATCACTTCAAAAAAGACATGCTTTATACCTGAACTTCTTGCTACAAAAGACCTTGCATAACCCTGAGCAGAGAGTGGTCTAATACAGGCTGAGTTTCAGCCTTAAAACAGTGCTTTGAAAAAAACCCAGTGCTGCCAGATCCTTTCTTGGAATGAAAGCCTGGTCTTCCCAAGACTTAGTGCTGATTCAGGAAATCTGTACCTTTTGTAGGACTTTAGTTTTTTGCCCTTTTGTTTTAAAATCTATTTTCAAGGTTGAGTTGAAAGGCTAAACTGGCCTGCTTGTTTTCCAGAGCTCTCCCTTTAAGCAAAAAAATTAGCTTAAAAGTCAGTTTTAAATCATAGCAAACTTGAGTAATTTAAATAAGACACTTTCCCCATCTATGTTTTTTCTCATCAGGAAACAGAATGATTGTGTTTCTTGAAAAAAAAAAAAAAAAAAAAAAAAAAAAAAAAAAAAAAGAGAGCGTAAACCAAATCACCACGTCTTGTCTTGTCATCTTGTGGCTGTGGTAGTTTATTCCCAGAGTATCATTGGGCAGTTTCACAGTCTCATCTGTGATGTGAGAGAGGCTGAACTCTGGAAACCTCTGGCAACACCAATTTGTGATGAGAGACCACCAAGGGGAGGTCAATACTGATATTGTAACCCCTTCTAGGACTTTATTACCTCAGGTCTGATAATGTTTCACTTATGCCAAAACCAGATTTTTGCTTTTATCCCTATAAGCTGGTTCTAGCAATTTGTCTCTAGTCAGCAAAGCTCTTAATGTATATTTAAACAGCTGTAGAATTAGATCTTGAGTGAGTAATATTTAATATTCTTAGGACAGCTTAAGAACTTGATCCAAACCAAACTGCAGCCAGTGCCAGGTTTTCATTGATTTCATTGGGCTTTGAATCAGACTCCAGAGATTACCGGATTGTTCCCAACTCTTATTACCTGGAATACATGGCAAGAAGAAATACAAAAGGACATAGAGATTAGTTCAATCATCACATGATGAAGTTTATTTTTCCCAGAGTATTTGCAAATACACATATATATGCCATACCATGTTGACAGAGACATTTCAGGGCTGTCTCAGAAAGTATTTTTCCTTGTCTTTCTGCGTCGGTGGCTTGCTCAGAATCTCTGTTGACAAAGCACAGCAAATTCCTGACAACAGTCTTAAAGAGGCTGAATAAAGATGTCTGAGAGAAGCCAAAAGCTATACTCTAATCTCTTTACACATCACATGTTTTGAGAATGGCACCTTGGCTGCATAAATAATCCCTCTGGTGTCAACTGAGTTTTAGGATATAGAGGGGATAGAGGTGGGGGGGGGAAGTGAGGAGAGAAGGTGGGGGGAGGTGAGGAGAGAAGTATGCAGCCCAAAGCTGGCAAAAGCCTTGCTGAAATGAAAGGGTGAGTGAGAAGGAGGAGAGGGTGGAATTATTTGCTAAATAGAAATGCCTGACAGGCGTAATTATGAAACATTTTAGAGGGTCTTAAAGGGAAGATGCTTTGCCGACTGCTGTCTCTTCAAATGGAATTGAGTGTCTTGCTCTGCAGTTTTTCTATAGTCTCCCTTCAGACTGTTTCTTCCTTTCTTTCTTTTGGGAATCTTTTTAGAACTGAGCTCAGGACTTCCCCTTCTTTATGATGAAACTTCTCATCTGAAGAAGATAGAAACGGAGAGTGTGAAAGTAGTTGGACCATGGCCAGCCCTGCACGTCAGCATGAACAAGGTATACCGTATACATAATATACTTCTACATATATATCCAGAGCCCCTTTGTCATTTCATATTCTAAAGCTGCTGCTTTTTCACCTCCAATTCAAATCAACATTCATCTGCAACTGGCGTGCTTTTTAATGCTTTCTCACCATCTCCTTATGGGACTGGGATTTGGGTTTTAAATTTAGCATTTCAATCAACCTTGCCTTTTAAAAAATTTCAGGAGCTGCTACAACAATGTTATGATGTAGTTTTAGTTTAGTTGTGAAGAGTTAGTCATCTAGGCAGCCCAGAGCTGTAAAAAAAAATAACAACACTTGAAGTGATAAAAACCAAAAAATCTTGTTTTTCTACATGAGAAGTCTACATTATGCCTTAAACTCCCCCAGCATCTGATGCTAGTGGGTGTTTTATGAGTGAGTTTTTTACAAGGGTGGCAAAACAGCCACATCCCGCTGTTTCTGCCAGAGATCAGAGGCCAGCAGGTCTGTGGCTCCCTGTATCCATGTGAGGCCAAATTCACTGTGCCTGTGCTGTGGGGTGCCCTTGGTCTGAGTCTGGATAGGGCCACAGAAACTTGGATCTCTGTTTTGCAATCACATTGGTCCTGAGCTGGATCCAGTGAAATAAATGCAAGCGTTGCCACTGGCTTCAGAAGAGGTGGATCTGGGCCCCCTGTGACCATACAGACCTGTTAAAAGAAGAGCAGAATTTTTTTAGAGTTTTTGTCAGCTCAAGGGAGAACTCAATTAAATTACTTTACGTGGATTTTACAAACAGCCTTTTGATATTTGTATTATCTTAACAAGTGTTAGGGGAATTAAAATAAAAGGGGAGATGACCTCCCAAAAATACAAGTGTACCAAAAATACAAGCACAAAGGCATATATCTGCATAGCAGAATATTTCTTTTATCTGGATGAGAGAATCCAGGAGATGGACATCAAGGCTGAAAATCAGTGAGTCATGTGTTTCTAATAAAAAAATTAAATATTGAAATTTTTTTCCAACAATATAGTCAATTGAACTTATTCCATAATGCAGTGAATTTTCTATCATGAAGATTACCTTGAACTGTGTTCAGGGTGTGTCATGGGATAGTGATGTAGTTCATCTAAGGACTGCAGTACTTATGCCTTATCAATGAGATCATGAGGTAATGACCTGTGCCATGATTTTTGGAGACTTCTCAAAGAACAAAGGATGGTGGAATATTTGAGAGTTTTCCCCAAATCTATTTGGTTTTAACATGTGAGGAGCTGTCATTTTGTCTATTTGGTTTGAGTAGGAATTAAGAAGATAAATCATAAAGTAAACAAACTGGGGTGAAACAGAAAAGAAGTCATCTTTTTTACTCGTGAACATTTCTCAAGTTGTTTGTGTAGAAATACTCTTAACTGGTAATAAGTACAGTTGTTTATAGGCAAAGCTTATTAAGCATTGGCATAGTTTGCCAAAGGAAAATTCTCTATCTCAGATCTTCCAGTGAATATCCAGGTCATGGGAGAGGACTTCTGTGAAATTCAGTAGTAGTTACTGATACTCTTATCTGAACGCCAGCTGAGAACATTCACTCAGGTGCAATGTCCAAAACATGCTTTAAATGACCATCCTATTGAACTCACTGGTAATTCAGTTTGGTATATTTAAAGGGCTAAAGTGAAGAAGTGAGAGGACTCTCTCCATGTTGACCACAGTGCACAAGTGGATAAACCAATTCGACCTGTGTTGCACAAAACACCTGAACAGGTGATCTTAATGGTACACTTGTGATTTAAAGATAAGTAGATTTATGGTCTTTCTTCTTTCTTTAACTGAAAGCTTAAAACACTTTGATCCTATATTGTACCAGACTGTGCAAGTAATCCCAATAGAGTCCCTATAACTTCTGCCTGCAAAGTCTGACCTCTGATCCTCTTGCTCTTACTCGCTGCAAATCTGTGGAGGAAGAACTCAGCTCTTCTATAATTAATGTTTTTCTTTGGCTTGTCCTTACAGCTCTAGAATCTTGTCCACAGTAAGATGGATTATTTATTTAAGGACTAATTAGCAGAACCCAGTATCATAGCAAGTCAGTGCTTTACCATAAATGCAGCTGCACAGTAAATGCAGCCTGTGTCTGCTGTGGTGAAACTGCCATAAAGTTTAGCGGATGAAAAAGTCTTGTAATGACCACCAAGAGCTGCTAAATGCTTCTGTTTCTGGCAGAAGCTCAGCAAAAGGCAAGGCTAGAGACATGGGCTGTCTGATGAAAGCCCTCTCCTGGAAGACATAGAGGGTTTTGGTTTAAGAACTGGGCAGCAGTCCCATGAACAGCAGTTACCACTTGAATGAGGAGGCCAGTCCCTCAAAATGTATTAAAATTACTGTTTTGAGCCATCTGAAAATTGTGCATGCTCTTGAAACTGGCCCAGAATCACCACCAGAAAGCACCTCAGTGATCCAGCCCAGACATTTCAGGCTATGGGTTCTGACAACAAATCATTCTGAAGTTCTTTTAGCCCCTCACTTATGGTTTCTTCTTCAAGCACTGTTTTCTGACCTAGATCCTGGTGAAATGTGTACACAGAGTTCATAAAACTGAAACCAATAAACCGCAGGTCTTTGAGCTCTGAGCAGAGGCTGAAGTTGCCTCAGCAAATGGCTTCTCCAGTGAAAGAGAGGGACAGGCTGTAAATATTGGGCTAATCCTATGCCGAAACACGGTGGAGCATTGCCCAGCAGGAAGGCAGCGAGGCAGGTTAGACAGAATTGAACAGCCACAAACTGTGGCAAGTACTTTGCACTGAGACCATGGCCTTTAAAGTTCCTTTGGTTATGGTAGTCAACTAAGTACTCACTCCAGCAGAAAACAGATTTTAATGAGTGGTAAATCTGTCTAGTTTCTGGCAAAAAAATGAAATATTAACACCTCTCATTCACCACTCCGTTGGTTGCTGGTCTATTAAGTGCTTTTTATTGCCTAGTTTTGTACCTCTGAAATGTTATGCTTAAACAAAACCAGTGAAGCTGTTACAAAGATTTTACTTTTACATTTACTCTATTTCTGAAAAAAAAAAAATAAAAAAGGAAAAAAGCAGTGATTTCCACATCTATTGTGAAGTCCCAGTTTTCACTCCCTCCCTTCCTGTTGCTAATTATTATTTTTTCAAGCAAAGTGCTTTTGGGCTAGAATTTGTCAGGTTTAATAATCAACCCATAGGAGAATTAACAAGAAATTGGGTAAATTAGGTTCAGCAGTTAATTAATTTGATTGCCTGCTAGAGCAAACTTTGTCTCAGGGGAATGATGAATGGATGTGTCCAATCTCTTTCCCAGAGCTGTTTGGTACAGCGTACCATATGTCTGTCCGCCTACTGAATGATAAAAGTTCATTTCAACATGCATTTCATGTCCTTTGATGCTAGTGGACTCCTTAATCTCCAGGAGAGTTGTCTGCCTGCCCCAAATGTTTTAATTGTGAAGGTATTTCTGATTTTCTTCTTGGAAGGCTTTCATTAGAAAATATGTTCTTCCATCCCCCGTTGTTCTGTGTGTATATATATATATGTATGTATGTACGTATGTAATATAAGGCCAAAACTGTATTGTTAGCATTTCTGAAATCTTGAGAGTCTAGTAATTATTAGCTCAGATGTAATTATTAAATAAAAAGAAAGAATAATAATACATTTCACATTGTTTCTACCACTTTTTCTGGTGTTATATTCAGCCTTCCCCTACGCTCCTGGATCCTAAGGTTGGTGGCTTCATTCTGGTAGAGTCAGAGGGGATGTTATGATGGTCATAGAATCAGAGAATTGTTTAGGTTGGAAAAGACCTTTAAGACCATCGAATCCAACCATTAATGCAGAGCTGCCAAGTCCACCACCAAACCATGTCCCGCAGTGCCACACCCACACGTCTTTTAAATACCTCCAGGGATTATGACTCAACCACTTCCCTGGGCAGCCTTTTTCAATGGTCCTTCCAGTCATGTTCACGTTTTCTTCTTCCTCACTCTGGAATACACTTTGTGTCCTTTGTATATTTGCTAACATGCTTTTATATCTTGCTCTTTCTTCACTGATCTACGTCTTCACATTACACTCAAATTTATTGTACATGGTGGCTTTTACATATATATGCTATATACTATGTCTTCACTCTCTTCATTTCCCCTAAAACCAATTTTTTCCAGGTCCAAGACTGCACTTTAAATGGCCATTGGTGAGTTGTTTATAGCCACGGGTCCCCACTGCCAGGCCCTGCCCCTTGTGCTATCACTCCATGTCAGCTCTCCTCTGCCCTGTGTCCTGTGTCTTCACTTCTCAAGGACCTTGTTATCATACCAGTCCTACTCTGCTTTGTACTACATATTTGTGTTAGAGTCATAAATATCTCATTTTACGAAGAATAACGGCTTGTGTTACTGTTCTCTATATAAAATAATTGCTGTTACAGCTCGACTTAGTAGAACAAAGCTTCAGGCAGATTGAGGAAGGTTCAGAGAGAACAAGCCTCATGAGCTTTGCTGTCTTCGCAAACTCTGTTCGAAGCTTGTGGCCTTTTGCTAGCAGGCCAAGACCAGAGCTGCTCAGTGGCACAGATTGACAGCTTACAAATGATACCACTTGCAAAAAAGCTGTGTAACTCCCTGCTCCATGCATAACTGCAAAGTCTTAAGCTACTGCTGTTCCAAAAATCATTTGTAGTTTAAGAAAACACACGAAAGCAACTTTCTTTGTTGATATATCTGAGACTCTTCCATGTGATATGCTGATCAGAGGGAAACATGACTACCATGGCTCAGTTAAACTATCGTGAAGCTTGGCACTGACAGAGGCAGGATCCAATAATACTGAGCAATAGCGTTTTATAAAATGAATATGATGCAAAGACCTATTTGATACCAAGACCTGAAGAGCTTTGCTCCAAGGATACAAGCATAACAAGATTTATTGGGAGTTATATCTTTCATTAGACCAATTGATAGCTGACCTGAGGAAGATCTTGTATGTCTGACAGCTTAATGAGGGGGGATTGTTTGTTTTTCCAATTGTATCTTTTTTCTAATAAAGAAGATGCAGTTTCTGCTTGAAAACTTTGCCTCGAAGAATAACATGTAATTGTAGAGGTCTTATCATTGTGGTATCTATTTGTAATTGATGTTAGCTATCACATGGGGAAAAAAATCAATAAATCTCCTGGTGGAAAGGGGGCAAAAGAGTCTGTAGATTGCCATGCACATTTGCAGATATAATTGAGTCCCAGGACGCCTTATAGCTAACGTGCTTTCAGAACCTATATATCTGTACTGTCTTTGTTAAAATTTTGCCTCTCACTAGTAGTGATGACTAGCAATAAAGAATAGACCTGCATTCCTAAAGAAAATATTAATTCTATTCCTCAGTTATCTTCAGTCAAATACATGTTTTAAACATGCCGTTCGGCTAAGAAGAGGCTATCAATAAATTCACAGAGGCGAAAGCTCATGAATCTTGCTCTTGCTACAAAGTTTGATGTGAACAAAGCACGAACATTTTTAAAGCAGAAAGAATGGAAATGTTATGTACGGGACTGATATTGCTGGGTTTCATGCAACTATTTTTATATTCTGTACGTGCACTTAATATTCACTTAACTTTGCAAACCTAAGCCAGTGTCATCATTATCTAACACTGTACAAATATGCCTTCAGTTCTAGTATCAGCAAATGTAATTGAATTTAAAGTAAATGTTTGGGAGGAGAAAAGCAAACCCAAGACCTTAATTACAAAAAGAAAAAAAATGCCTCTAGTTTTATGTGTGTTTATATCTGAGCTTGTTTGACCCACTTCCATCGATTCAAGTGGAATTCTCCAATGTTCTCCTTTGGAAAAAGAAAGTTCTACATGAACGCAATGTGAGCACATTGCTAATACGTTGAACCAGCAGAACTAGAGGTGAAAAACTGGAGTGTTATCAGGTATCATAATGTTTTTTTTCTTCATTTCTAAACCTTTTAGGATGAATTTAAGTTGCAATTCTAAACAGGAAAATTATCTCTTTCAGATGCAAGTTTGATTCCAAGACACTCACCTGAAAGGGGCATTAATATTGTTTTGAATTACATAATAAGAAATGGTAAAATAGGAAGTTTCATTAACATTATGCCATGTTTAGCTTTTTAATTAGTTCCAAGTAGGATATTCTTAGTTTGTAAATGAAAACAAAATTTCAATAAGTGACAACCTGGGTCAAATTTGAATACTCAGCTGCTGTCTTTATGCTTCATTCATCACTGCAAGCAGTGAGGATTGTGGAAATGTAAGTTTCCTTTATTATACAGCAAAATAAAGCAGATTACAGCTTTCATTCTTGCAGCAATAGTATATAGAGATTCCTAATGCAGGCAGGTTTTAGATCTTTGATTTTCTTATAAACGAGTGAAATGAACCATAGAAGATTCTGCATGTATTTTTCTAGCCCTGAAATATTTTCTTTTTCCTTCTTGATGACAGTTATACTTTAGGAGTTAAATTGGGGGATGAATGAGCTTATATGTAAATATTAGTGACATTAAGGAAGAATAGGAACTTATATAGATGCTTATAAGTGCTAATGGTCTGCAGTAAGGCGGTCCTACAATTCTGTGAATTGAGTTTACTTCCAGTCTGCAACTTCAGTGCCACTGACTCTGTGCGTAATAGTCTCAGCTATTCATCTGTAGGAGATCAGAATTCAGTAATGATCCAGGATGTGCTGCACTGTGGCAGAAAAGTCTGTCACTGCCAAGGCAGGCTGGCAAAGAAGCCTTTCCCATATGTTCAGACTAAAGGAGTTCGGGTCAGATCGAGCACTCCCAAGCCCCATGTGGGGGTTGTGTGCAGTCAGCATTTCCCTTGGGGCACTGAGACATGGTGGCCTTCAGCTGCTGGCCCAGCATCTGGTGAGTAGGACAAGGCCAACCAGCTATTGCAGCAATGTCTGCTCTTCATGTGTGACCAGTCACTGAAGGTGCTGCTGCTCCTGTTGCAGTGCAAGCAAAGCACATTTTGCTCACTTGAAGGTGAAGCCTGTAAGTGTGACCCAAGCAAGGAGTGGCTTGTAAGAAGTGTGCACCCTCTAGCAGGAGTAGCTTTCCCTTTCAGCCAAGTCAGCAAGCATCAGTGTTTGGACCTCTCAAGTTATGAGAATCTCAATGTGAGACTTGCACATCAGATCTCACACTGGGGATCTCCACTCAATGCAGTCATCTGGCATAGTCCTGGATACAGCAGGAGATTTGGATTTTCTTTTGAGGGTTTTCAGCTAAAGGGTAGCCCTGGAAGCTTCTATCTTGCTCTTGGTCAATGTGGAAAAATTGGGCAGTGGAGGAAGAACTGAAAGACTGAAAAATATCCCTATCCATCTGAATAATAGATGGATGGGACTTCAGAACTTCTCTAGTCACAAAACAAGCTAGTCTTCTAAACAAGCATTGGTTGTCTTGATTTAGCTAGTAAAATACAGTTCCTTAATCTTGCCTGTTTCAAATGATGTTTAATTGGTATCCAGTTTTAAAACAAAAGTGGAATTTTGCATGGCCTTTATAAATGCCACTGCTTAGTGCGTTGTTCTTTCTGCTGGTAGAAATCAATACACCTGAAAGTTAACAGTAATAACAGCTCTTTTAAAATATGCAGTAGTTCTCTTTGGCTACCAAGACTATCGGTGAAATAAAGGTTAGGCTTTCTTTACAATTAATTTTTTCCCCTTGAGTATCTCTACTTCTCAGCTGCATAAGTACTCCAGAAAGGGCAGCTATGGCAAATAAATATTTCACATTCGGGTTTTCTCATCTAGTTGCCAGAACTACTGTTATGTTCAAGACTGAATAGATGACTACAGTTCCATAAGTTACTCCAGCTAGATACTGTCACTTTTCATTTTAGGTATTTTCTTTTTCCCTTAGGAGAAAGGTGAGGAGAATGGAAAGTCCAAAAATATTGTCCTCTAAAAAAAGTAAATTTAGCTTGACAAATAAACATGTAAAAATTATTCGAAATTTGCCAAAGAAAAAAAATCTCATGATGAGAAGTCCTTTAACAGACAGTTGTTCAGAGTTGTTCCTGGCAGCTATGGCATTTCGGATGCAGACGTCTGCTAGGCCAACTTTGATTACACACAAATACCTTGCAGTCTCAGTAGAGTTCTGCAGAGGTCTGGCTCTTTCCCTCCCCAGTGTTTGCTAAACAGTTTCCTCAGGCAACACAGCTGCATTTTCGATTTGCTCCACTTGCAGAAATTGTCCCCCAGATCTTGATGTTCTCATTTTTCTGTGATTGTTCAAGGACCTGAGAAAAGAGTCAGTAAGGTTCTAGTTACCATCAGCCAGTGGGATGCCATGGGGGAGGGCAGAAGGAAGGATAAAGAAAGCATATTTTGAAGTTAGAGAACTAATCTTCTGGTCATTAAAAAAAAAAACGATAGGTTCTGTCTTGAAATAGTTTGACAGAGGTGAACCTCAGGGATCACTGGACTAGGTTTACTGATGCCTTATACCTGTTTTGGCTGAAATCTGAATGACAGCATCACATATTTGTTCTGTCTGGGTGTATATGATCACTCACTCTTCTCAGCAATGAGAGTGAAAAATGCATGATCTAGGCTGTTACTCATCTGTAATTCAGGTCTTATTTACAGGAAGAATAGGAAAGTTTGCAATGGCTGTTATGCAATTGCCCAATTATTCTTTAAAAATAAGTAACATATTATGGGTTTTTTAACATTTGTGTTTACAGTCTTGGTCTTATTCATACCTGTTTGTTTATATGTTAGTATTACTTTGTCTTTTTTGTTTTGTTTTGTTTTCCTTTTCTGCATGGGAAGTTTATTCCTGCTGGCATTTCTACTGGATATAGTTTGTTCAAGGCACAAAACCTTTAGGTCATATTTGAACAGGTCACTAAACTAGCTGTCCTGAGGCTAAAATTTCTAATCCAGATCACTGCGTAGGTTAAGGGTTGACATCAAGTGGAAACAGCAGCAGCAGTGTTTAAACTCCCTGGATTTTTCTGTTCTTTCTGATGAAGGAGATTTTGCTTGACTTGCAGTTAAGTGGGAATTGCTTCAGATCAGGCTGGTTAAATTTGCAAAGCTCTACATTTGAAGGGTGGTGTAAGAAGCCAGCATTCACTGTAGTTATGTTGCCCTCTCTTTTGCCTTTTGTGGGATATTTTGAGACAATGTTTTGTTTCCTCAGTGTGGTCGCAGGTTTGAACAACCACTCCAGGGCCTGGCTGGGTTTTTAACTTTTATCTTCATTCCACATCAGTTTCTTGCTTTTATTACTCAGGCTTCCTTGAGGCTATTTGTGTCTTGAAAATGGTATCAAGTCATTAAATATTTTGAAAACTTCTGAGATGTATATATCAGGGTATGAACATGGAAGTTTAATCTAATATTACTGAATCAAATTATTACAAGTAAAAATTTAACCTTTGATAATTTTGTAAACCTATCTTTCTAATATATGCCACTGTGCTTGTGTTTTTTACTAATATAGGCTGAAGAAAAGAAGGTACCTGAAAAGACTCTTCATGCCCCTGTGTCACCTTCATCTGTACCTGACCACATGAAGTGCAACATCCTCAAAGCTCAAGTGGAAGCAGCTTTTAGAGTAGGTGCCCAGGTAATCTGTGTTTAATACTTCACCCTTTTAGTTTTGTCATAGCTTTCATCAATTTTCCAAAATCACATAGTTCCTGAGGAAGCACCTTATTTTTTCTCAAGTATCCACATTGACATAGCTTTCTCTAGCTGCTCTGTAGTTTCTACAGGTAGCTCAAACTGATTGATAGGATGGGAGTAGGAAATTTGTCCTAACTGACATGGTTAATACAGCTGAGAGAGGCTGGGAAAATAGGAAAGAGGGCCCCGGGAAATCTCAGCGTTTTGATTTTGTCACTGTAGCTTTTACTTACTTTGTAGCTGAGAAACAGTACCCTCTGGAGTCTTCTGAGGCTATCCACTACTCCTGAAAACTGTGGTTAAGAGCGTTCTAGTGATAATGTCTATACATCCAGATTCAAACTTTATCTAAGGGGATTAACTTTAAATGTCTGAATGTGAAATGCTAGGTGGTCCATTCTTTTCTTACTTATTTGCGTGCTTTTAACTAAATTTTAAACTTCTATTTTCACATTTTGCTTAATGTTTACATTGGATACGTCCTATTTCAAAAGCAATACAAGTCTTCATGCAACTGAAAGCTGATGCTAAATGACATGAAAGTAAAAAATTAGTTTTCCCATCAGAGGTAAATCCATGTGAAACCTAAACCATATGGTTCTTTTCAAGTGCAATCTGTGGACAAAAGATAATGCAATTGGTGCCAAAAATAAAGCCAAACACAATGTTTTAGGAACAAAAGCAGAGGCAGAAAGTTTGTTATAACTCTTTTCCTAAGTTCCTGTAGTATCCTTGAGCACACTATTCTCATTGAATACAAATTATGTTGGTGTTTCCATCGCTTTGTTTCTTTTCACAATAACATACCAGGTCAACTTGCCCTGAAAAGGACTTTGTTAACAATCACCTTTGTATATTTGTTGTTCCCTGGCAAATCTTTCATCTGAGAGCTAGATTACATCTGGTCTAGCTAGACCTAAGGAAGTATCAAAATTTGGTTCTTCTGACTGCCCTAGATTTCAAAAACAGAAACCATAAATCTGGCAGCATGAGGGGGAAGGAGTTGTTTGGGGTTTTTTTTCTTCTAGTTTTTGCTTAAAGCAGTTCTCTCACCTCTGAATTCTGTGTTACATCAACTGTATTTTGTGCAGCATATTTCTTGTTTGATTGCCCTTGGGTTTACCCACTGTTTTTCCTGTGTGTCTTTTCTACAGGTTGTCATGGTAGATTTCTCGTGTTTGTATTTTCTCCTGAACATGCTTAATGGTCATGTTTGACTGGATAGTTAAAGACTGGAAGCAGTGTGTGCTGCTGCATTCTGAATACAGCATTATTCAGCAAGATAGGAAATGTGCTTAATGTATGCATCTCTCAATTGACCTGCCCTGCCTTAATTTTTCACTCTGAGGCTTTCCAGGGAAAACATCTCGGATTGCTTTTTCTGCCAGAACCGTATTCTTTAGCTGCTGCTATGTTGTAAATAAGTCTCAGAGCAAACTGAGCTTTCCTCTTTTCCTTCTTGCCTGTCTTGTTTTGCACAAAGCTTTAGCAGCCAGACTGGATTAAGTAGATGTCTGTGGACTTGGCCTCAATGAGAAAAGTTTTATTATTTCAGGGGAAGGAAGGGAAAGAAGACTGTTGCAGCATAGTATATACTGGGGGAAAATAATGGCATACGGTCCAGATTGAAATCCCTGAAGCTTTCAGTGCTAACAAAGTATGGCTTAAGAGTTATAGCCAGTAAATTAGAATTTCAACTTAATCTTAGAAATTCTCATTCAAATACCTGCTTAGCCACAAAATTGCCTATGTAACTAGAGATGAGTTTTTCTGCACCTGAATTCCCCTCCTGTCAAGTATGAAAGACTACCCTTCTCAGATACATTGCAAAAATAAGCAGGCAGAGAACAGGCAATGGTCAGCTCTTACAGTAAGAAGCTGTGGCTACACAAGCTCTGAGAAGGGTAGGAAAATGTTAACGATGAAGAAATTAGTAGAAACACACCATCTAGAAAATGAGAGGAGGGAAGGGGGCTACAGGAGGACCCCATAAACCACCATATCAGCTACCATAAAACCACCCAGTTATCTTCTTACGTGCACAAACAACTAGCTGGATACTGGTAGCTAAACCATTTCCCAGTAGCAGTTCAGTCATCTTCTGGGAAAAGTGAGCTGAGATGGAATTGCACTGCTCAGAGACACAGCATCCTTTTGAGGGAGCAGGTAAGGAATTATTTTCTTCATGGAAGACAACCATTTAATGTCATGTGTTGCCTCAAGGCTGTGATCCTGGCCCTCTTTGACCCCATCTGACATATCTTGCTGCTCAGTATATCTGGAGGACTAATAATGTTATCCTCTGCCCAGTTCTATCTTTTGATGCCAGTTCCATATTAAATCCCTGAGAGGTCTTGCCTTCTGGCCTTATTCTTAACACTCTAATTTCTCATCTCTTGTTTTTTGTATTGTCATATTTCAATTTACAAGGCAGCAAGGGCAAGAAATATATCTGTGTTCTGTACGGCACAGCCTATATTCATTGAGCTGGAAAGAAAGGCAATCTGATTTTCCTCATGTGCAGCATGGTTATTCCTATATTTCATGATAGACAAAAAAAAAAAAAAAAAAAAAAATAAAAAAAAAAGAAAAAAGCATTTGCTCCTCTACTTTCTAAAATGATGAAGAAAGAACAGGCTCTGTCTCATGCACATGGTATGTGAAAGAAAATGTTCTTTTAAGGGCTCCAAAATTCTGCGGTCTAGCTCATCCTCTTTGAAACTCCATGGAGTGTCTTCATTATATGGTTAGGTGTAAAAGCACAAGAAAAATATTGGTGCACTGTAGGATCAGATCTACAAAATGTTTCTTGAAATATTTGTAACAGCTCTCTCTCCAAGCAGTAGAAATATTTTCAATACCATATGCTTCTAACATCAGGATGTGACAAGTTTACGAAGGCACCTCCTGCATGTAGTAGAAGAAGCTGTTCCTTGTTAATTCTGAGAATAGAGTAAATGTTTGCAAATAGAAAATATAAACTGGGACAGAAATTTTCTGTAGTTGTTTTTTTTTTTTATGGCAGCTAGACACCAACACAAGAGAGAGCCTTAGAAATGAATTATTCTAGTGCTTATGATTTAAAAAATCAAAAAAAAGGAAATTATGCTATACATTTGAAAATATATTCTGGAATATAATCTCTGTGCTGCTTCATTTCAGAATTATGCTGAGGAGCTGTTTATCACGTTCCTAGGGGGCAATACATCTCCCTTAGTTATAGCCCTAACTTAGGGACCGAAAATTTGTATGGTTATGGTGCTGATCCCTTAGTCCAGCTGGTGCTTTAGAGCTACAGAGCAGCAGGAAACTAACATGAGTGAAGGGTTTTTTATTTGGTGAAGATGAGAATATTTATGTGCCATTCAGCTAAATGGAGACTCAAACTGCAATGTGCTTGGAGATACTGGAAGGTGGATTTAGGAACTCACTGCCATGGACACCACAGTTATCTGTAAGTCTAGAGCAAACAAGTAGTGTTTCACAACACACCTTTCAAACTGCCACAGGGATCTGCCACCTTCTAGCTGACAGACTGCATGTCACAGTTCCCACATAATTAAGCTCCAGGGGAGCCCTAAACAGGGAAGCAACTGGCATCTCTTTTTCTTTTCTTTTTTATTTATTCCAGGCTCTTCCTTCTAGAGGGAGTGGTATAAAGCAGCAGTAAGGAGCTGCCAGAATACAAAAGACCAGCTCTCCCTGGCATTTAAAACCCTTTTGCAGCTTGCATGAGTCAGTGCTGATATGCTGCGATTGAGCAGACACTTGTTAGTGTCACAGAGTCCCTTTTGCCAAACAGTTCATGGCCCATCTAATGGAGGAAAGATACTAGCGTGTTTCAGTTGCTATTTATATCCACTTTAGACTCATACAAATCCCAATTATCCTTAAAATTAAGCACAGACTCCAGAGCAAATGCACAGCTATCTCAGCAGGGCTTTTTATTTTGGCAGGCAGTGTGTGCTGTGTTCTAGTAGTTTGTCTTCTACAAGTGGTGTTTGTATTCTCCACCTCTTACCTAGGCTTTCCTAAATCCTTAAGTTGATGCATGTCTAGCAGGTTAGCAAAGGGAAGGATTCTGTTTCTTGTAGATTACACTGCAGCTGATTTTTGCATCACTCATCTTTCCCTTGTCTGCTGACAAGGGAAGGCCAAGCTCATTTTGAAGGTGCATTTTTGCACTGCAGTTTATGGAAGACAAATAGAGGTGACATTGCTATCGAGCTGTTCCTCACTGAACATTATGGGATGTTGGCTGAGGAAAAAAAGTGGTGGAAAAAGGTGGTTTGGAGATGCAGAGTTCACAAAGAACGTACAAAGTGCCATTTACTTCTCCTTTATCAACCGCAATGGAAAGTGTTGGCTGGTGCAGGGTATCTTCTGTCAGCCGGGTTTGGGTTCTCCAGCAAGCAGTTGATTCCCCTGCCTTGACTCTCAGTAAACAAAGGAACATTTATGCTGAACAGAGAGACTTTCAGTCCTCTAACCCCTTTCACACACTAACTTTCTTGACAAGCTTATACACATGTAAATTTTTAGGCCAAGTAGATAGCCATCTCTCTCTTTTTCCTCCCTGCCCTAGAAACAAGTACAGGACGAATATCATGTTGATTTACTTCAAGTATTGCAAATATGTGAGTAAGTGCAGGTTGCTTTTGCTGTCTACAGTTGCCTGGAGGAAAGGACTGAACTGTGGCACAGAAAATATCTCAGGATGTGCAGGGTACATGTGTCATCCCAGCCTGTGCTCTGTACATAGATGCAAGCCATGGCTGCAAATGTAAATAAGACTTGGATCTATGCATTATTTATGGTAGAAAAGGTGCATAAGTGAGGTGATTCACAGTGCTAGTCTGTTGTAGCTACATTTTTGATGACTCTTTGTCTTTTTCAGTGTTCTGTCTCCTTTAAAGAAAGGTTCAAATGTAAGGACTTGTCAACCTCAAAGTCCAGGTGCTTTTGCCATGTATTTCTAGAAAAAAATTGCTGTCTTTATGTAAGCTGAGTCTTTGAAGCTTTATTCACTTAAGGGGATCTGGATTCAAACCCTAATCAGGTCATGAATGAAAATAGAGTAGGTGAGGGGAAGACACTTGAGGATTTATAATCCTGTGCAATCTTTCTTTTAATAGGACTTAAATAAATCCTTCTGGATCCCCCGAGGAATTCTTAGCTTTCACTAGATGTTGACTTAAGTACAATGAAAGGATCAGCTTTTCCAATATTTCAACATCTTTCCATCATGAATTAGATGCTGTTTGCTTCCCTCTCATTCTTTTCTCCCTCCCTCCACCTGTCCTTATTCACAGCACAGAGCTACTGCACAACTTGACAGTCTTCGCACAGAGATCAGAACTGACATAATGTGAGTATAACAGGTCACAGCTGAGGTGTTCAGGCTGTGGGGGAAGCTTCCACAGCTCCTTATGTGCATTATGACTTCCTTGCTAAAGCTGTTGCTGTTAGTCACCCACTTGGATGAGCAATAAACTCACTGGCAAATTTCAGGCTAGGTAAAAAGAAGCAGCTACATGGGAATTATGCTGGAACAGCAGTGAGTGCAACATCACATCAGTTATAATTGTTCATAACAATGGAATTTAGAAATGGCTCGGCTCCAAATTCTCTGTGTTCAGTTGCTATGAGGGAACAGGTTTGCTCAACTTTAAAAGTGAGGCTACAGGATGTCAGAGGTACAAAAATACAAGATTTTGATTGTGTGTGATCAATATATGATACATTGCAGCTCATTAGAAGTGTGTCAGCAATGATACTTCTGAATCAGGGAAGGAGCTGAGGAAATGATGCAGCAGCCTTGCTGGAGGTATAGACGGGAAGGGAGGATTTAATCAAACAGAATGTGGGAGAAGAGAAATCTTTAATTTATTCCTTGGCATAGTGGAGGCAATTGTTACTGTGGTGTCACAAGACTCTGGTTGTCTGCACTGTGGGCATGTCAGCTATGCTTCCTATCTGGCATGTCTGTTAGTGCTAGTACATGATGAGACAAGTACTGTTAATTGTGTTGATGTGCAAGGGCCCCACCACAGCCTGTGGTGCCAGGCCTCATTCAGAAGGACAAAAACAGAGTAGTCTGTTCCCAAGAGACACATAACCATGACGCTTTTCTGCCTGAAAGGTAACGTTTGACATATTAAATCACCAAGGTAGGTTTACCTTGGCAGAGCATTCTTCCTGATGATATGTTGCTTAGCCTGTATTATCTAATGAGATCAGCCAACATTTGGTGTGGCTGATTAATGACAAAAATGTTGATGAAGAGGTGAAATATCAAGTATGCTTCAGGCCTCCTTAGCATCATTACAGATTCAGAAAGAGCCAAGATAGAGAAGTATTTCCAGGTCACTGCAGTGAGAGTCATTGCTTTGAAGATCTCCAAACATGTGAAAGCTCTGTTGTTTTCCCTTCCTTTCGGCAACTGAAAACTTTGTGAAATTGCTAAATAAGAGCCATCATATATTTCATATGAGCCTTCCACACCCCTGTCTTTCTCAGGTGAGAACCTGACTCCTTCTTGGCTGCAGTGATCTGATTCTTCATGCAGTTTTTTTGCTTATCCAAGATATTCCTGTTTTGGATCTGTAGGGGGAGAGCTGCAGCGATGCCCCTTGTAGTGGAGGAGAGACACAGAGGACACTAGTTCCCCATGGTGAGGAGGCCCACCAGCCCACAGTTGCATCCAGAATTAGTTGTCTGCAGAATCACAGAAGGCAGCAGCCAAAGTTCTTTCTTTCCTTTCTGTTTTTTCCCACTTGGTCAAGTCTAGTGTAACTAATTCCCATGTTGGGGCCTGTTCCCTATTGTCCTGGGGCTAACTCTTCCTTCAGAAGAAAATGTAAGGAAGGAACTGCTGTCTACTAGGCAAATCCAGTCACCAGGGTTTATGAATTCATACATGGAGTTGCTCCCATGGGCCATAAAGTGTTCCCACCCACTCTGGAAAGCTCAGCAGAGTCTGGTGCAGCATCCCTGGAGCATCCGCCCCCTCTCTAAGGCTCCAAAAGACCTGCCTTCTTAGTACTCAGGAATCCCCAGAAATGCACTCTGAAAACTGTCAGGCTGCTCACAGGTAGATTGCTTAGACTGCTGTGGGCAAAATTTGGTATTGCTTACATATTTTTCTCCTTTATGCATCCTTTGGTGAATCCTTTGTCTCTAGTATGATAAAATAATGCTTTTCCTTTATTTCTAATGCCATGCAGGAAGTTAGTGGCATATGAAAGTGGAACATTAATAATTTTTCCTTGGTCTGGCAAAAGAAACACAGAATGGCATTGTGTCAATGGATTGAGTGGAACAACCTTTAATTGTGTTTGTTTTGCAGTCTCGTAGCCAGAAGAGACAGCTTGTTTCTCTTTGGGTAATTATTATGTGAATCTGCTTCTGTATAAATGAAATTTCCGAGTCTGCTATGCCCTGAAACCTCTCCCTCTCAGAGCAGCAGCCTCAGGGTAAGGGGAGAAGCTGCCTTAGTTAAGGAGATCTAAGCATGTCCATGCTTCTGCCTCTGTCCTTCTTACACAGCTCAGTGCTGGGTTTTCAGCTGGTGCCAACCTCTGCCTGGGTCTCTAGGAACATTCCCCACCAGGTACCTCCTGCTAGCCCTGGCTTAACTGCCTTGTTCCACTGATGGAGGACATTCTGCAATGGAAACCCAAATCCTGGCCCTAGCAGGTGCCCTTGTTTTCAAATGAAAGCAAACCATCTGGAAATTATATTGTAAGAGCTTTGTACTAGTATAACCCTTGCTTTACAGTCACATGTTTTCAGTAAGACTGAGGGTCACTGTGTGGTTAGTGAATGTGATTTTCAGAGTTAAGAACTAAAATAAGAGAAACATGCTGTGACCTGATGACTTACTGACCTCCTTCTGAAACAAACCAACAAACCAAGAGCCAGACAAGCCATCCAGTGAAGCAAGGTGATACAGTTTCTGGTGGCTGAAGCCCTTTGCAGTAGTGTTTGCAGGTATAATATTTTCCCATATCTTTTCATCCATAGTTAGGGAGAAGAGGCATAGAGTGAAAAGAATTAGCCCATTCTTATTTATAAGTATCTGCCAATGCACATCCAGTGGTACCCTGAGGTAATGTCTCATCACCTGAGGCTGATCAGGCCTCTCCATTTCTTTACAAGCTCCCTTGATACTTTCAGTTTACTGTGGAATTACTTGCTCACTGCTCTGCAGTACTTACTTATGGGTACAGAAGTCTTTTCTGTTCCCTAAAGCATGAGTAATAATGAAACAAACTAATACCAAGAGATATTCCTCATGATGCTGATCATGGTGTTTAGGAACATATGACTTCTTGAGGTGCAGGCTTAGCCTTCCAATGCAGAAAAGGCAAAAGAGGGCAGTAATGTAGTCCCAGAGCTGAGAAGAAACCAAGGGTCAGCTATTAGGAACTAATGTACAGTGATGCCCCCTCAATTGGCTAATGAGATCCGTGGCTTATAGCATTTAAGTAGGTGGAATTTTAATCATTTCATTACCAGGCACAACCCCTGCATTGCATTCTTGATTCCTGTATTTTCTGTTCTATTCTTATTTTCAAGTGCATCTTAAAATGCATATCAATTAATTTGGTGTAAATTGGAATAAAGGAAAATTTATAGTTGTAAAAAATAACCACTCTAACACATAATAATCATCTAGCTTGACAGGCTTAATAATAAAATGTTTTAAAGACATCAGTGTGGAAGAAGGGACTGTGTATTAAGTTTCTGACAGCTGGATTCATGTTTACAGCTTTCAGAAACCAAACAGCTTTATAGAAAGCATTATAATTTCTGTAGAACAAAAAAATACTGCTTCCATTGCTCATCCATGCCAAGAACGATTTTCAATGCTTTCTCTCAAGTCCCTAAAAAACCCATTTTCTTTCAAGAAAGCAATAAGTTTTTGAATAAACAGCATGCTAGACAAGGGTACTAAAAGGTCAGTAACAAAGGTTTTCTAGAGATGAGCTGAATTTCTTAAAGCTACAGATTTATTAAAATTTAGAAATTGCACTCCTTATCCTGAAATTATTTGTGGTGTGACACTAATTCACTGTAACCTTAGCTGCAAAACAGTTCGTGGCTGAATTACAATGGTGGTGACGGTGTGATTATGTCCCATATTTAGCTCATTCCTTAATTTCTAGAGCATTTGTCCAGGACTGAGGAAACCTCTGGCTGAGGGAGATTAAACTCAAATAGGCAAAGGCTCTATATTGGAGTGGAACTGCTGACCCTGTTCTCCTCTGAGTAAATTAGCTGTAGACTGGCTTCCTCTGTGTAAAGTAACTCCCTAGGAGAGGGACAAACCTGCTGCTGTGGTTTGGACGTTCCCCTCTCTGCTGATCATGGGTTTGGTATCAATATACAAGATGCAAGAACTCTCACAGGAAGTGAGGGACTTCCTATGAAGGGACTTATCTCAAAATGCTCTCTAACCCATCACCTCAGGTACTTGCCTGGGCTGGAGTAGGCCCAGGACAGAGTTCACCTTCTGTCAGGTTCCTGGTGGTTCCAGTTTAATTGCCCCTGGAGTTAATTGTGTGTACAAGCTGGAACAGTCTGTTCCCACCATGGCTGATTATCTGGTAAATAATGATCTGGAAAGTGGCAAGTAAGGATTTTGTTCTTTCTTGCACGAGGGGGAAACAAACCTAAAACTATCACAGCTTGGGCAATTTCCCTGAGCACTGAGTATCCCTAATGATGTTTTTATTTTTGTAGTTCATTGCTAAGGTAAAAAAGAAACTTAGCTTTGGTTTTGTTTCCTTTTCTAATGAGTACTCTCAAATGGACAATATCAATTTGTATTGAATGGAAGGTCTCACATTAAATTTACAGTATTTTTACATGTCCTTTGATTTGGATTTGATGGATTTGAATAAATCTGTTTCATCCTTTTTTGAGAGGATTAGACTGACACATTTAGTTAAATTTTATCTGGACCAATGGCCTCAAATTACTGCAGTTCAGACACTGAACACTCTAAAATCACTGTGTTGTAGGACCATATGAGTTCCCTTCTATCCACCTAACAAATGTCACAGTCTGAGAAGTCCATGACCGACTTGAAAATGCTCTTGTATCTTCAGCCAGTGGGTGCAGTGTTGTGCTGACACTGGCATTTGCACATGGATTGTAGAACACTGCATCTCAGTTGAAGAGTATATCAATACCTGCCCAAACTAGGTGTTTCCTGGGTGATAAAGCAATTTCCATGTAAGTTATTCTGCAATACTAGTATTTTCAACTCTATAGACAAATGCTTTGTGAGATACAGGACTCTGCAATTTAGCAGACAGAAGTAGTGGGTGATATTTTCCATGAATTCTACATCCAGTGTGAATATATGTTATGGGATTGCATGTTTCAGTGACTGAATAAAAAGATTTAATGAGAAGTTGGCATCGTTATTTTGATTAGGCTGCATAAATATTTATTCTACTCCAATTAAAAGAACAACTCAACTACAGTACGTTTGCTTATGTAGATTTTTTATTGTTTCTGCTCAAATGCTTCATGGAGGAACCATAAATGTCAGTGTTCCTTTCTTTCTCCTCCTGTATCCCTATCCAACCTGTTCCTAGCAGCATTGTCCTTCATATTGTACATTATAACAGTGAATCTCAACTGAAGGAGATGAAAACCCAAGAAGATTGTGCCTTTTAAATCTGGGCAGAGTATGCATTTTGGGTACTACAGTTTCCTGGGGTGCTAACAGGAACACTTTTTTGATAAACAGTTGTATTATCCTAAGTGTATGGATGCTGTACTAAACTTCGACTCCTTCTTTTAACAGGCTGTGAAAGAAGAGACGTCTTTTGTAAATCCCAGTAAGACCTCCAGCCTGCAGGACCCTAATGTAAGGTCTGTTGCTTCTTGTCCGTAGGGAAAGCATCAAATTAATGCATGATATAGAAAGCATTAAATCAAACTGTTGTTACAGTTAAATTTCCTCATCTCCAAGTTGCTGTGTAAAGCTCACCAAGCAATGACCTGAGGAGAAGGCAGCTGTCAGAATGGTGCTTATTTTACACACATATATCAGATGTAGTTTAAGAATTATTAAAAGCTCGGCTTTAAAGGTCATGCTGAGTGTATATACTTGAAAATATGAGAAAGGCTCAAGGTAAGAAATCAGGTCTAGTGACAATCTTAGAAAAACATAAAAATAAGTCTGTTTTCATAACTTATATCAGAAATGTGCTAGGTGTTCAAACAGGCATATCCTTGTGTTTGCATTTTTTTGATTTGTGAAAGGTCTTTGGCAGAAGAAGAGGCATTTGGTAAAGAGCGTTCCGAAAAATGGCTCATTTGTGGACTACTTTTGAGTGTACATTACTTCTGTTGATGGTGAATGATAGTGTTTCTTTTTATGGGATGGCTATTTTGAAGAAGCATATTAATTGCAAGCATTATTTAAGAGGGACAGCATGCTGTCTTCCAGTGATTAGAGAGGAGGTTACAGCATGTGTATATTGAAATTACCTCTCTCTGTATGTATGGTAGTGCCATCGCTTTGGACATCCCTAGTGTTAAAATCTGAGAGGAAAGTTATAGGAAAATACTATGGATTTAAAGCATGGCAACCACATTGGCTATTAATCAGCTAATTACAGTAGTGTATATGCTATATATATATATAGTTATGTATATGTAATATACACATGTACTAGAGCAGTAGTCATCTCGTGATTTTATTTCATAACTTTCTGATGGTGACTCTTGCAACTGAGAGCTAATGTTTAAGCATCTTGTAGAAAAATCTAGTTGAGTAAGGTAATGAATTATATTTGACAAATTGAGTCATCCTGAACTCAAAAAGAAACACAGTTGTGAAAACTTGTCAACCCTTTTTTTCAAATGTTTATCATTCCTATAAAGTGATAAATCAGCACTAGTCTTCAAAAAACATTTGATTCAGAAATTACTTTCAAAGAGATTGGACTAGCAGAGTTACTTTGTTTGCTTAGTGAAAGCAGCTGCCTAGAGAAGAACGATGAGGATTGTTGGTGGTGCTGAGGTAGGAAGAGATAAGAGTAGTGATGCTGTTGCCTCCCATGGTACTGACTGGCTTGCTTGCAGTGCAGTTGTGATTCCCAGCTCCCCGTGTCTCTGATCCTGAGATATCTGCAAAGTCTACTTGATATTTAGAATCATCCTCTGCTGTGGCCCTTCTTAGACCACTACAAAATTTTCTCAAGAAAATTATTTTCTTTCTTAAGAAAATTCATCATGCACATTGCAAAGTGACCAATTTCTTTGTTTAATAGAAATGGTTTTTATATATTGTTTCTGCCACAACACCCTTTGTTGGGTTTGCTGTCACTTCCAGAAGCAGTTTAGGAGGACCTTTGTATAGTCCTGTATGATTGGGAATGGGTTTACAGACTTGTTTTCCTTAATCACTTCTGCTGAACTTCTGCATAATGTCTGAGATTCACTCAGTTGGTTAGAACATGGTTAGAGCTAATAACATCAGTTTCATGGGTTTCACCCTGGTATGAGCCATTTATTTATGACTTGAACTCCATGATCCTTGTGGGTCCCTTCCAAGTCAGAATACTCTGTGGTTCAGATAAAAGATATCTGTAGAAAGCTTTTCTGTTTCACATTTTGGGATAGGTTTCTGCTGCTTCATCGTGCTGAACTGTAAATGAGTTGTTGTGCTTTGTGAGGTGAAGGACTATCTAACATGAGGTAAGGATGGCAACCTGGCTGCAAAACTAATTTTACTGTTTTCAATATTTGCATACATACAAGCTTATAAAATAGTAAAAGTCTCTTTGGAGTTCTTGATATGCAGCAGTCTGGTGTATATTTTGTCTAATATTTATTTTTATCGGGTTTTTGTCAAGCATCGTTTCCTCTACAGTCAGTTGTGCCAAATTAAATGGTATTCTTTTATTGCTGTATCCTGGAGGTTCAAATATACAAGTAATCAATGCTCAGGGACAGACCAATTTTAACAGCGTACATTCAAAACTCAGAGAAAAATGCAAAATAAATTCAATGTCTAAGCAATTCTTTTTCTCCTTCAAGCGGCTGCCCTTTCTGCAGGGATATATGCACCCTTGCAGCTAGCCAGCATGTGACCTATTTGCCGATAACATCCTTTATAACCTCTATTTTGTGGAATGTGATGGACATAAATGAGCCTTTGCTCTGCTAGGAATTGCATCTGAGTGGAGCCAAGGGTTAGTTCATACTGGGAGACAAATAATGGGAATTTTTCTCTTCTTTTGTTGAGACAAGCAAAAATATCCTTTGTAAAAAAGCCTTCCCCATGGAATATAATTCTAATTCCTTCAAATACCCGTGAAGACATTTCTGTAGACAACCTCTGTGAATCTTTGAGGACTGTTTGTTTGCTGAAGTATCTTGCTAGTTGAAACCAATATTTGTCACAGCTTTTTAACAATACTCCACTCTTTTCATACAAGAGATTTATAGCAGGGACCTTGTGTATTTGAATTCTGATGACTGTACAAAATACTTGCAAAATGCTCTGTTTTTTCAAAAGCCAAGATGCAGGGAAATTTGTTCAGGCTGGCTAGTAAGCAAACATATGCAGTTTTGAGCATTAACTGAAGCATGAATTGTTCATACAAATAGGGAACTAGAAGATGAGGGAGGAGGGCAGTAGTGCTTGTTTGATTAAAAAAATGTTCTCTCTTTGCTACCATTTTGGCTGCTCATCCATTGCCCCTCTGAATATTACACTTCTAATGAATTAACTGCTTGGATATGGCCTGTAATCTCCCGGAGCAATTATTTTAGCATCTGCCATGGTAGACTCAATTTGGCTAACAATCACTATAGCTCCTTGCAGAATTAGTTCTGGTTCAACTAGTAATTACTCATATGTATGTGTGGTATAGCCACTTTTGCTACAAGCAGGTCTCCAGTCATGTTGCTGGGCAGGGCCTCAGGGATAATGTTGTGTTTATGCAAAGTTGACACGTATCAGTCACTTTATCCACCTGTTTTCCATGTCTTCTGGCAAACTGCAAATACTTCTTTAGCTGAAGCTGAAATAACACTATTTTGTCAGTTTTGGGGAGGGGAATCCTTGTGAAATTTGCTCTATCATTTGGTGCACAGGCTGGAAGTGCAAGGTTGTCTCCTGATCTTCCTGTTAATAGCTAACCTGTACAAATCAGATTAAGCTGCAGGAGGATGTGGGATTACAGCAGGCTACAGTCTTCTCTCCCTTGCTGCTTTTGGAAAGCATTGCTTGGTGTTTCTGTAAGTTTCCCTCCTTTGGATAGGATGTTTTTCTTTTTTTTTTTTTTCTCCCAGACTGTTTCAATTGCTGGTTCCCACTTTCAGCAAGGAAAAAACTGGTGACTCAGTAGCCCAACAGTGATGCAGTGTCCTAGCTTGCATTCTCTTTAGTCCTCAATTAAGACTGATAAATGCACTATGAATTGGAACATACTTATACATTCCCCTTGCTGACCCTGCTGCTTTCCTGATAACCCTTAACAGAGCAGCAGATCTGGACAGTGGCTATAGGGAAGTTCTATGGTTACCTCAGCGGGATCCTTCTGGATGCATGTGACAGTGCTCTCAGCTGAACAAAGTAAAATGAAAGCAACTAACAAGAGGGGAATTTCTACAGAGGGTTAAGTAGTAGAGTCATGACTTATCTTGATAAGACACAGGAATCCTATGAAGAAGAGTTAGACATTTCTTTATCACAGCTCTGTTGTAACAGAGTTGAAAGCACACACATTTTCTGTAACACCAAAGTAATATGTACAGAGAAGTATAGCCCAACTATATAGCTGGGCTGTGTGCATTTAGGACAAGGAAGAACAGAACACTGGTTTGTGGAAGAAGAAATGGTACTTCTTTTGGGATGTAGGGCCCAAGCGTGTAACATAAGCTGTGATCACGTCAGTTCTTTTAAAGACCAACAAGAGGAATTTGTCTTACATGAGAGCTAGAAGAGCCTTTCTAACAGAACAGTTCCTTCTTTAATGTTGTAAGAGAAGAACCTGTCATGATGGTGAATGAGTCAGAAGGGATTATGAGGAAGTAGCAGAGGTATTCTCCTGTTTATTAGAGAATTCCTTACATCCAGGTATCTGGCTCAGTGTCCAGATGGAAGGGATGAGGGAGAAGTGTTCGGGGAGAATTTGTGGACTAGGTATTTAATTTAATTCAGGTTTGATAATGTTAAGTATGATTTTGGTAAGGCTGTCATCCCCTGCCTCCATGAACTAGGATATTTTTACTTGATTCATTTAGCCTTGAGAGATCAAATTTCCAGCTGTCTGCCAGAAACATTTGCATAGTGGAGGAAGAATAAAATATTGTACAAAATACAAACATGAAAACTGTAGTCAGCCAGTTTCTTACCACTGCTGGTCACACTTTCCTCTTGATCCAGGGCCTGGCCTGACTACTGATTTGGGATGCAGAGGTTTCTCTGCTGTAGCATTTCAACTGAATGTGAATTACATTTTTATAAACCTCTCCCATTTGTCAGTGAAAGGATGGGTTGCTAGAAAGATAACCTCTTGAACTATCTTTCCAGAGATTTGCAACCTAATTGCCAGCCTTCTTCATTTATTAAGCATAAGACAGCTAACCACAGAACCCTATCAAGAGAATTTCTTTCCTTATTCAAAGCTTCACCAAACAGAAGCACCATGTGTACAATTTCCCCAGTTCTTGTGCACAAACTTCTCATGAAAACTCCTTAAAATATGTTCTCTTTCTGGCTTTGACCACCTGGATAAGCCTATAGCATGTATACCTGTGTGCATGTGCCTGCAGGTTCATGCATACTGAGTTGACTATATTTAGGATCTATCTTTAGATCTGCCCTTTCATTCTCTTCTTCAAAAATGCCTGAATGTAAGCCCAGGTATAACTCTGATGTACTGGCTACAGGAATTCCAGAGAATGAAAAATTAGACCATAACAGTCTGGGTGTTAGGAATTGCTACTACTATGGACCAGGCAAAATCCTTGGGCATAGCCTGTTTGCCAAACCAAACTTTCATCTTAACACAAGTCAAACAGTGGAAATTTTGGTAAAAATGCCCAAAATTAAACAAGCTGGGTAAGTGGCTGAAGTAAAATTTGTAAAACAGGAATTATTTGACAACAGAATTTGCTGGTAATATACTTTTTTTTTCTCCATGTTCACTTGAAGCTCAGGATAGCTTAGATATGATAAGTTTGGTACATGTAAATACTAACGCCTTCTTTATCTACTATATGTTAGTCTTCATTTTATGAATAGCTGTTTACTGGTACAAACACAAAACCATCCAGATGTTAAAAGAGATACACTCTTTTGACATTATGTTTTGGAAAATTGAAATAGTAATTGACGTTGTTTCTGTAAAATTCTAGTTATTTGTCATAAAATTATAAAGCTGTTCATTGGAAGGGACATCTTTTTAGTCCATTTAGTCCAGCCTGCTGCTCAAAGCAGGGCTGTCACCAACACTAGGTCAGGTCAGCCATGACTTTTTCTAGCTGAATTTTGAAAACCTCCAAGGATGGAGATTATGCAGCATCTTACTCAAAACAGTGATCAGATGTTTAAACACAAATTCAGATGTCAGTCAGGAGCTCTCTTCAGCTGAAGCCCTCGAGTTGGCTGGTCAGTTATTCCTGTTCTTGTCGCTGTTGCCACTTGCTGTCATGCACCATGTGGTCTGTTTATGCACTGCAATATTTATTTCCCTTAAAATATGCTTTTGGATTATCACCAGCTTTGGCAGGCTTTATATCCCACATGGTTCAGGATTTGTCTGTGGATTTCTTTCTGTTTAGACCAACTGCTGCATCACCCTTTGTTGATCCTTGTTATCCAAATTATCTCATCTTTCATAGGATTGCAAATAGCAATGTTCTTCTTACGTGGGAGTAGGTATAAGCACCAGCTGGTGCTTTGTGCATTCATTTATTCCAATTTTCTTTGTAAATCTTCCCATCCAAAACCAAATTATGCCATTACATTAAGACTAATTACATTAGGAGCTGCTCAACACATAACGTAAAATTAAATGTTATCTCATAGAGCTCGATATGCTGCACACCAGAAAAGAAGGGTGGAAAACATTAAATTATATCAAGTTTTACAGGGTACAGATGAATCAGAAGAAGCAATCTCAGGCACTTTTCTGAATACCCAATGCAGAGTAAGCATTGCTCATACAGATCGTCAGAATGTGGTTACCCTGCTGTTGCTTGTGCATCTGAGGTGCACTAGGCTCTGAGTTTGGCTGCCTTTCAATTTGTGTGAATATGTCCAACACCTTTTCTGACCAAAGTGATACTTCTGAAATATAACTTTCATGCAGTATCAAGGAAGGAGTACCACTCAAAGTAATGTCTGTGTTCTTGTGCTTTTCCTTTTCCATTCTCACCTGTGCAAACTATATTAACCTCTAAATTGTCATCTTTTGGGATCTGAGCTAACATCCTGCTGACATACCTAGTGCAGAGTGAATCTGAACTAATTTTTTCGGAGAACTTTGGCTCTCTACAGGTGCTCTTGGGATATGAGCATATAAGCAAGGTGCAAAGTGTACTGTTGTTTGCCAAACCTGTACAAATTTTGGATCTGCAACTAACACCCCAGTATCTGTTTTTATACATATTTCAGTGAATGTCAGGGTACCTTTCGTGCTACCTGGCATGTCACCTGCATGACTATGGACAGCTTATTTACTCAAGTCAAAGACTTCAGGTCCCTAGAAAAATAGATATAAACAAAAGAACTTCTAGGCAGTTCAGAATTGAAGCTGATCAAAAATTATGTGCTTAATCTTACCTAAGATGAACTTCAGTGAATCCAAGCAGGCTGTGTTTTCTTTGACTCAGAATGGCCTTAACTCTATGAGGCAGAGTATGAAACATTACATTTAAATGTCTCCTTCTAAATGTATTGTCAAATATTCTAGGAAAACTAAAAACATTACCTATGTTGACTTCTTGCTAACAAATGTGAATTGCTTTTAAAAAACTCATTTTTCATTCAATCTTTATCATAAAGAAAAATAAAAAATCATTCTCCAAATGAAAAATTTCAACCAGTGTTTTTAAAACTAAAGCGAACAGCTAAATAAATATTACCCTGGCCTCAATCCATGGACAGGTTAATGGATCTGCTGCTCTAGCGTTTTACAGGAACTTCACCCAGTAATTTCTGCATCAGTCATAACTTCAAGCTGAATTCTTGAATAGCCTTTGCATGCCAGTCTGCATTAAAGATTGCAGATAAGACACCTAGATATGTAGTTTGACTTCATTATGTATATTAAAGACCTCTTTGACCTGTTGCCCAAAGCCAGATGCTGATGAATTGCTTGTAATTGTATTCTTAATCTCTGAACTACAGAGACAGGAGCAGTACTCAGACCTTTCAGATGAGGTTAAGCTGATGAAACACCCCACTGACTCCTAGGCTCTTTGGAAATCACAGTATTTATAATGGCTATCCTGGTTGCTGTGAGGAGAGGTAGGTTTTGTAGCTTAGTTTGACCTTAGATACTGGGTTTTGACCTCCAGCTTTACCCTGAGCTGGGGGAGAAGAACAGATTCTGTATCATCATTATCTATTTGTTGGATCTAAGGAGCATCTTAGTTTTGTCTAGACTGTACACACATTTTCATTATAAGGACAAAGGAGAGAAGAGAATTTTTCTCCTTATGAGAAATCAAACTCAAATGACCAGTGGGTAAGGAAAGCCCACAAACTGGTTTTGAATTAGGCTCCGGAGTCCTCTGTAGGAAGGAACTTTGTTATACATCTGCAGTCTACAGAGTGGGGGTGAGGGAGGTAAAAAGAAGCAAAAAGCTTTATTCAGAAAGTTTAATGCTTGCATTAGCTTTCAAGTGTCTGAGTAATGTTTTGAAGAGTTAACCTGTCTTCTGAGAAAAGCTACCTTATTGAAGTGAAAAAGAACATATTGTTGTTTAACCTTAGATGGCCTTTGAAAAATAAATGTGTGAAACCCTGAGAGCACAGACTTTGGAAAGATGTGTGTGTTTGCTTAACTTCTTAGGCTGTCTTTGATGCACAGGAAAATGTATCCACCAAATATTTTTCCTCTTTCCTTTCTTCCTTGCTTATCTTTCCCAAGTTTTCACTATCATATTCCCCCTCGAAGGGAGTTCTGAAGCCAAAATCAGTCTATAGGGCTATTTGTTTTTCTTTTCCATGAGTCAGAACCTGAAAGCAGTTCAGCCTTCATGCAGATGGATGTATCAGTGTAAATCATGGGACTTTTAGCCTCTACCTCTTGGCATTAGTCTGAGAAGATGGAGGGAGAGATTGTCCCAGGTGACAAAATAGGCCCCTACAGAAAGAAAGAAGGGAAAACCTGTTAAAGACAAATACAAATAGTGTGCTCTCCCAGCAGATTTTGGTGGTTTTAAAATCCTGAACCAAATGCCCCAGGCAAAGAGAAGTTGTTTGCTCCTATTTGGTTTATTAGGTAGGCAATCATTTGCTCCCACATGGCCCACTTGCCATGCTTCAAGCCAGTATGGAGGTCTGCCCAGAGACACCTAAGCAGGGGACAAAGAAGGCATGTCAGTCTGTAGAAGCCATGGCACACAAAGGGGTGGTGTAGCCCCAGCCCTGCAAACCCATCTCCCCATTACACCTGAGCCAAGGTGGGGTGGGGCACCCTCAGTCCCTTGGCAGGAGCATCTGAATTGTGTCTTCAAGGAAGATTCAAGCTAAGTCAGTGGACATCTGTGGTCACTTGAAATGTTCCGTTTTTTGTGAGCAGTTTTGGTTTCAGTAGCCCTGTTGGCTGCTGCTCTGAGAACAAAACAAATTCCTTGGGTTTGGAGGTGGCTCTCTCTCTCTCTAGGGCATGTTTGTGTTGCTGTGCAGGTGAGTGAAACACACTGAAGCTGGTTCAGTGGAGTGTGCTGGCTGCTGCTCAGGAGTGTGCTGCGGCTCTCAGTGCACAGGCAGTTTCTGATGACCTGTCATTGCATGCTGACATTCGTGGTTGTTATTGTCATTCTCACCAGCAAGTGACAGATTTTTGTGTAAGGTGTCAGGTCATTAAGTAACTCTGTCTTGGTTCGGTACCTTCATTTGTATGCTAGAGTGGTTGGATACTGATACAGAAAAAAGGTTGCTTGTGAATTAATGACATTGAAAAAGAGCCTTATAAAGGAAGTGTAATACACTGTATGTTTTCTCTTTAAGTCTGAGTCCTGCTGATCCTTTAACACTCTGGGTTTTGCTCAAGCTATGTAGTTTGTATAGGAATATAGTAGTTTACGTAACTGTGTAGCTTACGTAGGACTATAAACTTGAAATGGTGATGTCTGCACATAATCACTCTATTTAAATAGTCAAAATAATTACCGGGCTTCTCTTCAAAAATTTTATCTTTATATATAAGAATTCTGGCTGTAGAAATCAGACGGTAGTAACAGAAATTATTCTGGTTCTTTTTTGGGTATATCAGTGGGTTTAAGAGTTTGTGTGATATTAAAAGTCTGCCACTTTAAAACACAGATCAGGCTCTGGATTGATCAAGCTGGGCACTTCTTGCCTCTGGTTGCTGATGTGAGGGTAACAACAGTTTTGAGTGAGTTCAGACTGAGGAAGAGTATTTATAGATGAAAGTGGAGCTTTCATGGAATTTTTAGTCTGGTGTGAAAAAAGCTAACCTAGCAAGGTTTTAATGAGGGCAAAAATCCAGCTCTGCAATTGGTAGGACTAGTCTAACATTTCATCTCGTGCTAGTGGCCTCTTTGGGTAGAGGCTTTGTCACTGCTTCTTTTCATTCAGGGATAACCTCAATTTACACCCTAGCTAAGATGCAGCATCTCAAAATGTGCAAGTAACTGGTATTTGTCTCTCCCCCAGAGGCCTGAGAAGTATCAGGGGAAAGGCAGTCACTGCATCCAGCCTCTAACAAAAATTATGGCAAAATTTTCTAATGAAGGGAAGAAGTTTTTACTTTTTAAATTGTGTTGGTTTTGCAACCTAAGTGAATACTGACATGATACAAACCATAAGTAAAGTTTATCTAAGCAATTTCAGTGACTGAAATAGGAGTAGGTGTGTCTAATGTTTACTTGCCTATTTTTTCCCCTCTTGAAAATTTGCAACATTCAAAGGAAAATAGTAAGTTTTTTTCAGCTTTTTGTTGGATTAGAGAGTAGGTCCTGTTTTTATCTCTAACACTTTTATTCACAGTAGAGTGAAATTTAAACTTTTAAAATGTTAAACTTTTTCCAGCAATAAGTCAGACTTAGAGCTTTAAATTTTTTCATGTATACAAATGACTATAACATTTGTAGTATACATGTGGTGTATTTGATCATAACCTGTTGCTTCAAATAAAAGTAGTATTGAAGGTGTTCCATGTGTCTTCATGCCCCTCAAGTTCATGGTCAAAATAGTTTCTTCCCAAGGTCATGAAGATTTCATTTTTAGCGTTTTGATATTTGTATTCAAGCCTTAGTTCACACTCCTGATAAACCATTAAAGAGAAGATCCTTTCGCGTGGGCTTCCTCATTGCCATTTCTGTCATTTGAGGAAGCTCTGCAGATGTATTTCATGTTCGTGAGCATCTGAAACATGTCTCAGTTTTGCTTTTTCTTCCTGGAAAATATTTGATCCTTTTTCTTGGATCAATCCATTAGTTCATTTCCCTTGAGCTGCTCTTTCAAATGTGGAAGGATAATGTTAAATTTCAGGTAAAAACTATTTTAAGCAGAACAGATTTCCCAATTATAAAATAGTTCTTGTTCAACATACGTTTTGCAAAAATGTTTCTGGCATGACTGAACTGCTGGTCTGTTATTAAAATGTGGTATTTTGGAAACAGTCGCATTTCCACATGGTCTCTTACATAGGCTCAGTACTTGTAATCAGTTGCTGCTGTTATAAATGGTATGCCTGGCACAGGAGGGTGAATTCACATACTCTTTTCTGTTCATGCTCACTGGCCTGTGAACTATAAATGGAACAAAAGGATGAACTTCAATGGGTACTAGCCACTTTGCAAGATAAATAAGTGTTGATGAGTTAGAACTTTGTCGATATGCCTGAAGTAGTTTATTTAAAGACTGTATGACTTATGTTTTTCTTGCTATTTCTAGAAGTCCGGCTCCAGTGAGACCTGAAACTACACCATCAACTGGCCCGACAGAAAAGCAGGAGGTTAAAGCTCCTCGTGTGAGAAAGTTAACAAGGCAGTACAGTTTGTGAGTAACATACAGCACGATCTTTGTGGTTTTGCCTACTACAGCTGAAAATGAAAGGGGATGCTAATTATTGCTGTAGCTATGCCTTCTGAAAAGCATGAGTGCAATTACATGATAATGATCTTATACCAATACCATTCCTTTCATCACTGAGGATCTTCAAGCTTTTAATACAAAATGAATTTTGCAGTTGCTAACCCTTTGAACTTCAGGCCATTCACCTTTTCCTGAGCTTATAGGTTAGGAATTAAAAACCTCTTTACCACATGAAATGTCAAAAACCTTGTGTGAGCTGGAGCAAGCTGGTCTGTCGGCTTCATTACAACACTGTTTGCAAAATGAGGAAAACAATCCTTAGTTGTTGGGTGATCAATCTGTGCTATCAGCCATTCCCTCTCAGAAAGTGCACCCTCTCTCTCTCTATTTTGTCACACGCAGAAATTGCTGAGGTGCTCCAGCTACAGCCAACAAAGCTGTCTCTTAGTCCTGGCAAGAGTGATCTGTGCCTAGAGGGCTTTGGCTTCCCATTTACACATAATTCATCCAATTTGAGTCTCTAGAGATGTGAGGTACTGAACAGAAGTGGAAATCAGTTTGTTGATTTGTCCTCCTATGAAAAGACAGACAAGGCCACCAGAAATTAGGGGGAAAAGGAGATAATATCAGTATAAACTTATAAGTACAACACCATAATTAAGAAAAAATATGTATGCTTTCTGTGTGGAATGGCAACTGTTAGTCCCTCCAGCAATTAACATTCTAATGTCAGTAAACATATAGCAACATTAGCAATTCCTTCTCTCCAAAAGGATTCTAATAAATATCAACATATAGTTATCTTCTGTCTCACTGTTAAGAACACTGGCTCTTTAACAATCTCCGTCACCAAAACTGAAAAATTATTCAGGAGAAGAAACAGAAGAATGAATCAAATTGAAACTATGAGGAAAATGAGCTATTAGTCAAATTGGTGTTTGTCCAGGAGATTGAGACTGACGTGTGGGATCACATAATTTTTTAATTTTGGATGAGTTGTTGAGGAGCCTGTTTTGAATATGTCTTACTCACAAGTGGATTTTCTGTTGTCCAGTGTTTGATATGAGGAACAGCACGTAAACACATTTAACCACAGGTGTCACCTATGCTATGGCCATGTATAGAGGCAAAGGCTCCCTAGTTAAAAATTCAATCTGTGATTATTTTGTCTTTTTTAGTTCCAAATTTTATTCAGTTTAAATTATCTTGTGCCCAGGATGCAAATATGGGAAATGCAAAGAAATAGCAAAGGAGTATTTTGAAAGTAATACAGTGAAGGCCAATTCTCAGTCTTACAGTAGTGTGCTAATAGCTTGATGACTGATGAGTTGATCCTAACCCTTAGTTTTCCACTTCCTTCTATACACTAGAGCAGCTTTACCCAGCAAGGATGAGGGAAGGTGACAGTATATTCCTGCTGAGAGTGGGGAGCAAGGACTGAGAAAATGTTAGCTACGTGGTTCAGAAAGAGAGATTAACTAGGTCAAAAGCCCAGCTCTGGGCTTGTTACATTAATAAAATGTCTATTCAACAGGTTCAAAAGATTTTGCACTTTCTTTCCAGCATAAAACCTGTGTACTGTGCATGCTCTAGTGCTGAATTGTATCCTTACTCAGAAAAAAGAGAAAATGAAGCTTGGAAAAGATAATATTAATCATCAAAACTTCATATCATATTAAAAAAACATTACTAAACAACCCACCATAAGGTTGTGTAACCTGTATGTCATGTAGTTTTGAAGTTTTTTGTTTTGCCCAGGTACTCTCCCTTCAAGTAGCACTAAATCAAGCACAGTTTTGTTCTGGAAGTATCTGTCAAACTGGCATGGCAGGCTTCTGTGCACTGTGACTACTTAATCAGTAGTTAAAATCGGTGCTGTTTTATGAGCAGAAGTAATTTTTCTCATTATTTTTCGCCACATGTTAAACTGTCAAGATGTAGTCTTTCCTTTTCACACATCATCCCCAGTAATAAGGCTCCTCTAGACCAAATTATGACTCTGTTTACCTCCATGGAATTGCAATTAGCAATTGGAAACATCCTGAATCAGGGCTGACTGATCCCAGTGATTTGTAGTCCATGGGGCTCTGCAAAAGTAAATGAAGGTATAACATTCTTTACTGGCTTTCATGTAGTAGTGACAGTAGGTGAGATGGAAAGAGTTCAGCTTGACAGCCTAGAACCCAGGGGAAGCATGCAAACTCATATTAAATAAATGGTGTTTTTTCTGTAAATTGAATAAATGGGACAGGAAAGAGATACCCTCACAAGAATGTTTCTGAAGAGGTCCTTTTTGGAGTCAATCAAAGTCCTTTAAAAAGAGTTTGAAAGCAGTAGCACAGGCTAGCTGCATAATGTGTGTCAAATCTAGTGTTGTCTGAAGCCAATGAAGCAGTAAGTTGCACGGATGGATGTCACCAGGTCTGTTCTTATCAATGCTGTCAGCCTCCATAGAAGAGAATGAACATTAAAGTGGAGTAATATCTAATCAGTTCATTTAAGCATATATAAATAATCCATAGAAACGCTACTTGCACATAATAACCATAAGATTTCCATTTGCAGATGAGAGGTACCTAGCTAATCCATTTTTGAGGGATCTTTAAAGCTTAAAAAGTCTAATTTACTTGAAAAAGTAGCTGCATTACAGAAGGGAGAATAAATGGAAATTCAAAGCATTACAGCAAACACAAGTACAGTCAAAGTCTGGTGCAATTTTCTAATGAGAAGATCTGTCTGCTTTTATCAACTGTAGTGATGAAGATGACCTTCCTCCAGCACTGGCAGCAGCGGCAGCAGCATCAACACCTGTATCTTCAGCATCTCCTGGGTCACAGAAAACATGTACACCACAGACGTCAGAAGGACAAACACAGGTTTCACCCAGTGGCAAGGTAATATGCAGACAGATGAGCTTATGTCAGCTGGGAGAGTGTTCAGGAAGGGTAGGGGGGAGTTGTGGGTAACAGGTTTTCCTTAGATAGAGTAATTCTACATTTAGGAGTAGTTTTCAGTGCAGAGCTGTAGTAATGTCTTTAACTTGTTGTGTAAGGAAATATTTAGAGTCTGCTCCAAGACCCATCTCAAATCAACAATTGCTTTCCATCAGTATTAGGGGGCAGTGGATCAGGATTAATTACTTTGATTTCAAAGGTGCATCATTTTGTTGTTTATCTTTCCTGAGTAGCTGTACCTAAAAAACATGGTGTGAAATTTGAAATCCATTCAGCAATCTGTGCTTTAAGGAATTAAAAAAAAAACCAACCAAACAACCATCCAAACAAAAAAAATACCAACACCAAACAAAATTACAGAAGTGATTTTTTTTCAATGCCTGGTTTCCTTTTTGCCTTTAGAGTTCCACAGATGCTGGAAGTACTTTTGCTTTGGAGCCAGGTGACCTCCTGATGGATTTCACAGAGGCCACACCAATGGTAAATAGTTTTAGTTTGTAACCAGGAAAGTGTAAAAGTTTTCAATAATTTGTCTGCAGCTAAAATGAATGGGATAAATGAATGTGTTAGGGAGCACACAGGAATAAAGTAAGTTTCCTTGATAGTCAGTGATTCTGAGCCTCTGTCAAATTCGGCTCAGCATCTCTGAAAGTCAGTCCACATCAACAAGTATTATGGCTGATTTTCTGAATTTGAATCTTTTTAGTTGGTTAACTTCTTGTTTCTCTCCTGTATCTGGGTATCTTTACACCTTGCTGCGCTGGTTTCGCAAACTGCTTTGTCCCCTTAATGCAGATTCCTAATGTGATCATAGGTTTGCTTTTGGGAGTTTTCTGAAAAGTAATTTCTTCTCCCCACAATTTTGTTTACACCTTACCCAACAGCCAATCCAAAGACGTATACCTGCACTTTTCATATTTCATTAGCAGAGTGGTCTGCCTCACTTTAGACAAAACAATCTATAATGTGTTGATTATTAACTTCTCTTTTTAAAGGTACATGATTTGTACTTTTGATTAAAAGCCGGGGAGAAATATCAGTCCCACTGAAGTCAAAGTGACTCTTGACTTCAGTAATCTCATGCTTTCACCTCAGATTCTCAGCTGATTACCTGAAGAATCGTAATATGATCCTTAACTTCCTCTAAGTCATCTTGCATTGCAAATAACTCTAATGCCTGATAGTTTCTCTGCTGTCCAAAGCCATATTTGCTGTCTTCTAGAAACCATGGTTAAAGCATATAAAAAGCTTGACAGGGACAGCATTACATTTTGGCATAAATGTTTTGGTATTAAGGTACATCTGTCCTAGGCATTGCTTTCACTACATGGTTAGCTCCTAGTTTACAGTGATGAAAAGGTGATGTGAGGTTGTGGCTTTTGCTTCAGAGACAGTACTGTACTTGTCTGTAAATACCTTCTTGTATCCTTTTACCTCTGGATAAGAGCTGTGGCTTCCCTGCAAGTTTGATCACGTGGCAGCTTATCCCTCCCTCTCTGCTTGCAAAGGGGATGTGAATTTTTGGCTTCAGAGATACATTGAGGTGATGCTGGGTGTGCTATGCCTAGAGACTTGCTGCTGTGGATGGGAAGGCAGGTTTGATGCAGGGGACTGGACGGGAGCTAGGGAGCAGCTGAGACTGCAGTCTGGGAACAAACACCAGCCCTAAAGGACAGAGACATCTGCAAAACTGTTCTCTCTTATACAGTTTCGAGCCTGTGGAATTGTTTCCTCATGAAGTCCTCTGTAACATCAGTGGGTTTAATGGGGATGTTCTTCATCTTTCATCACAGTGCTGTTGGCACCCACCCTGCTCCTGATGACCTTTTCTTACCTTTGTCCTTCAGCCTGGTCAGCTGCATGGTCTTTGTGACCCAGGACTTTTATACTGTAGATCTTAAATCTCTGAACAGTAGCAAATTGAAATTTAAGGGGCCCTCTAGCACCTATAGGTGGTAAAACTGTTCCAGCTTTAGCAACTGCAGTGAGAGCACAGTGCTTACTTCTACATCCACCATACAGGAAGGGCCTGCTTTTGAACCTGAAAATACAATCACAGACTGAGGAGCGTCTTCAGAAATGAAAGGACTTACCTGAAACCTCCTTGAAGTGCTCAGTGATGAAACTATCCTGTTCCAGAAAGAGATGAACACCACACCTTCCCCATGCCCCTCACCCCTTGGCTACATTTCTGGGAGAAGAGAACATAAAAAGGGAACAAAGTATAGAGAGAAAGAGGTGCAGCATTCTACAATCTATGTTTGGGTTGAAAAGGCAAAGGCAGACTGAAAACAAAAGGTGGTTGTAGCAAGGTAGATATTAGTCTCTTCCCAAGAAAGAAGTGACAGGACGGAATAAATGGCATTGAAGTGCTCCAGGGGAGGTTGAGACTGCATATTAGTAACAACTTCTTCACAAAAATGGTTTGCGAACTTTGGCACAGGCTGCCCATGGAAGTGGTTGAATTGACAGCCCTGGAGGTATTTAAAAGTCTTGTAGATGTGGCACTGTGGGACACCATTTAAGGGAGGACTTGGTAGTGCTGGGTTAGTGGTTGGACTTCATGATCTGAAGGACCTTTTCCAGTGTGATTCCATGATTTTACCTAGGTTAGATTTTCCTTCTCTATAGTAGTATTATGTTTGTGGCTAAACTGTAATTATCTTTTGGAGTTTACAAATAGATTTCTTATTCTATAAAACATGCCATATATTACTGTATGAATCAGAATTTTAAAAAATGACTCATGGAGACTTTAGCAACAGACCTGGTCTAGATTACAGAGATTTGGTTTTTGTTTCCATTTCAAAGAAGTCAGCATTACAAAAGTTTTCCTTTTCCAGCTGAAGATACAGGCTTTTTGCCCTAAATATTTTACCCAATCCTGCTTCCCCCTTTCCCACCCCACCAGCCACTGACAAAATTTATCGCACTGTATATTCATAAACTAACCTTCCATTGACTTTCTTGGTTTTAATATTTCAGAGAGCAGGTACTGCCCAGCATCAATCAACCCTTTTTGTTTTGTTTAACATCTATAAAGGTCAGCTTGTTCTCTACAGAGCATTTATTGTTTATAGGCCTTTCTCTGCAGTTTCACTGGCTACAGACTGCTCTCAACTGAGGTTTGAATGAGAAGTTTACTCTTCAGGGGGAGAGGCTCCAAATGCAAGCTAAGGGGAAATGCCAATCTGATTATTTAATAATTCTGTTGTGATAGCATGTGCAGTCTGTTGTTTGAGGGTCAAGATCGTGTCCAGTTTAGCATCGTGTTACTGTCAAGTCTCCGACAGTATGCTGGTTTTCCGTGCTGTGACCTGGCCTTGGGAAGTAGTTTGTTAATGGCATCCATTTGTTTCACATTCAGTGACAGGTACAGTATCCAAAGGGGTCATTCATGCTGCCTTATTTGGGGTGTTTGCCTGAGGTGATAGAGATAGAAATTCAGGTTCCTATGTAGTCAGGGTTTTAGTTGCAGAAGGTCATTCAAGTAGAAATCTTGTCTTTGTTGTCTGGACTAGAAAGACTAAGGCACCTGGTCACCTAGAACTAGCTTTTTTTGTTTATTTCTGTCATGAGACACATTGCCAAACTTCCCCAGTTCACTGGAGAGCTGTTAATTTGAGACAGTTTCAGACATCCTCCCTTCTTTTCTGTAGCATTACTCGTTGAGAGTGATTAATAGTCACTGACTCAGCTGCATGATCTTCGTTGTTCAGTGTCTAACCACTGATGCTTCTTGATGCCCTTGGGCTTTATCCATGTTTTGCTGCTGTTGCCAGCAAAACAGTGGATGCTTCTAAATACAGTGGAAGCTCTAATACATGCTGAGAGTTACACTTAGAGATAGAGCTCACATAACCAAATTAACTTAAAAAAATTGTAAAGATTACTGAACTGATTAGATTAATAGAAGTAATCCAGACTGCCATGCAGGGATAAGAGCAATCAAATTTCTCTACTTGGTCAGTCTGGAGGAGCTGCAGTGATATATACAAGAACCAGGGGAACTCTAATGGTCACTTAGCCATCAGTACTTAGACTGTCAGTAACAGCAGGGCAATTATGAGGCATACTGATTTCAGGAAATCCGTTTGCAGGAGAAATAATGTACATTTACAAATGCAGATTGTGTAGAGGGAGAAGTATCTGTTTGTGCTCTGCACTTCTCAAACCATGTGGTTTATGCACACTTCTATTCGAGTCCTGCAATTAATCGACTGCAATGCATTGTTTGATGTCCTTAAAATTATTATAACATGGGCAGAAGAAAGTCCCTATCTTTTTATACCACTTTATTGTGACTTTTAGCACCATATGCTTTTAGTTTGTATGTAAATAAGATTCAATCCCTCCTGCTTTTGTGTTTCAGGAAAAAAAAAGTATTAAAAAAATGCAGCATTATATAAAGAATTATCACATTATCAACACTTTTACTGAGGTATATCAGACTAAGTTTTATCAGTGCAGTAGGCTCTTTCTGCCACCAATCTCTCTCTCCTCCTGCACTCCCTCCTTGTGTTTCCAGCTTTTATGGAACTAGAAATCAAAGCTTGAGCTTCAAGCTACTCTGTTGCAGCTTACAACCTGTATGATTTCTGACATGGGTATGACTGCCGAGCTTTCTGTAAAAAAACAAGAAAGCTCGGTCCTAAGACCCTGAATAGAAGTAACAGCTGCTACACCGTTCTGACAAATACCTTCTCAACCAAGAGAGAAAGCTGGTGTGTGCAAGCTTTAGTTTGACCTATTGGAGCAGGATACAAAAAATAAGAATGAGGAGCTTTATAAACAACATGAAGCTAATTCTAAAATTGGACTGAAGTTTGTAATACAAGGTAGATGGAAAAGGATTAAATCATGATCACGTCTGAAGAGATATCAGAGAGCATTGACTTACAGCTGGATATATACTCTCAAAATATAGGTGTTATTTCATGCTGTAGCAAGTGAATAATTTTCTAGAGCTTCACCTGCCATCTATTGGTGGAAGGCAGAAAGTAGAAATTTATTTGCCTATTCAAAGCTTGAGATACACCATTTAAGAGGTATAAATTACCAGTACAATAGTTCAAAAATGAAAAATAGATGTTCTTCAGTGTAATACAATATGCTTTTTATTTAGAATGACTTGGAAACAGATATTTCTATTTCAGCGATAGCATTACTAGGGTACGCAATCCCATTCATTCAAAGTGATCTCACTGAGCCTGAAAGAGTACAGAATTTGATGCATTTATTTTGGAAATAAAGTTAAGGTAATCAGGCCAAAAGTCAGTCACCTCAGGGACAAATTGTGGGAAGCTTTTGTATCCTGATTGAGGTGATAAAACTTGTCCTTGCAAACTCTCAGTAGATATAGTGAGCAAGGAATAATGAATAGAGCAGAATGAGTAAAGAATCTTTTCATTCCACTCCCCTTTAATGTCTGTTTTATTAACAAGAAAGAGTTCTTTTGATTTTTAGTTGCTAAATTTTTCTGACAATTTTGCAAGGTTGCAATAAGCCAAATAGAGTGGGAAATGAGTTCAGTATTTCTTGCCTTCCTTTTGAAGATTTTTCTCTTACTGAGCAAAGCAGTTTTTCAGTGGAAGGCAAGCAAGCATATAAAACTCCAATAGCCACATAACCACTTCTTTTGGCATTGAATTCTAAACACAAGTGTCTATAATGTAATTCAAGACTGATATTTGATAAGAACATTAGCATGTATCTACCATCTAACTGGCTGAAAGTATAGATCAAGTATCTCTGCATGCCTCCAAGGTCTTTAAAACATCTCTGTCAGAGACAAATTTATAAATGCTTTACTTATGGTGAACTACATACTGAAGAAAAAATAGGTCTTCTCAAAACACTCACAAAGACTTCTAATGTTTCAGCATTAGAAGCTTTCTGCTTGAACTTCTTCATAATTAAAAAAAAATATAAACATTTCTTCATATAAGATGAATTGGAAGCAATAAGTATGACTTGGATTCAAAGGAGAATGTTAAAAATATTATTTTCCAAGCCAGCTTCTCAGTTACCAGTATTTGCACACTCAAACTTACATGCAGTGGCAAATTATGAGCAAAAGAATTTGCACAAATCAGCAGTTTGTCTGTTACACATATAAATTAGAAGCAAAAGCATTAAGCAACATCTCAAATGCACACTTATTTCCCATTTCAAGTTCATGCCCTTTAGCTCCATATTAAACAAACAAACAAACCAAAAAGAAACAAAAGCAAAGAACAGCAATTGCTACAGCAAAAGACTTCAGTACAGAAAACTTGTAGCAAGAGGCAATGGATCTAGTTCTGTGTGAACTCAAGGAGTGCTCTAAATTTACTCATATTGAAAAGGATCATTTTTTTCGGCTGCAAGAAAAGGGCACCAACTGGATGAGAACACAGTGGGAAGGAGTGCACTGTAATGCCCAGTCAAATTGAGTACGAGGCTCAGTTTGACTGGGGATTTGCAGAAAGTGCTCAATGGTCCATGCAGTGCAAGACTCCTGGGAGCACACAGACTAATTCAAGCACATGCAGATTACTTGAACATCAATTAGGTTATATATAGCATGTTAGTAACCCTGGATGGGAGTTGGCACATTTAGAAGCAATCATAGCATTTGGGCAACTGAACTAATGGATGAACACATAAAGCATTATAAATTGGACTTGGAACTAATATGTAGGTCTGCATGTTCAAGTACGGGACTTTACTGGTGGATGCCAGTCTCATAAGCAGTCTGTTGAATTACTAACATGCAAGATAACTGTGTGTCAGGCTCAGAGACCGCCTTTTGAATCTTAGTTTAAAATTCACTAAAAAGGGTAAAGCTCTTTCACTGCTACTTAGCTATTTGACGATTCACTCCCCTTCATCCATTATAGAAGTAGTCAGTAAAGAAACAAAATGAGAGAATACTAAAAGATGAACTGTAAGCATCTAGATTTGTTTTTTTTTTTTTATTTTTCCTCTGTTTTAAGAGATTTAAATCCATTGGCTCAGTATATTTTTCCCCACTATCTGTATGCTGAGCAGAAGAACAAATGGGAGCACTCTGATGTATGACAGATTCAACACTTCTCTATTTCTTTAACTAATTGAAAGTGAATTCTCAAAAAAAAAAAAAAAAAAAAGATCCACAAAGTGAAATCCATTGCTGACTTTGCACCTGTGGACACTGTGATAAATTGGATATGATGCATACATGAGCAAGAAAAGGTACCAAAAAGAGGGGAAGGTGTGAAGTGGAAGAAAGTTCAGGCATGTATCAACTAATTCACTGCTTTTAAATAATCAATGGTCCACTGGCTAACATTTTATCAAACTTGAGTTGAAGGTAAGGTGCAATGTCAGAAGACAGTTTGGATTAAGAGGGCATAAGCCTTTCCCTGGAGAGGTGATAAATTCTTCCACATACAATTATTTTTTGTCACCTCCTCTGCTTTTTAATATGCTGTCCTAACCATCCCCTGACATTTCATGTGCCTCCTTTATGTTTGTAGAGATTATAAAATTAGCAAGTGCCTATCCACAAATCTGGTTTCTGCCAGATCATGCAAGCAGAGCTGAGCCTGGACCTTAAAGCTTTGGCCAGACTCTATAACAGACCTGCCACATGGTGTGATCTTATTTAAGAAAACATTTACACCAGGATTTTCTACCACCTGCAGGAAGATAGAAAAATGCTCCACAGTCGTAGGATGTTTGTTATGCCTATACATGGGTGGTTCAATGGCCATTTACAGAATTGCCTATGAAGCTGGAGCACTGAGGCTGTGGTGCCACAGCTGCACATGGAGGTCTTTCTGTACATGGGTGCTGAATGTTTTAATCTATCCCAGTTTCCTTAGTGGGGCTGTGGCAGGAGCTGGATCACTGATCCAGCGGAACACTAGCCCCATGGACAAAATTACTTAGCTTTAGGTCAAATCATCTATGAAATGCTGTGGTTTCACAGATGGTTTTCCTGAGGACTGTGGGAGTGATAAAGTACATTTGCAAGCAGTGTAGTTTCTGGAGTACCACTCCAAAGGGAAGTACTGTGATTGTTGAAGTTACTTTAAAATATACTTTGATCAATTTGTGGGAGGGAGTCTAGGATGTGTTTGACTGCAGTAACAGTGACTGGAGGCCAACTGACAAGCAAGATCCTGGAGAGTCTGCTCCCTGATTGTGAAGAACATCTGAAACTACCAAAGACCACAGACAGGGCAGTGCAGGATTGCCTATGTGCTTCTCATTTTGTGCAATTAGTGAACTAACAAGTTTTAGATCAGAGCTTTTCTAAGTGCCTCTGAAGTGATTCACATAGCCACCCCTTCAGCGGTGTTTAGGAAAGTCAGAAAACTTGAGGGTCATGAACATTATTGCAGCTTAAAAAGGGGAAAAAAAAAAAAAAGAAAAGAAAAAGAAGAAAACACTACCTGCATTCCCTTTCTCCCTCCTCCACATAAAAAGTGTGATCATTCCTTGGTGGTAGCAGCTTTCTCTTTTGCTTTAAATCTAACATCAGAGTAAGTGAAGGGGGCCAAACAAAAGCACACCTATTTTAAACTGACTGATATCTACCTCCTACAGCAAGCTGAGAAGGCAAATCTTTAGCAAATCTTTTATAACCTACATATTGTGGTAAATCAAGTCTGATATATTCAATCATCCTTTTGCTCAGTACCTTTTTTCTTTCAGATTACTGCTTTACTTTTCAAGTGAATGTGTTTTATGTTCTGAGCAGCAGTAAGCAGGGCTAATATCTGTCTAAGAAGAACAGAAGTTAACAATGGATAGACAGGGCTTTTCAGACATAGAGCATCAACTTTTTGTACTGGCTGAGTCTTCTTTTCCACTCTACAGTAATCTGCGTGATAGAAAAATGGTCAGCTTCTGGGTAAAGTCTGAAACCAGGTATATCTTTTTATGTTTGCTCTCAAGGAGACAAGCATAGTGATGAAGAAGCTATTATGTCTCAAAGTCTTTTGATAAAGGTATATTAATCACCTTTCCTTTGACCTCAGATGTGCATTATTCCTTTTGTCTCAGCAGCTGTGAAGTTCCTAATCTCTCTTCCTCACTGATTATTGACAATTTCATTTAGACTCCAGTGTGTAGCTATTGTGTGTTTGTTTTCTTTCCAACCAACTAATGAGTTGATATATGTGTAATTCTAATTTACATTTTTCCAGTGTGATAGCAAGTGTGATGCTAACTGCTTGGCTGTTCTGTGGAATTTCAATTGAATGCCTCCAAGCTCCAACAGGAAATGGAAACATCTGCTTTCTGAACTGTTTTTTTGACTGGCTGGGTGACTCAACTTGTAAAGCCAGCAAAAGAGCAAGTAAACTTTCTTCTTATTTACCACACAACTGAATAATCAGAACTGATATGAAATATTTTTTTCTTCTTCTTTGATTAAAGTAAAATCTGGTTGTCTACATTTTCTCTCAAAAGCCTGTATTTTGGAAAATATTCTGAACCAAATGCCAGAAAGTGTTAAGAAGGGTAGAGAGAAAGATCAGGCCAGTTTGACATTTTTTCATTTTAGCAGTTGTGAAGTGTTTCAGTTTCAAGTAATGTTGGATAATTAATTTCAATGAACTTATGTTCCCAACCAAAATGTCATTTCTAAATTAGGCACTAAAAACTTATCTGACAAAATGCTGAGCAAAATCTTTTAAAATATATATTTTTGAGATATAGAGAAAATTGAATCAGCAACAACTCTTTTATAATTGTCATTTTGAATAACTAGGCATTTTCTGATGAGAATTCCTAAGCAGTCTCTTCTGTTGAACCACAAGTGGTATCTAAATGATCAGAGATTTTCTCTTGTGGCCTATTATTTGTCCTCTACTTTTTGCTGTTATTCACAACAGCGGGTAAATTCTCTACTTAAACATAATATATATTTAATTTGCTGTAGTCTCTCTCTTAGCAAGCAAAACTGAAACAGAGACATAGTCATTGACTTGTGAGATTTACATCCACACAGATCTTTTGCTTTGACTTTATGCAGAGCCTAATACAGTTCTTATAACTCAGAAGAATGGCAGTAATAGAATAAACAGTAAGTTATTCTGAAGAATTCATAAAACATAACCTTATTGCAGGTTTGCATAAACCTCAACATATCTATGGTAATTCCATGGTTTCCATGCCTTGCCCCAGATATTGTGTATCATAGAAGAAAATTGTAATTTCATTGTGGAAGGAAGAAAATAGGAGTATTAATTCTCATGGGAACTATATTGAAACCCACTAAATTCAGTGGAAAGGATCCTCTTCTGTTCATTATCCCTCGTATCACCCTCTGAAAAACAAAATGCTAAAATGTTTTGAGCTGAGGGAGAAAATTTCTACATAGGCAGATGTTCTGTACATCCATTTTAAGCCTCGCCTTATGAATTGAAAATAGTTCTTGCATACTTCTCAGAATTCTTTTGTGGAACATGGCCACAAAACCATCACTATGGAAGAACTGCTGACTTATGGCTTGCTTTATCACATGGCATTATTCTCATGTTCAGCAACCCAAGACCAAATGCTCCTACCCTCTAAGGAGACACAGCCAGTGAGGTCAGGAAAGTGAACCTCTACAAAACTCATTTAACTAGTTAACATTATTTATTGGTCCTTTGCCAAAAGGTTGGCTACAGTCTTGCAAGTGCTCCGATGCTGTGGAACGTCACCTGACATCTTCTGGAAAAGTGACAGCTATTACCAGAGTAGGTTTGATGAAGAAACTGTCTATGCCATCTGGCACACACTCCAAGCCATGTGCACATGCTCTGCTGAGAGCCCTGTTGGCAGTTCTGGAGATAGGAAGTCATGTGCCAAGTACAGTGGGCTTCTGACCACTTGAATTTGTTCACAATTTGGCACTCATCTCATGCTGCATCCAAGTCGAGCAAATTGTCAAAATTAGTAACCACAAAGCGCAAGTGCTCACATCTAGATGGAATCCATATGTTTTCATCAGTGGCTGAGCTGCCCGGACTTCCAATAAAGCTTGTTCTCTTCAAAATGTCTGTGGTCAGCAGAGTTCCTGTTCAAGCATGCCTCTAAAGTGATTTTATCCTTCAGATCTCTCCTGTCTTGCTGCTGGTGGTTTGGAAAAAGAGTTGAGGAAATTGTGCTTTCTCTTTTCTTCCTCAGCAAGAACAGGGGCGGTGAGGCAATGTGGGTAAAGACTTTTCTTCACATCTACAGTGTGGCTGAAGTTGGGTATATTCCTGCACCAAGAACAGTTAGTTCCCAAGCTCATAGGGAGCACACTCAAAAAGCAGCAGGCATAAGATTGCAAAAGAAACCCCATAATCAAACCAAAACCCTAAACCCAAGAATGAATCAGAATGATGCCCCCCCTCCCCCAGGAAAACACAGTATTTTGGGTCTTATCGTTCATCTATCCCAGGGCTCTTTAGAAGAAATTTAAAAGTAATTGCTGTAAGCCCCTTCACTGTTCCCCATTTACAAAGTTGACAGGACCAGAAACAGGAGTTTCTGCTCCTCTTACATTTTAGAAAGACTTCAGGGTTTTTCTGAAGAGAAAGAGTAACTGTAGTCTTCTCAGGGACCATAACATCAGCAGAGGTTGCCAGACAACAGTGTTTTGGTGTCCTCTATCTCCACATGGTGCTGGGACGGGGTCTTGGAGGCAGTGGTGCTGGAGCCATGCCTCCCAAGAAATCTCCAGCTCCCAGTTTAGCTTCTCTGTGTGCTCCTGCTGGTATGGGCAAGAAGTCATCGACTGGGGGCTGGGAACTGCTTGTGACGTTTTATCCACAGTGTATTTCTTCCCCTGAAGAACGGCCACAGGCAGACCTCGAGTGAGAGCACTGCCATTGTTTGGCCTCTCTCCCCTTTCCCTTTTACCTTCCTGTTCACTGCAACATTATAATCTTCAGTTGCCTTCACAGAGATGTCTTTAATAATGGATCCCCTGAATCCTTTCCCCAATAAACAAATTATGGAGAAGCAGAGCTCTGCTGAAATGACAGAGCAGCCTTCTGGCATTGAAACTGATGTAATTCCTGGACCAAGCCGAAGAGTCCTATACTTGTGCTTTTGGTTCAAAGGAGAAATTTCTTCCGTAATTAAGGATGGGCAAGAGTGAGTTATGTGCTAATAGCCCTAATTGATTTGGATTATCCATTGTCTGGAACTAATCTCTTTAGCTGTGGGACATGCCTGAGTACAGTGTCTCAGACAGGGAGACTGGCTTTTAGGGTAACACCCCACAGACACAGAGGCATCTGGTGTGTTTCATGGCACTGAATTGGCAAAGTATTACCATGCAGATGTTTGAATCTGCAAATGTATATGCCTAATGAGATCTTGTATTTGAACACAACAAGATTTTACTTGCAGTGAAGGCAGAATCTTTGTGTTTCTTTAATGCTTGATGGTTGGCAATATGAATGATTCTGTAGGCAAGGGTGTGAGGTTATGAATAAATAGGGTGGGTTTTTTTAACATTTATCACAAAAGATTTACTAGATATGGGATTGGATTTATTAGTGGATGATTCTTAAATCAAGCAAAACGTTGTTCCTTATAGACTTTCATCTTCTACTTGAGTTGGTCTTATAGACAGGATCAAATAGTTTTGTATCCAACAAATTTAGAGAAGCAATGGTCTGCTTCCTTAATGCATGTGGAAAAGGGTGACATATTATGATGGTGAATTTTTATTGTCATATAGAAGCTTAATTTAGAGTAGACTTTTAGAGTAGCAAGACAACTGCAGCAAAGCAGCAGTCAGCACTCTTATGTGTATTTGAGGAGATCATAATTCATGAGAGGTCACCAGAATCTATAGGCACATGCCTAGATTAAGGCTGCAGTAGTTACTGGGACTAGTCACATGCTGAAGTTGAAAATACACTCAAGTGTCCTTCTGTATAGATGTATAAATAGTGCACCAGTTTTTAATTTTAACACTTTTTCTGCAGCTGCACTGACTCTAATCTACCTGTGCTATTCTTTTCCTTCACAATAATGAAGTGTATAAACTCCTGGGGATTTTGGCAGAGCTCAATAGCCCAGAAAAATTAGGACAAAAAATTAAGGCAAAGTATATCTTACTATCCTGACATTCAAGGAGACTGTGATCGTTTGAGTTTGTGGACACCTAAGGACCTTCAGTCAGCTTTTACTCTTAGACCAGTAGAGATTGATTACAGTAGAGAGACAAACTGTTTATGTTGGACTAGGGTCAAACAGCACACTGTTTATGCCAATCTATTGTAATTTTTCAATAGAAGAATGTGATCCTGAGAGTTTTTTAAAAACGTGCAGATAAGTTATGTGGTTATTATTCAGCCTTTTTTGGAATGTCCCCGGGTTTGAACCCTCCATATTAATACATCATAGTGAAATAACAGTTATTGGATGATGAGCTGTCAATGTCTATTCTTAGAAATAATCAGGTGTAGCTAGTGGTGAGTTTCCATCTGGTACAAAATACGTGTACAGTCTGCTTGCTGGCAGAGAAATCGGGAAATATATGGCTTACCTGGGGCACTCAGGTGGAAGGAATCACAATACTCATTTCCTCCTCTTCATGTTATCCATCTTTAGTGACTTTCTTCTATGACAACAGCCTCCATCTGCAGAGATGCCACTTGATTTTGTTGGCTGTGCACACGATCTAGGCACCTGCCACTGGATCACCGTTGATTTCATTGGTAAAGGCCAAGGGGCAACAAAGGTAACTTTGCATTAGCTGTCCTAGCAATGCAAATAACTTACAGTGCAGCAACTGCTGGAAAGAAACCATATCCAGTGGGTACACCTAGTGTTTTATGCTTGCTTAATTTCTGTGTTTTAAACAAAGACCAAGCAAGTTCTGCAATCTTTAGTTTGCATTTTAGTCAACGCACCAAGACTGTGACATCATTTTGCCTTGCCACGTTTTCCTCAGGGGATGGTGGCGAGGCTGACAGCCCATGCTGAGGTTATGTTCTGCTTAAGCTTACTCGCCTTCACAGTAAGATCCTCACAGTAAGACGCTTACTTCACTTCGCAAGAGTACTGAAAATCCCGAAGATTATGAGAGCATGGACACTGTCTTTTTTTCATCACATCTGAATTGTTCTTACTCTGTATTCTTTTGAAGAATGTCTTCTCAAAAATATTCTCAAGGCAAAGTTATGTTGTAAAAATGATCCAGGGCATGCATTTCCTTCTGATGTGCTGTAAAGATGCTGGACTAATTTAATAACACTATTACCATCATTCCCCATCCTCTCCCAATACCTCTGAAATCCCTTTTCTAGCAACCCATAATTACAATCCCTAAAGTGAAAATCTACAGAGTACTTGGTCTCTAAAGGTAGCATAGAAGAGATACTAGCACCAACAATATTTGAAGGGCTGCCCTTGCAAAATGATACACAAGCTGGCATAAAGATTCAGGATTTTATCCAAGGCATCTTAACTACTGTGATTTAGGCAGACCTGCTTGTAAATAGTGTCTGGTTTGTACTGTAGCCACAAGCTATTATGCATTAAGTATCTGTGAAATGCTATAACTGCAGCAAAGCCAAGCTTTAGCAGAGGCTGAACCTTGTGCATCACTCCCATGAACTCTCTTGATATCTGTTTGGGAGACAGAAGTCACCGGAGCAAAGTCAAGGAGCTATGCAGCCGCCTCCTGGCAATGCCTCTGTGTTAGAAAACATTCCACAAAGTCCTTCTAAGAGGGAGGAAAATACTTGATGGAGAGGATGTATTAGTCCTGTTGTACAAGCAGCTGGTGAGACATCCAGAACGTGGCGTATGCTGCCAGCTCACATTCCAGGATAGGTGGACTCATCCTGCAGCAAAGTCCAGAGAAAGGCTGGTGTCCATCAGTGCGCAGAGGAATGGACAGTTCACCATTTGAGGGGGTCCCAGGAGAACTTTTCTCAGGAAAGATACCATGGGATGAACATAACTTTCAAAGTGGAGTTTTTTCAGTTTACCAAAAGGAATTGAGTGGTACTTGTGGGGTACAGTACATCAGTCCTGTGGAAACTCACACCAAGTCAGATGAGTTAAACAGTTGGATTCACTTGTGCTGGTTCTTAGGAGTCAATGACTGTTCTTGGAAATATTTTCTTGAACTGCTGTCTCTGTTAGAATTTTGCAAGATGAGCAAGGGAGACCCAAAGACCAGATGGAGCTATGAGGGAGATTTTTGCAGTTACATCAAACATCAGTACTGGGAAATGCTAGTGCAATGTACTCCAGAAGTTTCAGCTGTAATTTTCTAATTTAATGAGCAGAAACAAGACTCTGTGCTGTATATATGTCATGGTATTTAACTTACACCACGTATTTTGAAATAAAGCACCACAGAATATTCCTCTGGCTATATGCGTATACTGAGGGCTTTATTTATGACACCCCTTCAGGTGTTAGCAGCTCTGCCTCTGCTTACTGCTATGCATGGGAATCTAGTGAAGTGTTTGGCCTAGAGCTCATCTTCCATCTGGCCAGTATGCAAAGTGACAGTGCAAACCCATTGAGATCACACCTTTTCATCATGATGTTAAAAATGCCTCCGGTCAAGGTGCTGGGGATGGGAGTGAAGTGAAGTGTCAACAGCAGAAAATGTTACTGGACCTTTGTGGAAAGAAAGAAAATTGTGCCGGGGCAGTGAATACACTATTCCAAATGTAAGGGAACACATCCATATTAAGTTCACTTCTCCCAAAAGTTGTATTCTTTTTTGCCACAGCATGGACATTGTAATATTCCCTTCTGATAGAAATACCAAAATAGCTGATTTTGTATCAATTAACTTGACAACAGTACTTTTCTTTTGTTTGCTTCCACTTCCATTTGCTTCTATGAGAAAGTTACAGTTTTTTCTCCTAACTCATCTGCAAGGTGTTTCAGGAAAGCAATTGTTTTTACTGACATTTTAAATTTCACCCAGAAGAACTCTTGGCACAAATGCCAAGAGAAGGGGGAGTTTCCCACCCTTTCATCTTTTTTCTTCCTTCATCCTTCTTCATTCTTCCTTTCAGTGTAAATATCAAGGAAAATCAGTGTTGCTAATTCTTTCTGGTGGTGGCAAAGGTACATCCAAAAAATGTTACCCCAATGGGCAGCTAATGATGCAACAAGAATTTTGGAGTATTAGCAGTAAATTATCCACAGAGGAATAAAATTTCACTCATTTTCCCACAAAATCAATGCATCTTAAATTTGACTGGTTTTCAGATTTTTATCCTTAATGATTACTTGACCACTGGACTTTCCCTGATATTATGCTGATCATTTTTGTATTGTTCTTATTTCTTTCTTTTGGTTAAGAGTCAACTGTTTTTTTAAGCTAAGTAAATTCTCAACTTGCCAAGTTAAATATTCCAGACAAGGAAAATAGTTCTGCTATGGTAATGCACCCTGACCTTTCAAGTAAAAGGGCATTTGGGTTGTGAAACAAGCCCTCTGTATGTCAGATGCTGATTGAACCCCAAATGCCTTCACTCCCCTTTCATGCCGTCCTCCCAAGACCCGACAGCTCCTTACGAGACCTGCCTTAAGGGTTGTTTGATGGTTGTGACTGGCTGCAAGACTGTTTTCACTCCTGCAGAGAGAGCAAGTGTGCCTAAAAGCAAGTTTTATACTTAAAAGCCTGTCAGTGTGGTTATCAAGAGCACAGCTCTAACCTCTTGTTGCTCATTATATTTCTGTAGCCCCGGTGACACCAGTTAGTCCCTTTTGCTCCTGTGGAAAAGCCTGACTGTACCAGAACATCTCATCTGAGCAGCTCTGCAACATGGAGACGATTTCTGCTCCATCTGCCCCGGCAGAAATTGTGCCCAGCTGTAAACTTCAAAGATGTTACTTGTTTTGTTTCATATGAAAGCAGACAGCAAACCTCAGCTGCTTGTCCATGCACTAGCAGCTACTGTGCAGTGCTTGTCTGAGCAGCTACAATTCAGCTTCATGAGAGTCTGCACACAAAACTGCCCACCTCCTCTTCCCTCTTCCTTTTCCCTCTGTGTGTGTCATCCCAGGTAAAGCCTGGAAGCTGCTGAAGGTCTCCAGAAGCTGGAGGAACTGCAGGTGTGCAGTAGGTGATGGAGTTGGCTCTGCTCTTCTTTCTTTCTCAGTTCCCAGGTGGCATCTTTCAACTGATGCTGCAACAGCAGAGAGAAAGAAACGCCCTGAAAAATTTAAGGGTCTTCTTCTGCCACGTGAGTTAGGAGATATTTAAAGGTGTGGTATGTCTTCCTTCTAGGGCAGGTAGAGAGGCTATTTACTATGTAGGGACTGCATAATATTTAGGCTCTGGTCAAGGAGTTGTTTTGCTTTCTGAGCTCCTCTGAGAGTTTTGCTTTCATGCAATGAACTCAACCCCAGTGCAAGGGGTCGGGAAGAGATTCACACATGACTCTGCTTTCCTCTTTTGGTGGAGTGGGAATCACAGGATTTTCTTCCCCCTTACAGGTGCTGGCAGCTGTTGCTGTTGTCAGCACACTGTGGACACACAGGACACTTATGTCAAAGTATATTCCTGGGTGAAAAGACCTTTCAAATTTCCAAATGAAGTTTCACATAAACCAATTGCTTAACAGATGCTTTCCACACTACTGTCTCCCCATCCCGCATATCCTCTGTCTGAAAAGTGCTCTTGAATATATGGGGGGTTTTCTGCTATTGTATGAATGAGGATGTTGTACCTACTTCCTGCTCAAGAAAGTCAAACCATCAATAGTTAAGAATCTCTTACCAGTGCTGAGGAGGCAACAACAGTGTTGTCTCTCTGCCTTGCCTATGGAAGCTGGTAGCAGCAATCATAGTGAGGCCTTTGCCAAGCCAACAAACTCTGTTGTGCCATTTGAATAACAGTGGTCTGTTCTCCGAGGGAAAAAGAAAGATGAGAGGAAGAACGAATAAATCCTAAAGGCTGAGCAGGATGTTTTCTGTTTGTCACTCTTAAACTGAATATAAGTATGGGGGGTTTTCCCTTCTATTCCCTAATTTCTGTTTTCAGTTTCTTTAAAAGGCTGGAAATATATGGGTTTAGAACCCAGAGAGCCTTTCATCTGTCAAGATTGTCTTATTCCAAACATTAAATAAGCACGCAGCTCCCTGAGAGAGGGACTCACACTGATAACTAAGCCAGATTAACAATTTCTTGTCATGTTTTAATATGTATGCTGGCCTCATGCACATCCACAGGCTGCAGTGCTGATTTTGCAAGAGAATATTCTGCATGGCTGTGTGTCACAGCATGCAATCAGGGCTGACTCTTGTTATGTGCCTCTGCTCCCAAAGCTTTGTGGGCTCTTGAGTATTATTCTGCATAATTTTTCTTTCCTGCATTCAGTAAATTTGCTTCATTTCCTTAATGAGAATAAGCAGCAAAATTATTGAGATTTTAGCTATAGAATATCAAACACATGCTGTGCATGAGCAACCAACGTCCCATCCCTGTTTGCCTTTGGCTCAAAGATTTTATTTGTAACTGAATACACTTGTACTTTGTACTGTAGCATCATATTGTAAACCCTTAATAACTTGAGAATGTCAGCTGGGGCTCATGGATATTTGCTGTCTCTAAAAAGGAGTGAGACATGCTACAACTGCCCATGAGTTGGCAGATTTGGCTTTGGGTATAACATAACATAACAAACTTATGAGGACCTATTGCATCAGTCCAATGAGTAGGTTCAATCAGCAGTGCAGTGCACATATACATAGACTTTGCTAACAGACATGAATATAGGAGTGTAAAAGGACTGTGAAATTTTCTTTAATATGTTTGCATAGAAAATTGTGATTTAAAATAATTTCTCACTTGCACAGTTGTTTGATCATTTGTGCCTCTGTAATTGATTTACAAACACCTTTATTTTGTTTAAAAGTTATTTACATGCTTAACTGTATCTTTGCTATCCATACTCCTTGAGTGTAAGAAGCCTGACAGTTAATGCTAAGCTTAATTCCACATGTTTGCAGAAGTGGACCCACAGATGGCTGTTAATTTCCCTTGGTACCCATATAAGCCAATATGTTTCTGTTATTTTATTTACAAAATAAACACCATACATTTACTTAATTATATTTGATGTCATAATTCTAGGTTTTTCCTTGGCCTACAGGGGCTCAGGGCCCTCGGGGTGGCTTTCCTCATTATTAAACAACAGTCGTATAGCTGTTGTTAGTAAATTATGATTGAAGACATGCATTAAAACTCATGCACAGCAGTTTCTATAATAAAGTGAAAAACACACCTTCACAGTGAAAAATGTGGCTTTCTAAAGGGAAAGCATGAAGTGCATTTCAAAACTGATACATTTATTTCATATTTTGTTCTCTCTTTGAATGAATGAATAATGTCTGCATTCTAAAGAGGAAAATCATGAGAAACAGCATTCAGAATTAAGTGGGACAGAGATTGCTGCTTTTAATATATTTTTAATTTCAGCTAATGTTTGAAACTACTTTAAGGGCAGAAGTGACTTCCAGTGGGGTCTGGTCATACCACAGGCTATATCCTCGTGGACCAAGGCCTGGGAACATTCAGGCTTCTGGGCAGATGGATGTGTTGATCTCTCACCTCTGTGTCTCTATGCACTTTTCAGAAAAACCTCCAAGAGTCATCCTTTATCCACAGCCCTCCTCTCAACACGAGGCCTCGTGGCTGTCTGGAACAAACAGTTGTCCCCAGTGTTTTTTTTAATATATGATTTTCTTTCGATCCCACCTTGTGTGATTGTCTTTGGCAGCAACTGTGTAAGTGAAAATTTGGAAGTCTAAAATACATAAAGCCAAGTTCTTTAGCCCAAAGTTCCTGTACTGCAGAATTTGGTCTTGCACTTCATATTGCATGTTTTAAAATGTAGCGCTGGCTGAAGGAAGCAGATAATAATCCAATGGCTGTTGACAGAATTGGAAGATACATTGTATGCAGTCAGCTCCATTTGCACAACAGATTTAATTACATGGTAAAATTAATTTATCAGATTTTCATATTTATGCTTTGATTATTCATCATCAGGTTTCTCTATGCATTTTTAGAGGGGTATTTTTTGGTCTAGTCCAAGCACTGCTGAACTGCTCTGATTTGTTGGATATGTCACTGTAGTTGCAATGCTTTGCTGCTTTTTTTTTCTTTTGCATTTTTATGCTCTGAAAGTAACATCTTTTTCTTTATCTTTTTTAAAGATAAAGACATTCCCTGCTGATACATCTAATCCTTTTTTCGATCCTTTTACAACAGTACCACAGTTTTCTGTAAGTAGAACGTGCAACTGAAAAAACTGTGTTTTAACACAATTCCAACTGATTTTTTAAGTGTCAGAAATCTATGTGTCTAAATCTAAGCAGTCCTCAAAAAAAAAACAAATAAAAATAAAAAAGATAAATTTCAAGTAGGAATTAGAGCATGAATCAGTTAAATATTCCCCTTATACAAAATGTTGCCTGCATTCAGACATTGCTGCTTACTAGACAGAGGACTAGGAGTTAAACATCAGGGCTCACCACTACGAAGTTGATCCCAAAATGTGTGGTTCAGGACTGTAGAGGACACTTGTGAAGCTCCATAGCATCTTTCCAATGAGCAATAAGGGAATGGGAAGACTTAGTCCTCTGTCTAGCAATTGCATGGCCTCCTGCCTGAAACTGCCTGCTGTGCCATCACAAAGAGGGCCCTGATTTTCATTGAATTTACATCTGAATTTTAAGGAAGAATTATAGTTAGCCAGTTCATGAGTACAATGGTATCCTTATATAAACTTCCATGTTTACCTAATAACTTGAATCCAGTATTGAATGTGATTCTTGTTAAGCCTTCACAGAAGATGTGACTTAGGGATTTTGGTAAGGTAAACTGTGTAAGACTGGAAAACTATTATGTGACAATTTTAAAAGTAAGTGCAATCTAAGTCCTACTTTAATAGTGGAAGCATTCTATAATAAGTATGACAAAATTAACTGCTCTATAAGAAACGCTCTGCTTGTAAACCCCAGTAAAATGACTTACAATTTTTAACTTATATTTGCAAAATGAAGCATTTCAGACTTTGACCTTAACTTTTACTGGTTGCAGCAATCTATATCTGGCATAGAATCTGAGATCAGTAACTTCATTCACTGTTGGGTCATGTGCACGTTCTGTCCACGTTTAATGATTTAAAGAAAGAGGCTTTTCTTTCACAATAAACCTGATCACGGGCTTTTATGTAAATGTGTTTTTTCTCCAAATAGGTATTTTAAAGCCAGAGTTAGTTAGGCTGTAGCCAAGCTGTATAAGTGGCACTGCTGAGCTCTAATCAAGTGCATGTGAAAGTACACAGGAATATGTCACAGCAACATTTCATTAGGTCAGCCAAGTCCGGATAGTACAACTGTGATGAAAGCTAACCCAAAGTTGCAGTGCTTGTCTCTTTCACAGTACTACTTTATCTAAGGAAAAAAATGTGCCCCCAAAATACCTTTCTGACTAATTAGTAATGATTGTCAGGACATTATTTTTCTGTCTCTGACAGTTATGATGAAAGCAAAATGTAGGTGGGTCATATAACTTACCTTTTCATCATTGGAAGGGCCAGAACTTTAAAATATAAACAGAAGGTACTCTGATATACTTACCTACAGAAATTCCCGTATTGCAGAAAATGGCATATTCAAATGTTGACACTTTTGTTATGTTCTGTTGGGAGAGAATCAGCAAAGTAAAATTCAAACTAATCTTTCTGACATTCCATCTTCTTCCCATAGATTTCCATTTCCCTGGGCACATTGGAGGGCAGAACCCAGATCACAAATATTTAAAACACCATTACAATAAAAACCTAATGGGGTGTGATCCATGATATGATCCCATACATTCCTTTTAGCAAGTTATGTACAAGTATCTGTGACAATAAGCAACTACCTAAACAACTGCATAAAGATGGGAAAATAATTAGGAAGGTTAGTTAGGCTTTGGTCCCGTGTTCCATGGCCTTCTCTCCCAACCCAAAGAGATGTGCTTCTCCCCAGGAACATTTCAGTTCATCCTGATGCATGGGCTCTGCTGAGGGTTTGAAGATAGGTACATCACTGGCAGGAGCTGTAAGGGAAGAGTTTAGATCAGTGGTAGAACTTGGAGGCAGAATGGTCTCCAGTCACACGCAGACCCAGATGGTAACATCTTTTGATCTTTTTTCTTGTTTGTTTTTTTTTTCTTTTTCCTTTCCTTGCTTGCCCTTCAATTTTATTTTTTTTAATTTTTTTTTTTGCTTGGAAAAAAACATTGAAATGTTATTGAGTGGGAAAAGAATTATGAATAGTGACATTTAGACATTTACCTTTCGCGTGCGATTTCTAATTTGGTGGTGTACATGCAATTGTGTTGATTTTACCAGAGGAAAAATTAGAGAACTTGGCTACCTGGGGTGTTTTTAACTATAAGCTTCATGCCAGGAACCTTCGGAATTTCAAACATTTCTGTAGCAAAGTGGCAGACATGATGGCCATATTCTCAGAATGGTATAACTCACATAGATTTAAATTAATGAAATTGTTTAGACCAGTTAAATACTTGCCTTAAGCAAGTGCAAGCAGATACCTATAAAAAGGTGCTTTGGATATATACTGTAAAGCAATTACCCAGAGCAAACACACTATAGGACTCCAGACAACTCTTCAGCAAGATCATCACTCTGCTGATTTCAGTAAGGCTGGGAGAATTTACATCAGCTTCACAGTGATGCTTTCTTCGTATGCCAGAAAGTAAGATCTGGCAGTCCTTGGAGCACAGGAATCCTGTATAAGAAATACCGAATTTCATACCCCTGCAGCTTGTAAGGTTGAGTTTTAAAAGTTGAACTACAGACAGTTTTGAACAGGCTGTATTAGCCATTATTTACACACATAATTGGACAAGGTTGGAATAGTTGGGTTTACGTTTTCCATTTTACTAATTTTGTGGAATTAATGGAATTCCTTTTACTTCAGAGCTTATTTTGGACCATATCAGATGTGTTTAGACATTTTAAAAATTACAATAAGCAAGTAAACCTAAAACAGCCATTCTATCCTGGGCTCAAATATTTTTCCCACTGTTTAAACTGTTTGTGTTTCACATTGCTCCTGTAAGGCTTACAGAATTTGAGGAATAATTAGGACAAACTGAAAAAAAATGTTGCTATTCAAATAGCTGCTTGCTTATGGTGGTGACTTTTCTTCCTCCATGCCTTAGAGTCTAAGGCAGGTTCAGAAGAAAAAGTTGTCAAGGAAGAAATGCATCTGATACCAATAGGAGCATATTCTAATGATCCTGATGCACTGACAACTGCAGCTGGTCTGTGTTCTTCCCAGTTCAGGGTAGTACATGCACTATAGGCACTACCTGCTGTGGTTTGGCATGAGAAACAATCCATGACAAAAATCAAGACAGGGCTGTTTGATTTTTAGGGATCCTCCCCCCCAGTTGTAAAGGTAGCCCAGTCTTTGCTGTAATATTGCCGCACGGATATGCCTCACCTGAAAGACAGGAGATATTTGCTTGCTGTTTGTCTTAAATCAGCACTTCCAATATTGTTTTAACATTACCTGTTACTGGATACTGCAGGAATATTCCTGTTGAGGCATGTTCCCGTTAGCAAATATGGGAAAGAGATGGAGGCTTCAAAACACAGATTCCTGAAAGCCCAGACTCCTAGCTGTTAACAAAACAGAGTAGTCAGAGGACACACCAGCAAATTGTATAGGATTTCAGAAGAATATTCCAGAAATGTCATGGTGCCAGCATTCTGCATTATTTTTATGGAAAATGCAATAATGATAAGTGTCATTGTCCAAACTAATTATGTCTTTTACCCGAATGCTGTCAGTCCCATATGTGCAGTGTCATCTCCCAGTGCATGTTGCATTCAGGCTCATCCCTCAGGCATCCAAAGAGGTGCCTGTTCAGCATCTACAGAGGTTGCACTGAGAAGTTATAGCTACAGCCTCCCATTTGTTCTCATTATTAGTTGTTACTCAGTGTTTGGCAATGAATTGGGTAGTGGAGGATGGCAAGACCAGTAGAAACTAATCTACACCTTCTTTCTGTGTGTGTATACATTTCTCTTTTTTTTGTAGGCAGAATTTGCAGACAGCAAATTGCAATGCTGTGCAGTGCAGTCCTCTCCTAAGATAACGCTGGTAACTCCATCGCCCGTCCTGAGGTCTCTGGCAGAGACTGTACCGACTCCCACGGTCCAGACAGTATATACGTCACATAAACCGGTTTCACTGGCAGACAGGTACCGTGCAGCTCTTTCACAGAAATACTAGGATGCTCTCTGCATTAAAGGAATCAGCTTGCCTTCCCCTTTTCTGTCATAATTGCCATAAAGTGTCACTTCCTTATATGCAAAGAGATTGGCTGCTTGACACCTACTTCAGAATAGGTGGTTATGTACAGAAATATCTGTAACTCATATCTGCTCTGAGGGAAAATCACACTACTTTAATTAGCTGCTGCAACCAGCAGCATACCATTTCTGTGGCCAGTGGCCTGGAGAGAAAGGTTTGTGCAGATTTTGCTCAGGCAAGTTACACAAAGATTTTATTTTCATAATTGCTGTTGCAATTTGTTTTTTGAAATTAAATGTCCATGGGGGAAAGCTGAGGTTGAGAAATGTTTGTTCTTCTAAATGAAAAACAGGCATTGGTTTTCTTTCTTGTTCCTCTATTTTTTTTTTTTTCTTTTTCAATTGGGTCAAACTACAGTGGTCTTTCTTGTAATTTCTCAGAGCAAAAACAACCTATCCATCTTTCTACAGGCAGACTGTTATCAATTTTCTATTCTTTTATCCTACTGGTTTTGCATGCTGGCTTCTTATTCTAGAATCTAATAAAAGCTAAATTTCCCAGGCTGATAATTTGCAGAATACAAATGTACAAGTGGATATACTCAGTATTTCTGGAGCACAAATAGTCCTAGGTTTATGTTGAAGAGAAAGGTATTTCTTTGGCATCATAATAAATAAGTCTTTTTACTTTTGGATTCACAGTCAACTCTCATTTTTAGTTGTTAATTTTTTTTTCACGTTGGTTAATTGCACCTGCACACTTGTTCGACATCGCTAACACATCTAAAAATTTATCCTTCCTGTGAAAATGTAATTCTGAATCTGTAGTGCTGGACTCACCTTCTGTAGAATGTCTCAAGCACAAGTGATTCTATACCTGCTTGTCCCTGAATGGGCTGCAAGGCTTCTGCACTGGAGTTTAAATCTCCAAACTGTTTTACAAGCATTAGAGACCCAATTTTCAGAACAACACAGCAAACAGTTTCAGAAATGGAGTCCCTAACCCAGGGCATTGCCAGTGTTACGGAGCCTATGGGCTCTGGAGTGAATCGGTATGCAAGATCAAGAACTTCAGGCTCTGATTCCCACACCCTGGTATATGCAGGACTGTGGTAAATTCAGCATACATAGATGTCCCCCAATATCAGACCCTGCCAAGGAGCAGAAGGCTGTAACTGCCGTATTTCATGATGACATTTGCTGTAGCTGTTTCATTTCTAGATTCCTAGACTAGCTTTCTTTGAAATCGGTAACCTTTAATGGAGGTTCAATGAAATCCTAAATTGTTTTGCCATGTGGATCTTTTTATGTCCTTTTTCTTGCCTCTGTTTGCTCTTCAGAAATATCAAGCAGTACTTGTTTTTAAATCAGCCCTCATTTATCAGCTTTTTCATGGAATTGAGTCTGACCTTTTTTTCCCCTCCTTTGGTATTTTGAAAATGTTAATTATTTTAAATTGAAATCTAAGACATTGTTGTTCTCATAATTCGCTGTTTGTGCATTAATTACACAGTGCTGAGACTCTGAGGCGTGAACTTGAGAGAGAGAAAATGATGAAAAGACTCTTGATGACAGAATTATGAAATTCGCACTTCTGTCAGATGGAGAATGGATTGGGGCCTTTCATGTGCCTTCTGTCTGTTTACATTCCTCTGCTTCTGTGTACTCAACATAATGCATCAGGAAAATGTGTGATATTCCTGGCTCGCCTGGATTCACCACGGTTGGTTAAAATTATGTCTCGGCTAGACTTTAACTTGAAGGAGTTCCTTTATTCATTTGCTGCTGGGAAATAAACCTTCAATCCTTTATCTCTCCTGAGATTTTATACTATTAACACAATTAACTTCTGGTTTGGTTTTGGTAAATCTAGGGCAAAAAGGATCAGCAAGGAGCATACTGATTTCTATTGGGAAACACTGTTCTGTACATATGTTAATAAGTGCACAGAAATTAATGTTATGCAGAATATTTTGATAGTAACATAGAAAATATGTCATTTTGTACAACTGAAAATTGCAATGAGCTACTGCTATTTGTTAAAGAACCGTTTTTAAAGCAGAAGAATGATTATTACATCCTAATCCCAGGACTGTTAGTCTCCACAGAATAAACGGCTCTCTTATTAAATTCCTAACCTTAACCTTCACTCAGAGATATAAATAGCTGTAAAGGGGAAAGACACCCCACCATACACAGATGTACACACCCAATACTCCCTATAGTTTGTCATCTTGACCTAAACCTTCAAAATCTTACCGTATTTCCATTAATTAAAAAATAAAAAATCAGTTTAAAGAAATTTGCTACTGACTTTCTAGCTTGGTACTGACTTTTTTAAAGTAAGTGAGGAGTTTTACCTTCTCCAGTCTGCCTAGGCATTAGGGCTCACCCACACTCAGACGTCTTCTGCCCCAGTGCTGAAGGTTGCAGAGCCTCAGCAGTGCGGACATAACTCACACAGGGAGAACTTTTTCCTTCCCAGGTAAATAAACCTTCCCACCTGGCATGAATTGGTTGATCACTCTGAAGAACAAGAACAATGATAGTTTATTCTATAGCTGTGCCTATGCCCATTTTTTTGGCTCTACTGATCAGCATGTATGTCCTGGGAAATCTGTGGAGGGTACACTGGCTATATATCCCGTTCACCTCCAACACACATGCAGCCTCTATGTCCAGGGGAACTCTCTTAGGCATGAGGTGGGGTGGGTGGTCCAGCACTAGCAGAACTGCAGCCTCAGGGAGGGAGTTTATGGAATACAGGTAATGCTACCAACTATTTCCTAGGGAAAAAAAAAAAGTTCTCTGTTTCCTCTTGTTCAGTAGTGCAGGGTCATCTAGAAAACTAACAACATCTGACTGTCAGCTACAAGGTACTCTTTCAGCAGGAAAGCTTTTGTGCATTTTGTATGGCTGAAGATGTATATTTTTCTGTTACTCTGTACTCTGTGTTCTCCTGTTTGTATTAAGATAAAAGACTGCCCTTCATTTGGTACTGATTATGATGGCTTTACCTCAGCTTGAGCAGTTTGTTTGTGTGGAGGCCAGGAAGTGATTGCTGTGAGACTAGGTTTCTTTCAGAGATAGCTTCTGCTGTTCTTCTGAAGTGAGAGTTCTGGAGAGCTTCGTAGGACTGTGGATTGCAATGTGAAAGTATAAAATGACTTGCCTGTTTTATATTTACTGGGACAAGAAATTAGCATTACGCATCCCATTTAAATCCACCAAACCCAAAACTTTCTGACTGCCATCTGTTAAAAATACACAGCACAAGTGTTAGGTACAAAACCACAATACAAAGCCTAATCAAGTGGCTCAACATAAGCAGTGGGCACAAGGAGTCATGGAAACAACCCTGGACTGCAGGTTTTAGAGTGCTCTGATGACTCTTCTGGGTAATCAGCTATGACTTGTATACTGTCCACATTCTAGTTGCAGTGCCAGGACACTTCAGTTCCTCATGTTTTAATTCACCACTCCATCAGTCCAAGGTTCTGAAAAACTGATCACGAGCATTAAATCCCTGTGAGTAAATCAGAAAGGAGGGGGAAATGCACTGACATAAAAGACTGCAACTTCCATGTCCTGTTACTCTTTTCTTACCAGTTCCCAAAGGTGTTGGGGAAGGAGAAGCAGCAGCACATTTTGCCTGCATCCAAGTGAGTGTTCTTCATTCTGAAGAACAAATAACAGAAAATTGTAATTAGAGATGCTGGTTTGGGAGAGGGAAACAAAGTAAGGTTGAGAATGGCGCAGTGCTTGGCTCTAGTTGAATCTGGTCTTTTGCCTGTTAGGCAACCCCCAATTGTGGGGGTTGTGAAACTGGCAACAGTTTCACAAAGTCATTGTCAAGAAAAACCAGGAACAAAAGAAAAAACAGAAAAAACCAGATCTGAACACACCCTGTCAGTCATACTGATTGCTGTGGAGTGGATTTGGGGAACCCCGCAATATGCCTTCAGGTTGGGGTCAAAACAAATCCAATTACCCATGTTAGGACACTCTGGTCACATAAACAAAAGCCTTTAGCAAAACTGAATAGCTGATTCAGACCAGCCCATCAGATGTTCTGATTCATAAACAGGCTATTAATTTATTGTTTTAAATGCAGCATTTTTGCTCCCATTTTATAAAAATTCTTCAGCTGAAATAGTCACAACTGAAAAACAAAAAATGGGAACCAAGGCTACTTTACATGGCTAAGTTTCTATAGATGAGGCATGCTCTGGGATAGTTGAGGAAGTGCAGAGACTCCTTTTTTGGTTCTCACCAGGAGGAGAGGGAAAGGCTCATGTGGCTGCTTAGTTTCTGTGGGATATTTTCTACAGAACAACCTCAAGGACGTTGCCTTGTCTTGTTTTAGTGTCTTATCCACTGGCTGCCACCATTTCCTATTCTGCAGTTTAATGGAGCTTTATTAAAACTGTTTTACTGATATCAAACTAAACTTTTGACTGTGGAATGTCATAACCTTGCTCTTTCTTATTATGTACCTTCTTCAGCCATGCTTCAGCATCTCAGTTTTCACACCCTCTGAAGAAATACTCCTGCCTCACCTCCAGCTGGGAATTACAGTGTTAGGACACCTGTTACCCAGAACTACTGTAAACAAGACAATGTCAACATGAACATTTTGCAGAGGGCAGATAGTCTAGACTTGCCCCTACAGTTTAACTTTACAGGTGTTAAAGGATACCCTGCCTGAGGGCATGTCTATATAAAAGTGCAGAGGTATCTGAGCTAGCTTTAATGAGCTTGCATATGTAGTTGTGGCAGCATGAAGCCCAGCACAGGCTATCATTATCATGTACATTGACATGTGTAAAGATAATGCATTTGAACAGCAGCCTTCTGAAGCATGGTCTCCAGAGCTGGTGACAGAATAGGGTGGCTGAAAGGAGTTTGTTTCTTTCAGTTTTCCTGGGAAAGGGTTCATCTCATCTAACATTAAAATGCCCAGCTCTCACCTGATGAGAGATCAAAGGAACTGTCTTCCAGAGGTGCCTCTGACTTAAATGTCTACCTTATATTGATTAAAGTTAAGTGAGATGAATCCTGCTTTCCGTCCCTCTGGTCAGGTCTACATTGCAAACCCTAGCTGACACAGCTGCATCATCCAGGGTTGAGCTTTGAGGTATGATTTGTGATTGACATAGCTCTGCCAGCAAAAGCCTTGCACATTAGGTGTAAATATACTACCAGAAATATCCTGCTGTCAGAACAGCTTTTACCCCGTATGGGAGAACAGAGAGTCAGGATAACAACTTGCAGTGGCACGAGCACAGAGGCTTTGCTATAGTTGTGCCCTGTTGATTGATGAAACCTCCTGCTATAGCCACGCTGGCAAAGCCTGTCAGAGGTAGCCCTGGCTTTTAGCAATGGCCTGGGTGGTGCTCTGATCTGGTCAGCACATCCCAGCTTTTCAGCGTGAAGTCTCTAAGCAGCAGAATGCAATGTTGTCATGTTTGGGTGATTCCAGCAAACTTTATTGGCCATTTAAATAGCTATGCAAGGAGTTAAATATTTTCTCATTTTGCAGTCTCTTATGGAAGCCAACCAATTGTGCTTTGTTTTTGTGTGTTTCAGCTGTTTCCACTATTTTGTTTTAAAAGTAATAACCAGGTTTTCTTTAGAAATGTTATTTGAGATTCCACACCTCTCTCAGATCCCACAGTGTGTGCAGATTTTTCATGTTTCATAGACCCTGGAAGTGCAAAATTTGAAAATTAACTCCTCCAAGGTTTCAGTTCATGGCTTCACAACTCTCTTGCAACAGGATGACTGCGTGCCTGTTTGAAACAGAGCTGGCAATGCAGTGAAATGTTTCATTGGAGGTGGCATCATGTTTTCTTTGAACTGTTTACAAATAGCCTTTGGTTTTATTTATTTTTTTTTTCTGAATACATTTCTGATTCATTTGCTAGAAAAACCTACTTGTCATTTTGCTATAGGATTTTTCTTTTTATTTTCTTTTTTTTTTTAATGTCCTGATGTTCAAGGAGTTTGCAATAAATATACTGAGACTGATCTGTAATTGCATGTAAGATTAGCCTCACAACTGTGTTTTGTAAAGTTAAGTGCCGTAAAAGAAGCTGTAGATGACATGGAGAAAGAGGGATGATAACAGAGAGTGTGTGGAGGAGAAGGCTTCTTTGGCAGCTGCAGCTTTGACTGGTGGGTAGCAGCTTTAGTGTAAGACTGCTCGCACCATTTTGTTTCATCTGAGTAGCAGCGTGTGTCATCAGACAGTGTATGATGGCATTTTGTTGAAAACATGCCTAAAGAGAAACTTTTACGGCTCAGCTGTTTACCTGTTCCTGTATTCATGCCTGCAATAAATGAGATGAAAAATAAATCACAGAGTCTGAGCAATTTGTAGTCAAATCAGTCATTTAAGAGGGGTGGGCAGCATGCCAATTAAAGGAAATGCTTGGTTGCTAATAAAGTGGATCCACCATCATAAAAAAAATCGCAAACTAAGGTAAAAACAGAGATAATTTCTTCTAATTTCCTCCAGCTAAAAGTTACAGTCTAGTGTCGTAGAGTGCCAGTCACCTGTGGGGGCATTAGTTGGGGCATGCTTTGCTGAATACCAGAGCCAGAAAAACACTGGCAGGACCAAGGCAGAGAAACGCAAAACTTGGCATGTTTCTGATCTTTCATCTGGTGCTAAAAAGGCAGCAAAAAGCATTACTAGAGTGGAAGGAGTATGGAGAAATCTTCCACAAAGGGCTGAGAGACACCAACTTATTAAACTGCTCCAAAGAGGAACATATAAAAAATATGCACCAATAAAAACCCACAATAAATAAAGCCTGTGCATTGTAATTTTTTTTTGTTTTAACACAATTAGAACAGCTCACTCAGATTCTTGCCCTTGATTTTCCCATTCTTTAAATGTCTAAATGAAAAGTTGCTTGAGAATGAAACATTTCCCTTCTCTTTTATTCTCTAAATCAAGATATTTTGACATTAACTTTCCTACTACACTTACGAAATTAAATCCAAGCAATGTTCACCCTATTTTCTGAGATTGCAAAAACTCTATATTCAGAAGAAATACAGTCCCATCCCAATTTCTCCATCTGGATATTCTATTTTTAATCTCTATGCAGGCAAAGCAGAGGAGCAACAGTTCAACAATCTTCCATCACTACTCAATTTGTACAAAGAAAATTGATTATCCAGACAGCTAACCTAGTTAATAAATTCCCCTTAATACACGTCTTTGCTAAAATACTGTGTTCTGAGCTGCAGCAGAATGCGAAGTTGTGCACTAAAAGGTCAGCAAATACTCTTGTGTAATTCAGCTGCAACAGAGAAGTGTGGGGACTTCAGAGGTGTAAATCTGCACAACTTTTGGTTCATTATCAGATGAATGATCTATGGGACTGGGTGTGAGTTCGCTGAGATTAGTTCTGTTTCTCTGGGGACATGCTTTCTAGAGCAGAGAACAGACCTTGCAGGCAGGCACTGTTAAGTCGGGGCAAGATAAGGTAATGGTTTCAGCCTGGCTGTGGTGCACAGATCCTGCAGCAGCAAGGAGGTAAGGAGGCACCCACAATAGTGCAGATGCAGGTGAGTGGAAATAACCCCAAGCCTCATGAAAGGTGATGGCCATACCCTTGCCAAGCACAGTGAAGCCTTTGGGGGTGGCCAGCACTGGGATCCCCGTGCTCAAGTGCAGTTTGCTCTGAAGGACAACCCTGCAGCAATGCCAGAATCAGGGCTGGCTGTACTTGCAGGAGTATACGCCAGGAAATGAGAGAAATAGAAGATCAACCATTGCCCTTTCCCAGGCATCCCAGGAAAGGTTCATGGCAGCATCCCAGCTTCTGGTGTCAGATGAGGAGAGCAGTCTTGGCTTTTTTGTGAGAAGCTGGACATAGAATCAGCTTAGCTGCGGCATCACATGTCTGACAATCCTGACCATTACAGCTACATCTTGTGTGCTGCCAGTAGCACATATGGTCTGTGAGGTGTCTTCTCACCAGACTTTAGGGTGTGGGATGGTCAGGAGAGTAGGGAGGAAAACAACAGGGAAAAAGAGAGCAGCAAACAACCCACAGTGTCACCTGCTGGGCAGCCTGATGGCAAAGCACTGCCTAAAACAGTGTTTGCTTTTTTATTTTAAAATTAGGTGTATAAAATTGCCTCATTACTTAAGTAGTATGTATTTGGTACTAATTATGTTATTTTCTCAATGAGCATTTCTGCAGTGTGTGTTTGGCATATAATGCCAGTGACTGCACAGCTCTGCCATCAGGGTGTCTAGCATAGCAGTGTGGCATAAAAGCCACATGGATCTTTGCTGTTTCATGCACTGATTATTCAGCTCTTCAAGCAGCCACTTAATCCTCCTGGACCATTCTTCCTCTCCCTTTCATTAGCAAACTCTTTTGGAAATCCAAGGAAACCACAGCAAATATTCTTTTCTTAAAAGATAATTGGTCAGTGATGCTTCACATCACAGGGCCTCAATAATGTGTAGGACTCAAATATTAGTTTTTGTTGTTGTTCTTATTTACCGTGCTGCTTTTGAAAGCAACAACAAAAAATGTGATTTCTGTGCTGTTTTCCTCTCTACTCTGGCCGCTGGCACCCTCCAGCAGTACCAGGTTTGGCAAGGGCATAAAGTGGCTTGGCAGGAGAGGATAAGGAGTCAGTGGGGTTTTTTGGAAGGGGAGAATGCCAACACTACTTCTGCCCTTCCCATGGTACAGCTGTGGCTGTCACAGAATCTGTGTTCACCGAGATGGGATGTGTGCTACCCTCCTGGGAGAAGACCCTGTTTGCAGCTTCAGGGTTGTCCAGGGAGGGTTTGGGGCTGGTGAGAGCTGTCATGCTTCTATATGTAAGAGACACCCCTAAGAGCTGAGGCTCTGGAGATTTTGGAGGCTGCCTTGTGCTCAGGTTGTGTAGGTATGAGAATATGTGTGAGGCTCTGGGGAGGAAGGTGAGTGTGAGCTGCCCTCTACCCAGGTGCGCAAATTTAGGGATTTAATGGTAGGGGCATCACTGTGATCACTCCTCCCTCCTGCAAAGGAGTTTCAAACTTGTGCCCTCCAAAGCTGACTAAACCCCACATGGCCAGTCTTTGCTCAAGGAAGAAAGTAAGGTCTCCAGCAGAGCTGCATTCAGTGCCTTTGGCAGTACACGTGCTTCCTCTGAATGAGCATGGCAGTGCCCTTGTCACACTGGCTCACAGCTCTTTTGTGGCAATGCAAGGATGACAGCCTGTGAGAAGCACCTCCACCAAGGCTGCTGGCATATGAAGACAGGAAGGGAAGTGCTGGAGCTGACTTAGGTTTGCAGGGCAAGAGCACCCCCATTTTTCACTTCCAGCTCAACATGCCAGTGTGAGTCCTTGACAGCTTACCTTGGTTATTCCAACACACTGGGAACAGAAGGTACCTCTTCTAATGACCTACCTCTCAGCCCCTTCATGCCTTTCTATGCCATCCTGCTAATCCTCCTCCATTCTTTGCTCAGCACTCACTCACAGATTGGTTCACGGGTGCCTGCTTTCTTGACCCCTGTGAGCACCCCTCCCACACAAGCACCTCGGGCTTTGTTGGCTTTCCAGTTGAAAATCTTTTGCCTTTTTGAAGTCCCTTGCCAGCCCTTGCTTTCTATGACCCTCAGTAGGTGCTCCTTCATCCACACTTTTCTACCCTTTCTCTGTGTCTCAGTCATCCCTCCATCTCCCCATCTCCCCATCTGCTGTCCTGGGACCAGTGTCTGATAGGCATTACAGCACAACAGGTTTTCTCGCCAACCAGAAAACCTCCATGAGGGTCTCCCATCAGGGACCAGCTGCCTAGTGAGGGTCTGCCTTCAGCCATGGCTGCAGGGGCTCTCCTCGAGTCCCCATAAGTATCTGTGGGTACACTGCTCTGCCTCGGCAATGCTCCTGCCTATTCCATGGCACGAGAATTCCATGGCATGGAATAGTCTCTCGTGCTATTCCATGGCACGAGAGACAGGAAGGAGACAGAAAAGTAGTTTTAAAGAGGGGATACTCTCATTTGCTCTGCCCTTGAAGCGAGTAATTTTGCTATCATATTTTGAAGAGTTTAACTCTATTTTAACGGTAAGACCATAGCGAACAGAGGCACCCTGAAGAAGCATGACCAAAGGTACCTTCCCTTCCTCCATCCCTCCCTCCTTCTCTCCTTTCTTCTTGCTTCAGATAGTGTATTTTTGCAACCTCCCTCTCCTCCTCATACTGCTACAGGGTATTAATGGCCATCCCTTTATCCCTGAGGTATTTGGCTATGCTGCTCCATATTGCTGTGCTAAACTTTGAAACACTGAAAAGAAATGGGGAACATAGTGGAAGAGGGAGAGATCCCATCTCTTCATAAAGCCAAACTGTCAACTCATTAATCCCCTTTAGGTGCTCTCAATTGAGTCGTCTCTTCCCAAAGCAACAGATCTGGAATTAATCTTGTTACATACCATGTGGTAATAAATCATGAGGGCAGCCCAAGCTGGGTGCTTTTCTTCTTTCCATCTTTCTTTTCTTTATTTTTTTTTTTTTTTATTTTAACGTCTCACCTGCCAAACCCAAACTACTGCTCTGGTAATGAAATCAATAACAAACTTCTGGGTCTCACATGAGAAACATATCATTAAGTCTCAGTGAAACACTTTTAATTGCTTTTTCTTCTTTTGTGTCTGCATACTGAGGAAACCAAAGCAAAACAAAAACCAGGCCTGTAGAGCAGCATCTAACAAGGCAGAACTGTTAAATACCTTCCTGAAGGGAGAAAAAATCCTTTCTCTGACAATCAGAAGGATGTCTCCAAGCAATGTGCCCTTTTTCTGCCCTTGTGGGATTTCCAATCCTCCTCCAGCAACACAGTATTTGTTCCCTCTCTGAAAAAGCTGAATTAGTGCAATGATTTGAAACCCTGTACTGCCAGTCCTGTGTCCCATTCATGGTGCCTTGAAACATCTTCCCATACAGGAGTGGTCTCCACAACTGCTGTGCTGTGACCTGCCTGGCCCAGCAGACCCAAACACTAGGAGGTGCAGGTAAGCTGAACCTTCACTGCACCTGATAGGTCCCATGATAAGACCATGGGGAGCTGAGCAATGAGTTTGGCAGAGAAGAGCGTGCCATGGTGGGAGTCAGCAGCCTGCATCTCAGAGGTGATACATCTGCTAGCTTTGTGCATTACCTATGAATTCAATGGTGACAGCTCCAGGCTCCATTTCCTAGGGGTGCCCTTCTTCCAAAACAAATCTTCACATAGCACTAGGAAGGCTCAGCTGATCTCCAAGGGCCTCCTCTGCCAACTCCAAGCCATTGTCCTCACCAGCCTGTTCACCCCTGCTTGCAGAGCCCTGGCTGCACGGTGGTTCTCTGCTTGAATGAAGCTCTTGCAGGGTAGCTTTGCTTGCTTGAAAACCCTTCCAAGAACACTGCATCCAAGCCACAGTGAGGAGCTTTAGAATATGAAAGACTTGTGTCCTGCAGCTATGGGTCAGCTCAGGGCAGCTTCTGAGTGGCCCTTGGGCATCCTATTCTGGTGTTGCCCTCTCCAGTGGGAACAGCCTGGCACAGCTCTGGATCTCCTTTGGCAGGTCTAGTCCTGAAGTCCAATTAGTGTTGTTTATGATCATATTGCAATTGAAAGAAAGAAAAATCGATGCTTCAGTAGGTCAAAGGGTGTGGAGAGAGAAATGTAATTACAATAAATGCAATATATTGAAAGATGCTACCATTTAATTAAAAGTATATGAATTATGCATGTATCTCTTCCACAGCCTGTAACTGTGTGGGCTTGAGCAGTAACTGAGTATATTCAGCTCTAGCTACCGCCTGAAACCTATGGCTGCTCAATTTTTCACTTGCACACCCAGCACTGCTGGCTGAACCTTTGCCAGGAGTAAATAACATACATAGGGGTTATTTGGAGTTACTTTTGCTTTTCTGCACTCTCAGGTACCTGACAAGGGATGCAAATCTGATCCCACCAGTGAACCCCCAGGAGGTTGCAGAATGCCTTTTGGGCAACTTTTACAATATCAGGCTTAAAAATCATGTTATTTATGGGCAGAGAATTGCTGTGAAGGAAAGCAACAGATAGGACTTCCCATACCTGTCCCCCATGGGGCTATGCAGGCAGCAGCATCCTGCAGTTTTGGGGCATAAAGCTTTATGTGGAGTCCATGGGCTGGCTGAGAACTGACCTGGCAAGGATGGGACAAGAGGATAAGACTTGGTGGGGGAAAGATGCCAGCACCTTCAGCACCCCAGAGCATCCCATGGCTGGCATTGCCACACCCACCCCCAGATGTCACCATTAGATGTCTGGTGCTCAGCTCTGCTATCTGCTCACTACTGCAAGCCATTTCATTAATATAGAAGAGTGACTTTTTATGAATGCTGTGCTGTCTCTCTGAGCACAGAAAATCTTCCCTGTCAAGGCAGACAGTTGCCCTTTGTGGCGCTGCTGAGTCCATCCTGACAGACTGTGCCCAAGGTTGTGCCATCAATCTTCTGCTAAAGGCTGCTACCTTTTCATATCTTCATTTACCAAACGAGGTGGAGTGAACTCCCATAAGAGAAAACAGATCCCATTAGTGTTTGTAGAAATTTCAAACTGGCCATTATGAAATTAAAACAGGAAACAAAGTGATTGGGGAAGGAGGGAGACTCTTCTCCCTAATCACTTAATAGAGGCTCATACATCTCCTTAGATCTTGCAATTAATCATGCCTCATTTTAACCAGATGTGCAATCTAATGAAATCTGAATCCAAATGTTCATCTCTAGCTAATTTACTGTTGATTTGTTCCTCATTTCCATGACTTATGGAAAAGAGAATAAAGACTTTTTTGTTTGTTTGTTTGTTTTCATGCTTATACAAACTCTGCCTTTTTCTTCTAGGGAAATTCTGGCCTGAGTTCAGCAAGACACTCACACATGCCCAGCTTCAGGGTGAGACCTGTTCTCCTCAGCCTCTCTCCAAAATAGCTGAAGAAATTCAGTCAGGCTGGAAGCACTTGCCTGTTGTGCTACGCCAAGGTTTTAAATCACAAGATACTCTTACCAGGCATGTTTGATAAGCTGCACTTGGCTGTTTTCCTGCATGCTCTTTGGATGATGACAAGAATAATACATAATGAAGACAAGAAGCTGCAGCCTGCTCTGAGAAAGATAGTAGAGTTATTTTCTTCTCTGTACCTGGCATGGTCAGGGTTGGACAAATCCTTGAGGCCAAGCTTCACCTGTTGGCTTGCAGTGACTTGGGAAGTGCATGGACCTCATCCACTGTGCCAGGGCAGAGGCCACAGGGATGTGGGACAGAAGCCCTGGGGAGGACAGTTTGTTGTGCACCATGTGGGAGGACAGCTCAGCTAGAAGACAAAAGGGGAAGACCCCAGTGCTGTGGACAGGCCTAGGGATGGAGGCTTGGCTGCAGGAGTTGGGTCTCTCCAGGGACCATGTTTCAGAAAGAAAAAAGCAGCTAAAGCCCAGAAGAGATCATTTTCACTTTGACCTTTTGCTAGGGCATGCACCTCATTCTCTGCAATCCAAAGGCAGACAAGGCTGCAGAGAGGCAGGAAAGGACAGGAAGCTGTGATGTGAGCTGCTGCTTTTTATTTGGTGGTGTTCCTCTCCTGGTTATGTCCGTGTTGCATGTGCCAGTGCAGGCCTGGGTTCACTGTGAGCTCTGGCTCCCTTCCAGGTTTGAGGCTGCCTGCATGTTGTATCTAGACCTGGATACATGGCACAAGACTTTTAGGGATGATCTGGGATATAATTTTTCAATATTAAATAGATATTCGAGGTCAAGGTTTGAGTATGAAGCTTGGGTGAGAAAGAGGAGACATGGAGAGAGTCTGGGTATGGAATGTGTTTTACAAACTGAGTCTGTGGGAGCTTCCCACACAAATGTGAGCCACATGGAATTGAATCTGTGACTCCTGGCTTGCAGAGACCAGGGCGGTCTGGCTGTTTTCATTTCCTTTCCTCCTCAGGGCAGGGCCCATACATGCAATCATAGCAGCAATGTCTGCTTTCCAGAAAGGGAACAGTGGGAAATGGTTGAGTGGGAACTGGTTAAGAGTTCTCTCAAAATGTCTTACGGAGACTTGAGCCACTAAAATTAAGTATTTTTGAGTGGCAGTAGGAGCACAAACTCCAAGTGAAACCCCAGCAATGGCTGAACAAAAATTCACAGTCAGGGCAGTCCTACTGAATGAGCTTTCCTTGTCTTTGAGGTCTTGAGAGGCAAGGAGAGAGCTCACTGCTGAAAACCCTCTAAAATGGACAGAAACTTGGTAGCATGGGTAACTGCATCGGAACCTGCCATCTATGGGGGGCTGAGCTTCCTCACCTGAAAGGCTCCACAGGCATGGAAACTGATGTAAATCCCTTTCCTGTGGGGAAAAGATACACCCTGCATTTGTCAAGCTTGTTCAGGAGCTGAGAGGAATATAGCATTGCTTCCACTCTGAAGAAACCCCACCATTCAAACTGAAAGTTTCCTGAAAAGGAAAGCCTGAGAGTTGGCACATCTTGACTAAGGAAGGAGACTCCACAGCTTCTCTGTACAGTCTGTTTCAGTGCTCAGTCAACTACAGAATAAAGAAGTTTTTTCTCATATTCAGGTGGAACTTCTTTGCGTAAGTTTCTGCCCTTTGTCTCTTGTCCTATTGGCTGGCGCCATCTAGAAGAGCCTAGATCCATCCTCTTGACACCCTCCCTTCAGACATAGACATTGTCAATTATCCATAGACATTAATGCGGTCACCTCTCAGTTATCCCTTCTCCAGGGTAAACACCAAGACCAAGAAGAGATTAATGAGAAGTTAGTAAAGTCTTGCTGTAGCTTAAGTAGAATTTCCTGTGAAGGCTGAAGGGATGGTGGTGGTGGTGCGATTTTTGATCTAAAATCCATTCTTGTTCAAAAGTGATGTTTGAGGAAATGTGTTTTCTAATGATATCAAAGCCTCTCTGCTTTAGCACTGGTTTATGTGCCCAGCCAGGTCATAGGTTAGTGGAGAAAGAATGTCTGACAGCTGATTGGCATTGCTGGAGTGCTAGAGCTCATTTGTTATCACCTTCTGTAACAAAGAAATGCAGAAAATGAAATCTGCTTTATTCAAAGTGTCAAAAAAGTTATTCTACCTGAGTTATTTCTGTGAAAAAGAGTGATGTCCAGAAGTATTTATTGTCTCTAAAGTATATACAGAGAGAAAGGGAAGAAATGTGTCAGTGGAATGGCTGTCCCACTGTGATCTGTGACAGTTTCAGGCAGCCTGGAGAAGGGGTGTAATAAGCTGAGGGCATACTGCAGGCTGTCCTGGTCAGCAAACAGAAACCAAGGCTGATTCTACATGCTGGATGACAACTGTCTGCCTTTGTATGTTTGCATTCAAGCAAGTTGAAAAATATGGGCCATGGTAAGCTTAAAGACACCAGCACAAGGCTGAAGAACAGAGCTACAGCTGGACAGTAGCCAGAGTCCACAGGAGGTGAACAAGAATGAGCATCTTGGACACACAGACAGGAGAGGTCTTTTCACCAAGTGAGGATTTTTTCATCTTCTCAATGCACTTGGGAAGGACTGTAATAAAATAAATATGGGAATAGGAAAGGTGGAAGGAAGGAAAGAGAATAATTTAGAAGAAATAATCTTTTCTTAGGGCATTTAGACAATTCTGAGCTATCCAAACTGACTGCACCCAAATGATTTAATACTGCTTTTCTCAGCATCTTCTGATCAGGTAATGTGCAGCATTTAATTTGGCACTGGTAAAAGAAATACAGATTCTAACAAGCTTTCATTTTGTCATCAAAATCAACACCACAAACAGCTCTGGGTTTCTAGTCCCTTTCGAGTCCATTATAAACACAATAAAGGGGGCAAAGCCATTTGTGTGAACCTTGACAGGGGAGGGGGTGACTCCCCTCCCCTCGTATGCCACAATGCCATATCACAGCAAGAGAATTGGGTGAGTAATCTCGGAGCTTGCCTTAAGGCAGCTGCCTGTCTTATCTCACAGATCTCACTGCAACAAAATGTCAATGTTTTATTTCCTTTAACATTTCTTTAACTTCAAGAGATAATAATGAACCTTCGTTACTAACTAAGAGGAGATTATATCAGAAAGAGCAGCTAAATCTTTTCATCCGAAGAAACAATACTACAAATAATTTTTTTTTGAGTGAATGTAAGCATAACCAGCATTAAATAAAAGTCTGGTTAATTAACTAAAGTCATCAAACAGACCTCAAATAGATTTAGTTTCAGGCAGTGACTAAATCGATTTTATGCCTAGGAACCATCCAAACACCTCAGGTGGATCCTGCCTTTTCTGTTCCTCCAGACATGTATGCTCAAGGAAAGGCTGTCTGTAATGCCCAAGGCAGAGTATGGCAACATTCAAGGCTTAGTAAGCAAGTCTTACCCTGGCTCAAAAGATGGTACAAGGCAAATGTCTGCTGCCATAAGCTGGCACAGCTCTGTTCAGCTCGCGGCCTGCACAGATACCTTCTAAGAAACAGGAACAAATACAACCTGGTGGAAATTAGCATATTTCATCACATTTCTGAAGGGCTAAGAGAGAGGACCAAGCTGCCAAGGAAAGGAAGATAATGTCTGTGATGTAGACCTGCTTGGAAAAGCTGATATTAAGTTTATAAATAGCTATGGTGATACAGATGCTCCTTACTTTGAAAAAGGTAGGTGCTGCTCTGTACCTATACAGATCTGTAGGACAAGATACACACAAATAATATTTTTAGTGAACTCCAGGGAATAATCTTGCTCTTTGAAGAGGCCTGTCAGGCAGTAACCTCAAAATATTGTTTCAGTCCAACATACATTCTCATGCCCAAAGAGGGCAGCTACATCCGGGCTGAGGAGGGTGTGGAAGAACCAGACTGTACAGATGGGTGCTTGCATGGGGGTGATCCATCTTATCAAGCAGGTGCTTGGTTATGCAGCTGTTTCAGCACTTCTCAGTTCAGATAAGGAGATATTTGATCACTTTGGACACCAAGAGAGGGTAAGATGTGCCTTGAAATTGTGCTGCTCAAGACATCATGAACGTGGGGCATTTTCAAACCTATTTTTAGGTTTTCTGCAATCCAACCAAAGGCATTTTGCAGAAGCTGACCAACCAAGTTCCAGGGGCAAAGCAATATAACTGAGTTAGCACACAGCTGTGCTACAAACCAGATGTAGCAATGCACTGATGTATCTGATATATTGTCATATGTGCTCCTTCTGGATCTGCCATTTTAGTTAGTGTCAGCTTCAAAAGGAAAAGGATTTGCAGCAAAGGCATTATCTAAAAGTCTGAGGAGTGCAAAGCAATAAGAGCTTGATGAACAAATGATCCTGCAACATTTTCAGGTCTAGTAAGACCAACAGGGTACATTCTCAGCTTCACCACAGCTGTCCCACTGAACTCTTTCTCAGCTTGTGAGAAATGCTGCTTCACAGTGGCAAAGCTCTGTCAGATGGTGATATTTTCCCTGCTTGGGATTAGGTTTCGTAGCTAGTTGGCTTAGCACTGCGTGGGAGGTTTAGTGAGGCTTCACACATGTCCCATATGCCACTCTTCCTCTATAACCACAAAGGTCTGCAAATCTGCCTGAAAACAAAGTGAGCAGCAACACCTGCCCTGCTAAGGACTGCCCTATTTCCATTCAGATGCCATGTTTCTGTGTGAAGCATCCCTGCTGTAGCTGCTTTGTAAAGGTTTCTTTGGTCCTATTCATTTTTCTCCTTCATCATGGTGAGCTAAATAGATAGCAGCTATTTTAGAGGGAATAGGGGAGCCCCATGGCAGGTAGGACTTTGAGTTCCTAAATGAGGAAGAGAGAGAGGTGCACTGGTAGCCCTCTCTGGCACCGGTAGTGTCATCTTCCCTTTCTGCTGCTTACTTAAAGGCTTTGCTGAATTCAAGTGCATGGTAATATTCTGTGTGCTTTGCTTTCTCCAAAGTGAGTAGGCTCCTTTTAAGGTGGTTTACTTCCAAGTGCACAAAAGAAAAAAAAATTAAAGCGTGCTTCCTACATGAGCTGACAGTGTTTTCTACAGCATCTTTTGAGATACCAGGAAAGATGTGAGAATAAAACTTTTCCTTTGAAGTTGTTTCACTATTGCTTATGGTCAGAAAACAAAACACCTGGGAAGTCAAAATGTAGGCTTTCTACCTTTTTTTTCGGTTGAAACACAAGCGCAACAGTTTACTCCAAGTTAAAACATGAACAAAGGAATAGATTAAATGAATCTTCTCTCAAAGATGATGTCTTTTAAAGATGATGTGATTCTCTGCAAAGAAAAATGTTTTACTGTTCTTTTAAAAGAGATTCCAATAGAAAAATAGATTACATTTTGTATCACTTTTTCTTTAATGTGATTGAATATGGGATGTTTTTAATTATGACAAAAATCTCCATGTTAATAATCTTGATTAAAGGGGCTTTTAAATAGCTTATCTGCCTGGCTACATTCCATCCTAAAGCTCTGCAGAGCAAGATGTCTTTCATGTTGAATTTAAATGCTTATTACCCCTTTGAAATCTGCCAGTACACTTATTTGAAATATTATTCTTTCCTTCCAGCCTGTGGAGTCAGCTCACCAAGAGGTTTTGGTAATGTCACTCTCTGGGGGACTCCACTGGCTTATTTGAACGTTGAGCTAGAAGCTGGGAGTGGTATTTAAAAGCTCACTGTGACCTGCTGCCTCATCTCAGTGCCAGCCGTACAGCAAGGACCTGCGATATCTATGTGGACCCATCATCTGGAACAATGAAGCCGTGATCTCATCTGTGGGCCTCTGTGACAATAACCACTGAAACTAATGAACAGCAATCTCAGCTAAAGACCACTGTACCCCTATGGCACCTACTGAGCAGAAATTTGTGGGAGGGAAAAGGGAGGCAAGATGGGCAGGTCCCAGACAAACCTCTGTTAGATGGGAATGTGAGTAATAGCTGGAAAAGAGTTTTTCTATAAAGCCTCCCACTTTTTTCCCCACTGGTAACTCCTGTAAATGTTGTCTTCACTTTCTGCTTTCTTTTGCCATGCACTGAAAGCAAAGAAGTGTGCAGCTGTAGTCACTGTATACAGCTGCATGCAGAAACACTTTCATTTTTACTCATCTGCAATACAATTCAGGCATCGGACAATGTCAGGTTAGATGAGCAGCTCCCCTGAAGGATACAAAGCTGTAAAATATGGACAGCAGGTGCCTGCCTTGTGTGCTTTAGGAAATTATCCAGTCTGCTCACCCATTACGTCAGTGAAAGCAAAGAACCTGGTCAGGGTTAATGAATGATATGGTCCCCTGTAACTAACTGCTCCTCTACTGCCCAGTCATGGAGGTTTGAGGAACTAATCCATAAACAGGGACTGATGTAAGAAAATGGGAGTCACTAGTCCAGAGCACAAAAAGCCAAAGGTTTGGTCCCCTGCACAGTCCTCCACAAATGGTTAACCCTCCACAGCAAATGGTTATCCTATTTGCTCCTCCTGATAAGTGGAAAAATGAAAGAACTTCGAATGGATCGAAATGCTTTCACTGTTATCATTGCCTAGCAAAGGTTTCACTGTGCATTTCTTATGCTAGAAGGCACTTCATTGTTTCTGTTGGCTGGAGAGCTGGAACCAGCAGCTGAGTGTGTGCTGCTGCCTGTCAGGGCCGTGCACAGACCAAGTTTTTCTTCCTGCAGATGTCTAACAGTGTGAGAGGGTGGGTGGGCTTCCAGGGTGAGGGCAGCCAGGACTTAAGAGGAAGTTGCAGGATAAGAGAAGGTGCTGAGGGTTTACAGAAAGCACCCCACATCTTTTCAGACTCTCTGCCAGCCCCCTCTTAGGTCAAGTGCCTGTCAAACGCTCCAGAACAGGTAGAAGAAAAGCAGCACAAGGAGGTAAGACTTCTGATGACAGAGGACAACCAGTGAAGAAAAGGGGAGGTGATGTGAGCATCAGTTGATCAAACAAGGATCAAGGAAGCTCGAGAAATATTTATTTTTTTCAGTTCTGTCTACCTGTTCATTAAGCTATTGCTTGTCAACACAGCCTGCATTGTCCATGTGAGCATCCCTCAGCCCCATAGTCAGCTGTCCTGCCAAATGTTTTACATGCAATACCTATAACAACAGTCAGTTGTGGAATGGGGCAGGATGACTCTCTCTGTTAAAACTACAGCGCTCTGGAAGAGCTGGAAAGCTTCATTCTTTCCCCAAAGCTGAAACGTTCCCTTAAGAGAAATGCAAAATGCTATCACCTCTTTTCTTTAACATAATTAACATAATTTAACATAAAGCAAAACAGTCTTCTACTAAGAAGTTGTGACTTTACTTAGTTGTAGTTCTGAAGGTCAATTTCATAAGCATGAAGATGCAACTGGGAGGATGAATGCCAAGTTTTTAAAAGTAAGTGGTTAAATATGCTTTTGACAGTTGTCCCCAAAGCAGAGCTCAAATAGAAAAGAGAAGATAAAAATAAATATTGCTCAACCCTTTCATTCATTACAGGCTGTCAAATGCGACAGGTGCTGTGGAAAAACTCATGTGTGACTATGTCATTAGAAGTTGAGTCATCATGCGAGGGCAGGCAGTTGGGTGGAGGGGCTGTGGTGACTGCAGCAGCCTTAACTCTAGCATGGACTGATCTTTGGAGAAGAGCTAGTCAGAGGTAGGAGTTCCTTGTGTTTTGACAACTTTCTTTAAACTCAGAATTAAAAGTATACATTTCCCATGGATAAAAACTAAGCAAAGTATCCAACTCTGTTTTCTAGGGTAAGAGAACACTGGTAAACTCTTTGGCTAATGGCAAGCAAAATATATATGAATATAAGAAACAGTATGATGTCATGAGTTTGAGCAAAATGGTAGAATCAAAGAAGAACACTGATTCCCTAAAGAAAATAAGAAAACCAAAATCTTGTTCTTGACTTTTGCTTTGAAAATACTCTCAATACTTTACTACAATATTTCACTACAAATGAGAGTTCTGATGAGTTTGAGGTTGTTTTTTTTTCCCTGTGTTGTTTTAGCAAATATGAATGCTTCTAAAAATAATCCAACTAAATGCTGAGACATTTAATAAGAATAAGCAATGTTTACTATGGACAGAAAAAGCTGTGCTGTTTTGCAATCACTAGTGCCACACATCATTAACTCTATCCTTGAGGGGTGACCTGGAGCTGGGACTATTGCAGCATCCAGTCTCTGCCTGAGAGTTACCTGGAGACTCCACAATTAAATCACATCACCTTCTCAGCCAGTCACACACACGATACACCTGCAATGTCTTCCTTCAGCATGTGGCCAGGGGACAAAAGGCCTAAGGGAGTGGACAAACTAATTTCTCATGGGGATGTACAGAAGAAAAATCAGAGGGCAGATTTAAAGGATCTACATCATGCTGTAAAGAGTTGTTTAACTGCTTTTTCTGTGTCTGGGCTTCTGCTCATCTACTCATATGGAGAAAAATGTTGTGGCCTGAGCTTAGTAAAGCTGTTGGGTGCCAGCACAGTAACACTGCAGCTGCCTGTGGAGTGGTAAGAAAGCCTCAGTTTAGTGCTCTTTTGCTCTCCACTACTACATTTTTGGGTGGCTGACATATGTGAATATTTTACAACGTCAGGGAGAGTACGTGTGGGAGAACCGGCTGCCAGAACAGGGGAGCTTGTGTTTCTCTCCAAGTACCAGATTGATGTCTGTTTTTTTCCCCTGTTTTCTTTTTCCCCAGTTGATGAGCAATGTTTTCAGTAAATGCTTAGAGACTGTTTTCCTGTCTTAAATTGGCATAGCAACAGCATCAGAACAAAACTCAAAAACATCAGCTTAACGACATACTGAAATGGCTTCAGAATTCATAAGATGCTCCTATTTGTTTTTTTTAAGTGTAAGGGAAGGGGCAGTTGCACAGCATGTACCTTGGGCTGTTGGAAACCTTTCCTCCATGCACATATTGACTGCCAAATGAAGATAAGCCAGTTAAATGCTTATTTTCTAATTAGGCATATATTTGTAAATGTCTGTGTGAAAAACACTGAAGAAACCTTAGGATATGCTGCATACCTGCACAATAGAAAATAGAAACCAAGTTTAGTATTATTTATGACTGGGATCACACAAAGATCTTAACAAGAAAATCCCAATCATTTATCAATGCTACAATCTTTTTGAATAATTAAAAAAAAATACGTAACTGTAATTAGAGATCCCCAACTTCTCAAACAACCCTCAAATATGATGTTTTTATCCCCATACCAACTGGTATAAGAGTTTCTAAATATAGTTTATTACACAATGTTCTGCTCTTTTCGATAACTGTTTCATAGATTACTGTATTCTAGAATCTTTGGAAAAATAAACTGTGCTGAATTCAGACTTCATTGGCCTTGTGAGGCGTAAACCTGACTTTGGGATTTTAAATATTAGTAGCAATTTAAATAAATTACAATATTAAAATGTCTCTCTTTTTAATTTAGTTTACAAGTTTACAAAGCAATACACCCAGACTCTCCAAAGTTGATTGTTGTTATACAGTAGATGATGTACAGGATATTTTCTGCATCAGAGTAACTTGTTTTATGCTTGGTTCATCCCTTCATCCAAGGTTCAAATGTTCCTATGCACCTTGTGGATGCTATCAAAACCTGCAGTGAGGTTTTTGAGAGGCTTAACTCTTCTCCACTGATGTGCCTGTTTGGTACCCAAAGCCTTCGGTATAACTCACTTTCCCTTGTTATAATGTGAATAAAAGAACAGATTATCTTAAAGTCAGCAAAGCCAACGCGTGCGCCAGAGTGACTTTGCCATCCAAATCAGTGCAGGTAATTAATACGGACGTGCCTGTAGATAATGACATGCAAGGAAGGAAGCTTGAGACAAAAGCTGAAATTTGGGCTGGAATTTTCCTTCCGCGCTGTGTAAACTCACCCTACGGCCCCAGAAGCTTTTGCCTCTCTATTGCTTAAGTACCGAGAAGTCTGAGTCTTGCAGTACCACAAGTTTTCCAGTCATTTGCGTGTGCGCCTTGCTCAGTCCATTCCTCCGATGGCTGATGGCTCTCATAGATCAGTTTGCACGCATCCAGCGATGGTAAGGGGCAGGGATGCGCCGGGATGACGCCGGCTGCCTCAAGCTCCCCAGACTGGCTCTAAGTGTTCATCTTTAGGGTTCTGGGCTCGCCGGGGCTCCCCGGCAACATCCCCTCGACCCCACTCCTGCTGGCAGAGAGGGAAAAAACCCATTTCCCGTTTTGCCGCCTGGGTGGGAGTATGTTTTCCTAGGACCTCGTCGTCCTTCGGTGTCTTGGTGCCCCTCGGCGGTGGGCGGGTGCCACTGCCAAGCCCGGCGCTGTCCGGGAGCCCCGGGCGATGCTCGAGGCGAGCCCGGCTCCGGGGAAGATGCCCCGGCAGAGGAGAGAGGGCAGGGGAATGGCCCGGGCGCGTCCTCCCCAGGGTAAACTGGGAAAGGGCTGCCTCCTGGGCACTGAGTGTATTTGGGATGGGGGTCAGCAGCATCAGGAGCAGCGGGGGGCGCAGGGGTTATCCAGCCCAAAGCCAGGTTTGGAGCGTGTGCCCAGAGCCCGGGGTCTGCCCTTCAGCTGGGATCCAACGTCCCCGAGAGAAAGAGAAAACTCCACTAATACAGGAATTCTTCCCTGGGTTGTTTGAAGCAAAGCATCCCCTCCTGAGCTTTTACCCAGGACAGGCCAAGGCCTATGTTCCTTGAATCCCCTGGCAGAAGATGCCTCGGTTAGGACACATAGAAAGTACCTTTCCTGCAGAGTAGTGAGACAGAAGGAGCTTGTCTGCTGTTTTTTCTCACCCACTTACATTCACCTAGAAGATAAGGGCATTACTGCTATTGCTTAGATTCAGAGATGTCTGAGTCTGGGCTGTGCAAAGGTTCTTTTAATTGGTTGTTTCCCAACAGGCAAACTTACATAACTTGTATCATAACTCTTCAGATGAATTTTCACAAAAGAACAGGGTTTTCGCACTTTTTTAAAAAGTTTTGCTCACTTCTGAGTTCTTAACTAACTAGGATGAAATTATGTTGTCACGTGTGGAATTAATTTAATTCTGTCCATGCTGCTTAAATTCTTTAAAACATTCCTACCTAACTGAGCTCTTTGCTAATACAAGCTGAATTTTTCTGCTTTCCAGGCCAATTTTTGCACAGTAAGTAAATGGTATTTATACACAGGGAGGCCTCAACGTAATGCCCTTTATTGCAAATTCTAATAAAAGGCTGCTCTGTTTTGGCTCCTTATTAGAATAACACTATAAATAGCTTCTTTGTAATGAGGACTTTTTACAAAATGCGAAACGTTTTCCTCCAAAACCTCCTGGTGCACATTGTGCCACCATCTGGTGGTTCTGGCTTTCAGGGTAAATATACCTCCCAGAACTGCATTCATGCTGGGATACTGAAGAATGCCAGGCAGGTAAAAAAAACGCCTGGGAGAAAAGACATAAACTTTTCTTGGGAGAAAAGATATAAACTGCCTGATGTAAACTAATGCATGCACACAAAACCCCCAACCAAACAAACAAAAAAGAGAGTGCATAGTTTTAATAAATCTTGGGAAGGGTCTATAGTGCTTACTGAAGCAAAACTCTTGCTGATTTGGTGTCTGAGACTGCTGGACTTAGTCTTTAGATTGGTGTATGTTATGCTGGTGGAAAAGAGCTTGGAGATATCACTTTTTTCCTAAATTAGATTGATTTTATAGAAAGACTGCTGTTGTGAGCAGTATTGGCTGAAAAGACATAATCATTCTTGAAGCAAGACCAGATACATAACTCAGTGGCAGCAGAAAATGAAAAATGTACCAGAGCTGAGCAAAAGATGATCTAATGATCTAATGCAGTTTGTATTTGGATGATAGCATATTTAGAGTTTATATTTTCTTGCTGTTCTCCAGAAGACCTGAAGCAATACCAATACCTCCAAAATGCTCACTCATCTCTTTGGTGAGCAACTTTCAGAAATAATACATATCTTTTCCCTCCACAATGCTTTAGTGTTTCTAAGGTGGTCACTTAGGTTTTATTTTTCTCATAGCCAATATACTTCATGTATTGGCATTTGCCAGTTTTACCTTCGTCAATTCGCCTTGTAACATTGTGAAGAAATTCTGCTTGCAAGAAATTCCTAGCATATTTTCTCCCATATCTTAGTCTAAGTAACTAACACAGCAAGCATGTTTCTGTAGAGCCACAGATAGATAACTAGAGCATAGGATAAATGTACTAATGAAACCAGTGTGATTTCTCAATTTATTGTTGTTTAGTAAAGGAAAGCCCAACATAAATTACTGGTCGAGTAGATACATTCCCCATATTGAACAAAATTGCGGTAAGGGTTTGAGAAAAGTGCATATGAATTACAAAATCTGGTTCAGGTTACTGCAGTTTTATTGTAAGGAAACTGCTGTCTTGGGAGTTGTTTTCGCAGCCAGCACTGGTAGATACATACTGATTTTTCAGTACGTATTCATTTGATAGAAATAACCATCAGCACCAAACTTTAAGGTGCTGCTCTTGAGGCATGGATATACTGAGGATGTAGTTGGAAAGAGGGAGGGCAGTATGAACTTAACCAGCTTTGTCTTTTTGGGGTGATCTGGGAACAGCAATAATTTATAAAGATCTAAGTAAGGAAGCTGAGTATGAACAAATGAACAAAACCTGCTGGATCATGCACAGAGCCAGAAAGCAACTGGAACAGGCAAGATCTACCCTAACTGCCCAAGCAGTGGGGAGAGGAACTTGTTTGACATGGGTGGTCACAAAGGAAGAGTGGGCACAACGATACCTTATTAGAGGTAGCCTAAAAGTCTGTCAGCATCCCTGGCCTTTCCTCACTTCTCTCTTCATTAGTCAGGCCATGCTCTTGTATGACTAATAGGGTTTTACCCTCCTCCCCCTCAGTAAGGGAGTTGCAGCCCTTCTGAATAATGCCATCAGAGACTCTGAGATATTTTTTTCTGACTGTTATATAAACTGTGACTTATTCCTGAAGCTTTCATTTCTAGTCCAAAAGCCCCAAAAGGCACGAGCCTCCAGGAGAAAGGTGTACTTTGAGTGGCAAAAAAAGCCAAGAAAGAAGGCAGGCTGGGCCTCAAGAGATGGCTGGGGGTAATCCTGGTCTCCTGTTCTGGGAAGACACTGATAGACTGGGTGTTAGCATCAGAGAATTGCCCAAGTTAGAGCAATTAATCATGCAAGGAATCTGACTGCTGGATTCCCCTGAGGCAGTAGGCAATGGTGCAAGAAGTGGTGGAAATACCCACATCTCTAATTTGCAAAAAGCAAGAGGACTTCTGCTGTCAGAGGCTGGCAATGCCTTCCAACCTGTGGTTCACACATGGCTTATGCATGACCCATCTAAGAAAGGTGTTACCAGTACGTACAAACTGAGAAATACAGAATTCAGATAGTTTAGGCATTTGAGGGTTAAGGCTGCACACACACTTGCAGTTTGGACTCCTTCTGTCAGTGCTTTTTTTGATGGCAGCCCCAATTATTTGATCAGATAAGTGTCTTGCCAGCAGAACTGCTGGCAGTGCTGTTAGTTGCAGTGCACACCTTTCTGTCTGCTGAAAACTGAAGGTACTCATTAGAGTCTAAATGTGACATTGCTTCCCATGAGCAACCTTTTCTTGTGATAGGGACAATCTTCAGACAAACACAAGAGGTTCTACAAAGGGGCAAAAACGCTGGAGCATTTCAGTTTAAATTTTTAAGGATTTACAAGGGGGAAGGCACATGCAATAGGGTCAGTCTCTTAGCCGTATCTTCACCTTAGAAAATCAGTGCAGCTCCACACAGACAGTTATCTCAGCTGTCAAATTTAAAACGATAGATGTCATGTAGGCACAAACAATACATGATAAATATCCTATGTGTTTACAGTAACTGTGAAGTATCGCCCATATCGCAGTGTGCTAAAGCCTGTTCCCAGGGAGGAAAACCGGCATGCAGCTGACAGCTGCTCCCTCACTGAGCAAATGCTTCTTCACAGTCATCACAACCCTCAGCTAGCTATTTCTAAAAGGAGACGGGGGGCCTTCATCAGAGTTGATTATTCCCAGAAAGAATACACTGCAGACTTATTTTCCTGTTAGCCTGATTTATAAGGGTTTTCTCTATTGCCATTTTTTGCTTGTTTTCCACTGGCCTGCTCAAGTTTGCCAAGCTCAGTGAGGTAGGAAGAAGGGACTCATTATTTTGCACTTGAGCTTGCTGTTGCTCTCCCACAGCTTTTTCCATATGCTACTATGGAACATGTTGAACTCTCATGCAATTGGACTTGGTTTTGCAATTTATTTTTTACCTCTGTGTGGCTATTCCTCTATCTGCAGTGAGAGATAGCATGCTACTTCACCAGACTAAACCATGGATATGTGAATTACCGTCCTCCACTCTATGCAGCTGAGCACATTCCGGTATGAGAAGCAATCACTCAGCCCAAGGGAATGGACTTATCCCTAATGTAGCCTAGGTCTCAGGCAGCCTCAGAGCCCCATCAAAAAGTAACTCAGTACAGTAATTGATACTAAAAAAACACTTAAATTGAAGGTTATTTTATTTTTTCCAAATATTACTGACCGCTGTGCCGCCTTTTTCTCCCTCCCTTCTCCCTGAGGTTTTGCTGAATTTTATCCTGGACTCTCAGAGGAGGAAGTGTAACTATGCAAAACAATATAAAAATGAAATTATAGTTACAACCAGAAGACAGCAATCCAAACTCAAGAAGAAAGCCACTTTGGTAAACACAAGCGACGAACAGTCATGGTTTCTCCATCAACCTATAGATACCATGGCACAGTGAGAACGCAGTTTTATCTTTAATGCCTAGCTGCAAGTCCAGCATCCAAGAGCTCAAGTCAACTTTGGGGGCTCAGCCTGGGCTTTCCTTCAGTCCTGCCAGGTCTGGAGCATATTCATATCGCTGCAGTTATATTGCATAAAATACAAAGCAAGAACACGCAATCAGATAGCAAACGCTCACTACCATGGGGTTTTACCTGAAATGAATGTTAAGTCGCGCTGTACCTCCAGTCCCATCTCAGAAGTCATTAAAAATAAAAAACAATAATAAGAAAAGAGGTAAGTTTGCACGGCAATTACCGAGCAGGATTTATCACGTCCTCTTGAAGCACATGTCGAGAGGTTTTAGTGAATCGAGGCCACGGGGGCGGCCAGGGATGACTTGGTGCTGCCCCCGAGGGCTGTGCCCGGGCGGCGGGAGAAGGTGTCCCCTCGGCGGGTCTCTGCGTGGTGGAGCGGGCTGTAAGGTGCGGGAAGCTGGTGATCCAGGGAAGGCCAGCGCGCGGCCCTTGGCCGGCGATCCCTGCGGGAGAGCCCTGCCCGGGCTGTGTTGTGCCTGTGACTGGGAGCGCACCCCGCTCCCAGCGCATCCCTCTCCCACGCGCATCCCGCTCCCAGCGCACCCCGCTCCCAGCGCATCCCTCTCCCACGCGCATCCCGCTCCCAGCGCATCCCGCTCCCAGCGCATCCCGCTCCCAGCGCATCCCTCTCCCACGCGCATCCCGCTCCCAGCGCATCCCTCT
>JAWWMP010000081.1:84370716-84390921 GCA_035047865.1 Dendrocincla tyrannina | reverse complement strand
AGAGGCGGCGATGTTCGGATGTTCAGCTGTTCAGCACGAAGGCCAGCGCCCGCCGCCATGTTCCGCCGGGCCGGCCGCCTCCGGCAGCGCCGCCGGGCCGGGCCGGGCCCGCGGGCAGCCCCGGTGTGTGCCGCCCCACGGCCGCGATCCCCCGGGCACAGCATGCCAGCATGCCCCAGGGCATGGCATCCCCCAGGGCATCCCCGCGGACGGGGCCGGGGGCACGGGTCCGTCCCCTCCCCGCAGAGCGGGGCCGGCCGGCCGTGCCCTGCCTTCCCCCCGTGCAAAACTTGCCGGGCGCGAAGAGGAGTCCTGGGGTCTGTGGGCTTCGAAAGGGCGTGTGGTGCCCTGAAGGGTCAAGAAACAGAGGATTTGGGGGTGTTTTTTTTCCTTTGAGTTTATAAATGGCAGAGTGTTAAAGCTCCAGTTTTGCAGCTAAGATGCATTGACACCCGTTTGTTCAATGAGTTTGAAAATAATGAAAAAGTAAGAAAATTGTGTGTCCTGTGACCTGTGTTTCAGTGATGCTCTGCTACAGGCTGCTGTGAAATTCTGAAAGCTTAATACATTTATGCTGGATTATTTACTCAGGCCCCTGATACCGTGAATGGGGCTGTGATTTGCAGCTTACAGCATGCTTTCTCTGCCCATTGGCATTGTCAGAAATTCAGGGAAGCAAATGAGGGCTCCCAAATGCCCAGAGATGTGTAGGTCAAACGTTTGTGTGGTGATGCTGTAACTAACTGCAGTGTTCATGCCCTACTCAATGAAACACTTTTTCTACTCAATGAAGCACTTTCAGAGGATTTTCTAGTTTCACTTTGTTTTTCAGCTGGTTAAGTAAAAGAACAACATCCTATGAAAATATCTGTGCTTATACAAGAAACACAGCTTCAAAAGCAAGGACAGAATAGGTCTGTTTGCACATGTTCTTTCTCTTTGGTGTGTTATGATGCAGCAGACAGGGAATTGCTTGGAATCATAACTCTCATTGTCCAGCTCTTCCGGGTCTGCCTTCACAGGGCCATAACTGCATATGGATTGCAGGCCATAACTGCAGGCAGTTCTTTGTCTTGATATCCTCTTTACTGCAGTGTGTGTTTTACTTTACTTCTTAGTGGAGAACGCATTGCAAGGTCCTTTCAGTATCCATTCCTATGGCTCTGCATCTGGTGCCCTGCCCGCATTTATACTTAATGCTGTCACTTATGGCTAAGGAGTCACATTTTGTTCCCTAACGGGTTTCCTGAAGGGACTAAGAGCGCACAAAGACATAGCTGAGTGTAGATCCCTAGTTGTTGGTTGACTGCACTTGTCCATGGTCCTGCTGCCCTACATTAACTTTTGCCCTCTGGCATTCCTTTTCCTCCTTGATGAATGTAGGAATGTTTTGTTTTCAGTTATTCATGATACTTTGGTACCTGGATCCAGGACCATCCGAGCAATGTATTGTGTGTGTGACAAAGTAGTCCCTCATCTGAACAGCTCAGTTATCAGCAAAGCAAATGCTACTGGAACACTTTAGTATTATTGCTCTTTATTCCTTGTATTTTATTTAGCTGTGATTTATTTTGATTACACAGGTTACCCTTTCCCTACTGCTCCTCCTGTGGATCCATTTGCAAAAATCAGAGTGGATGACTGTGGAAAAACTAAGGGATGCTTCAGGTGAGTCTGAGATACAAGTGCAGATAGCTTTATGTTTACAAATGCTGACTGATGTTATTGGAGACTTTGGTAAGTGTTCCACAGTCATTTTAATAAATGTTTATTATTTAAGAACATACTGTGTAGCACAAACTATATTATTTGAGGACACTAGGATATACATCATAGTTATGGACTTACAGTTCTTTCACATTTCATATATTTTCATGAAGCAGTTACAAAACCAAAGCAACTACTGTCAACAGAATAATACTGTGTGTAATTGTTTGCCATACTGTTTAAATACTATACATTCTTACACTAAAAGAGCAGTAATTGCAAACAATTAACGGCACTTTATGTATAGCAGATTGTATAATATGTTTTACTGCCATTATACCAAAATGCATTCTTTTAGTTTTTTCTTGCAGAAATGTAATTAAGTTCCATAGCAGGAAATTTCAAGGAAAAATTATGTGTATTTTCCATTCCCTGTAGGTATGGTAAACCTGGGTGCAATGCAGAGACTTGTGACTACTTTCTAAGTTACCGGAGAATAGGAGCTGATGTTGAATTTGAGTTGAGTGCCGATACTGATGGCTGGGTGGCAGTGGGATTTTCCTCAGACAAGAAAATGGTAAGACGTGTACAGTTCTTCATGTTGTGCGCACTTTTACGTGCTAGGATATAAAAGGTTTATATATATATTTATGTATTTCATTGGTCAGAAGCAGAGTATATAAGGAAAAACTGTCTTGCTGAAAACAAAGCACCATTCACTAGCACCCCTGGGAGCAGAAGGCAGGCCTACTGCCTCACAGAAAACTGCTTCATCCTTCCCTAGCATGTCCTTTCCCTTCTTTTCTGAGAACTACAACAGTATTTTGGTTCATCTCTGAATGGCTGAATGTTATTAGCTTTTTGCCTTTTTGTTAGGAAAGCCCTCCGGGATAAGCCAATTCACATGGAAATGTTCTGTCGTGCTTTATGTCAGTGTAACTTGGACAAAAGACACATCATAAACTAAATAGCAAGTGATTTTATTCTTCCGTAAATCAGCTGACTTTCAGTCATATAAATATGTCTTTCACTGTTTAACTTTGGACATTTTTGCGTTTCTTTCATACCTGTGTGTTGTTTCAGTGAAGCTACAAATGTGTGACAAGATGACTCCTGCTAATTTAAACATATATACTCTAGAAAACAATCTTGTCAAAATTTGTTCTCTCTCTTCTGGATTTTATTTAATTTGATTTTATGCTTATTCCTGTACTTACTTTTTCATTCAAAAGCTTCACTTTTTGTCGAGTTTCAATGAGCAAAACAGAAGCATGTACTGTGTGAACTTTAAAAAACCTGAGCAATGGGTGACTTATGCAAAGATGTTTTGTTTGTGATCTTTGGTAAAATATTTGGGACTAAAATGCAGTTCATAATGCAGGTGTTCATGTACAGTAACACTCCAGGGTGTATAGAACAATACTGAGCCTATGTCCTAAACTACAAGTCAAAGGAAAGGACCATTTGTTGTAATCTTAAAAATAATAGTCTGAAAAAATTAAGGATTTAGATGACCTGGGCTAGGACCCACAAAAATTAATGGGAAGACTTACACTGACTTAACTGCATTTTTATCAGACTCAAAATGAGAAATACAAAGAAAATTTGAGGGCAGGGACTTTTCAGTCATTACTATACATATGACACTGTAAATAAGCCCAATGAGGACAGAAGCCTTTTGTGTCATAAAGAACAGTCCACATCCCAAGAAACAGTTTGTGGTTTTGATGTTGTAAAGATTTCTATAGACAAATTTTGGGAAGAGTTTAGATGGATGGCAATGCAAGTACTCAACAGGATTTTCAAAGTAGCTCAGCACCTTTAAGTATTTGTCCCCAGGCTATCAGAGATTGCGTTGCCAGTTTGTAGCTCTGAAGTACTTGCAGTGGATCTCAGGGTCCCACTGCCTTCATCCCATCAGGCATTTGTTCCTTTTGTTCCAGGCACACCAAGCAGTGTGTTAGGTCAGCTTCTGGTAGGAAGAATTAAGTCAGTGTAAAGAAAAGCTTTTGCTTCCAAATTTGCTGTCGACATCATCTAATGCCCATTAATTAGCTGGACGAAACCAGCTAGCATCTCTTTCTCTCTTGTTCCCCTGCTGACTTCATCCTTTTTCATAACTTCCAGGATATTTTGGTGTCCTGGGATGCACAGGCTTTGATGGTAAAAACGCTCTGTGTCACAACAGCTTAGCTGTGAGAAATGGGCTGTGCTTTGGAGGCCCTAATCAAAGTGGTGTGGCCTGGATAGCTACAGAAGTTCAGGGAAAAAAAACTATTTTGTGTCCTCAATAGATTTTTTTAAAGTCCTGTGACCTATTTTTTTGTCTCAAATAACATTATGCTTTTCTACTTGCAGGCTTTTGTGCTTTGGAAGGATTCTGTAATGTCATTCTATTAACTGAGTTCCACAATGCTTTTCTTTCCTCTTTAGTTTTTATTTCTATGTGAAAACAGTTTTATTTTTGCTTCTTTGTACTTAAGAATGAGGGATTTGTGCTCAGATGTGTGAAAATTAAACTTGGAAAATAAGTTATGGAGAGCAATGATAGTTTCAAGACAGAGGCTGAAAAGATTGCCTGCAGCAGCACCAAGGTGCAGAAAATGTTCAAGCATGTGTTTTACCTAGTTGTCCCCTTTTTGCCTTCACTTTTGGCACATCTTTTACAAATGCACATAATAATATTCCCAGAGCACTGAAATGCACCCTTTTTTCCTCCTTTTGCTGTAACAAGGAACTGAGGGATGATCACACTATCAATCAGTACAACATTCATCAGAAAGATGAGTATGGGAGGAGTATGAGAGGGCCTGTATTTAATATGGCACTATAGTTGTGGCAGTGGTGTTCAGTAAAATGCCACTCATCCAGCTTGGACAGTGCTTTGATGGTTGTTGATACTAAGATAGTACTCCCAAAGTTAATGCTCATCCCTGAGTGATGTAGTGCTCTACCACTTTGTTGGTGACCTTGAATAACTGTTCTAGCAACTGCTTTAGTATGTCTAAGAATGACCTCTACAAGTAATTATCTCACACTTTCTTCTGCCTGTTGGTTCTTTGCTTGAGAACAACCAACTTTGGTGGCTGTTTATGCTAAATGAAGAAGCACATATTGATTACTTTTTTCTTACATCTTAAGGTATACTGTATTCTGTTATTACATGCTGAACATTTTTCCTTTTCTTTTAAGAGATAAAAGAGATATGAAAATGATGTTCCCTTAAGTGAATGTGAGAAGATATTAGAAAAGACTTACTGTAATTTATGCTATTATTTGCCCATAATTAGTAGATTCATCTTCTCTATTTTACTAAATTATATTGGTTTCCTGTCCATGATTTGATGCAGTGGATTTTGAACACACCAAAAATGCAAGACTTCTCGTTTTTATGAAGCTGCATCCCAGAACTTCACAGATAACCAAACAAAATGGCCTTCTACATATCAATTAATTATGTGTCAGGGTAATACTGTGTCTTACATATATGTTTATATATGAGGCAAAATAACTCTTAGAAAGATCCAAAAGAGAGTTCAGAGATAGTAAAGGTAAGTAAATATCACTATCCATTTATATGCTTTTCAATCAGATTGCAGGCACCTTGTTAGGAAGACAAATATTTGTGTATATATAAGTTAGAAAGGAGGAAGGAGAGGTCCTAGGTCTTGATTAGTTTTGAATAATTAAAATTATATACACAAATGAGGGAATACTTTACGACACTTTTGTTTTCTGTCTTCCAATTTGTTTTTACCTTTTAGGGAGGGGATGATGTCATGGCTTGTGTTCATGATGATAATGGAAGAGTCCGAATACAGCACTTCTATAATGTTGGTCAGTGGGCTAAAGAAATCCAGAGAAATCCTGCTCGGGATGAAGAAGGGGTTTTTGAAAACAATCGTGTAACATGTCGATTCAAGCGTCCTGTGTATGTTCCCCGAGAGGAAACGATTGTAGATCTGCACTTGAGTTGGTACTATCTGTTTGCTTGGGGTCCAGCAATTCAGGGTAAGGTGATTTCTGTGTTACTGACGGAACTGATGCACCTAAATTGATAAATGTCTTTCAATTACATTAATATTACTAAAGCCCTCCTCCCCCTTTTTTTTAATAAACTAAAATTCTGGCAACATGAAGCTTAAAAATAGATTAAAAGGAAGACAGAGGTTCAACATGTCATGTTTTCTTGGTATATAGCTGCTATCTTCACTCCCCAAAGCTAAATATAGAACTTCATAACTAGAAGTTTTAAATTTCTTTGAAGGATGTTTGTTGTTTGCTTGAATTTCATTTGTTTATTCAGAGGTTTAATTTCAGAAAGCAGAGAAATGGTACTGCTCACTGACAGTGTAATATTGCATGCTTCTGTAGTTTTGAAAATTACCTGGCTGGCTACCTGTTTCTGTAGTAGAGTTTTAGACAAAATTGCATCTGATGTTATTTCTTTCTACCCTTACCTCCTAAAGGTTCTATAACTCGTCATGATATAGACTCACCACCCGTATCAGAGCGTGTTGTCAGTATTTACAAGTATGAAGATATTTTCATGCCATCAGCTGCCTATCAGACCTTTTCTTCTCCATTCTGCTTGCTCCTCATTGTTGCACTGACCTTCTATTTATTGATGGGAACCCCATGACAAATGGAAAACAGCAAGAATTTGTCGGTGGCAGTTTCTCAGGATAGACGGCTATATGGATGGACGATGCATTTTTCTATTGAAATTGATATCACACCACCATCCTCATCTAGCTGCTTTTGAACATAGTTAGCTTCTCAGAAGAATGAAATAACCATCTCCTTTGAGTGGCAGAGTGGTGACAAATCATTTAAGAATAATCAGTGAACACATAGAAGAATATTTTGTGTTGTGATTACTTGCTTAAAGAAAATGACACTTTTGTAAAATCAATGTGTGTGTGTGTGTGTGTATGTGTGTTTGGGAAGGGTGCCTGCATGTGTGTTTAGGTGAATTTAGTAATGGACATCTTATCAAAATAACAAAATTGCCTTCCAAATTGCTTCAAAAAACCAAACTTAGGAAAACACCATAATGCTGTTTGGTACTTCTGGAGCAGAGAGCATAACTCCAAGTGCAGTTTCTGATCTTAAGATCCAGGTAGTGACACAGCAGTATAAAACCTGCCCTTCAGTAGTGGACGGTTCTCCCACTTTTATTTTATTTTTTTTAATATATTTATCAAAATTCACTTGCTGTGGTACTTGCCAAAATTAAACTTGAATTTTCAAGGATTAGCATGGTGGTTTTTTTCAGTTGAAAAGGGATGATAAATGACTTTATTATGTTTCAACAGCCTTTTTGAAAGAAATGGCTACTTCTTTTAAGAGGGAAATATAAAGTAATTTATATAACAAGGGGAAGGGAGAATACAGCAATATAAATTCTCCATACATAGGAAAACCAGGTGTAAAACATGCAGAATATAGAAAATCCCAACAAGCCATAGGATGTCCTCCCAATAGACTAGATCAATTTTCCTCTTTTTATGAAAAACAGTAATTTTGCTAACATGTAAATACATTTTTAAGTAGTCGTGCAGTAGTATGAAGTCATTTGGTTCTTCTGTGTTGTATGCCTCTATATCTTGTTCACGTTAAAGGTGTTAAAAGTAACTATGGGCAGCTGGTGTTAACTTACAAAAAAAATAGAAATATAATTCATACTATTAGTAAGGAAAGACAGGGATTAATAAGTAGAGTAGTATTTTTAGTTCATCAAACCATGGCTAAAATACAATGTGGAAAAAGATGACCTAAAGAAGAAATACACTAGATTTTTTTATCACCAGTAAATATTACAAGAAGAATGCTAAATATTGCAGAAATGGAAAGTGTCAAAATGCATTTATGAGCCACAGAAAATTATGACAAACTCTGAGTGGAGAATGTCTGTTCTTCACATAATAGGAAGTGTATGACACATGTGCTTAGAAAAGGTTATGCATTCACTTTCCAACTTACATTAAAATTCTATTTAAATAGAATTAAAATCTAAATAGTGCCAAAGTTTTATCTAAAGTGGTACGCTTAAGGACTCTGTAACAGGATCTGGTAAAGTATGTGATGGTACTCCTTTCTCATTACTGTGCAGAATATAAAATGATGAACTAGCTTTGCTGGGTCTGCATCATTATTCACAGACTGATGTTTGTAAACTATTTTTTTAGGCTAAGAATTCTTCAAACCTATGGTTAAAGTATATGAATTAGATTGAAAATTAATTACTCTTCATAGCAAATGCTTTATCCCTATTTCAAAAGCAAGATTGATTGGTATTTTATATTTTCAAGTTGGTTAACTTGCTCATCATCTGATGAAGTATACAGTGAAGACCACCAAATAAGAAAGGTCTGCTTTGGTCCACAATAGCTGTATAATTTAGCCTTAAGATTGGCTGGAGCAGATAAGCCAATAATAAGCTTTACATCCAGCAACCAGGTGAAGTGAAGAAATTGTTAGGGTAAGTTCTTTCTCCATTGTACTGATTTGTAGGTAGCTGAGATATGACAGCTTTTTCTCAGAGCCTGAGGGTTGCTTTAACTTATGGTCTTGTATTTACTATTTGAGTTACAGCCGTTTACCTGATTACCCACTAAAGGGCTAATTTAATAATTTAAAAGTACTGAAGTAGGATAGAAATCCATTTTAACTCCTCTTTTCTTCTTTAAAACAGTGCTGGATTTAGGATAGCCTGGCTGTACCCAAGCACAGACGTATGTTACAGATGACAATAATAATGTAAAATTGTGTAACAGCTGTCAATCTACTTTCCGCATATGTGGAGTCAGATGCATTTGAAGTTCAGGGCTGAAAACAAGAGGAAATTATGCTGTTTTTTATTTCTTTTTCAGATTACTTGTCAGTGTCCTGACAAGGACTTGTCAGATGTTTTTGTTGTTGTATTTTTCTCTTGTTGAAGTATTAGCAGAAATGTGCTCTTCTATAAAAACTTTCACCGAAGCTTCAAAGTACTTAATTAGCCTAATAAAGTGTTTCTCATCAAAAGGGAGGAAATAAAAGGCCACAGCAAGCAGCAAAACAGTCTGTTATTTGGCATTTCAGCTGTTGGTTCAGTTTAGCCATGAGTTTGTCTGAAAAGTTGCTCTTCAGAGCGGGAAAATGAGGAATATGAATTTCAAGTTGACAAACAGAGAAGGTGTGAGTGTTTAGAACTTACTAGTTTGGATGAAATGTGAGAAGAAAAAGGCCAAAAGAGAAATGAAATGTCTTTAAGGTCAGTGATACTTAACTTTGGATGATACTTGGTAAGTTTTAATAGTTGAGCAGGCATAGTAACTTGTCATGGAAAGTATTTTGGGTTTTGTGTATTTTTTCTTTTTAATATTGAAAAGCAGGATTGATTCCTGTTAATCAAAATGATGGTCTTCAAGGAAATTTTTAAGTTATTATGGCATTTCAAGTAGGGATTTTTACATTTTTCTGAGTAATGGGTACCAACACAAACTAGAAGAAAAGGCCTTCTCTGGAAAAGGAGGCAGACGTTTCCTTCTCCAAATTAGATTTTTAGTGTCTTTACCGTGACTACTAGCAAAGAACTGTTAAAGAATACATTTCTAAAGTGCTTTAAATTTGAGGATTACTTGCACAGTGACCTAATACAGAGGCATGGAGTTTAGAAATGTTTAGAGTATGGTGTTCTTTGGAAATTTAACTATGATTATTAATTAGAAAGATAGGACTGGTAAAGACCATATGGTGTTAATTAATGTCCTTGAATATGTTCTTCCCATGCAGAACAAAATTCAGTTGTGACCATTGCTTTTTACATTAACCATACTATCACCCTCTTCTCACTCTGTCCATCTTATCTAGAGTGTTTTACACTCCAAGTTTCTAAGTTAGTTGGAAGAGAAATCAGTTCCTTATGTTGGTGACAGTTCCTATTGCGAAAGGATCTTGTTTTTTGACTGTAGTGTTTGAGTGGTACCCCACTATAAATAATAAGTTAGGCCTGAAATGCCTTTAGTAATAAGTGGGATAGAGGAGAGAGAAAAATGAGTGGAGTGGACAGACTTTCAGAAAGTAATCTTTTTCTTTGCTGGAGTCAAATAAGTATCTATATTTTTTTGGTATAGGTGAGTTGCTAGCTGATTTTTTTCCCCCTCAAATAAAAAAAAAAAAAAAAAAGACTACCTAATTTGATAATGTTACTGGATACAGGGTGATGCTGTCTTCAAAATTCTATTATTACAAGGGAAATAGTCTGGTTTTGAAAGATAACGTATTGATGAGAAAAGCTTGAAATCCCTCTGTGGCCTTCTGGCAATTCGTGTTTGGTTTTGCAATATTTATAGCAAGAAAATAAACACTTTGGCCTCCCTAACCTGAGGAAAACCCCAGATTAGGTTAAACGTTTTCAAAGCAGTGTTGGGCACTGGCTTTCCCAGTTTTCAATGCAGGGATTAGAGAATGACTGGTATACATCATCATGCCACCCAGGCAGATGTCTTGAAGCTCACTTAGGGCACCACATCCAGGGTCTGAATCAAAAAGAAGAGCCTTGCAACTGCCTTCATATACTGAATATCTACTGCAAAATGGAAATAACTAACAGAATGACCCATCCTACACCAAATCCCTTAAATATACAAATCTTCTTGTTTACAAGAACCTCAACATGACCTGGCAATGTGTGCTAGCAGCCCATAAAGCCAACTGTATTCTGGGCTGCATCAAAAGAAATGTGGCCAGCTGGGCAAGAGAGATGGTGTGCACCTCTACTCTGCTCTCCTGAAACCCCACCTGGAGTACTGCATCCAGCTCTGGGGTCCCCAGCAGAAGAAGGAATCATAAGGTTGATGTTGGAATCATAAGGTGATGAGAGAACTGAAGAACCTCTCCTATGAAGACAGGCTGAGAGAGTTGGTGTTGTTCAGCCTGGCTCTAGGGAAACCTTAGAGCACCTTTCAGTACATAAAGAGGCCTACAAAGAGAGCTGGAGAGGGACTTTATGTAGGGTCATGTAGTGATAGGACAAGAGGGAAATGGTTTTAAACTGACAGAGAGTAGATATAGACATAAGAAAAAAGTTCTTTACTGTTAGGATGGTGAGGTACTGGAGCATGTTGCCAGGGAAGTTGTGGATGCTCCGTTCCTGGAAGTGTTTGAGGTCAGGTTGGATAGGGCTCTGAGCAACCTGGTCTAGTGGAAGGTGTCCCTGCCCATGGCAGCAGGATTGGAATGAGGTGATCTTTAAAGTCCCTTCCAACACAAACTATTCTATGATTCTTTTGCCAGAGTTTAGATGGTGTTCTTACTGTGGGTGTTTATGTTTAGTCTTCCTCTAAAAAGTACTGTGCTTCTTGTCAGTAGCCTGTGTGCTGTCCTCATTTCGACAGATGCCTTACACCATTTCATGAGGTGATCCTGAGAAGTATTAGCCCAGTTGTACAGAGGAGTTAGTAGGTAAAGGAGGACTGGCACACATCTTTCTGCATGATTTTCCAGGTCACAATTAGACATCTGTGTCTTTGATGATACTCAGTTATTCATAAGTAAATGACTGCTGTAAGTTTGAGAGAAGACACAGGTCTCCCTGTTTCTTTCCATCTTCTCCTTTCAAAGAAGAAAATTATTCTTGTTTTAGAGAATAGACCTTCTGTCTGGTCTTAAAGGTCGTCTCTGAGTCCACTGAAAGTTTGCACCCTTCAGTACTCTAGAGGCAAAACTAAAGTTTATATGCAAATTATGTAACTTTTATCAGCATTTAAATTGCATTTTGTGACTCTTGTTTCATTGGTTTGCCACCATTGCTGTGCAGCAGGTGTCCTCCACCCCCATTTTTTTTAACATCTCCAAATACTTTCCCCACAGAAAAGTAACAGCTTGGAAGAAGGAAATATGTATTTGAGAGAATTACAAAAAGTCTATTATCACCTATTTTCAGAGATAATTATTGTGAAGGTTAGTATTTTAAACAAAATATGACTTTGTATAGCACCTTAGATTTATGAAAGCATTAGAAACGCATTTAGATATTGCTTTGTTTCAGTGCTTCATGGATCTGCGGATGTGCACAACGTACATGAATGGCATGATCCATTTTAACGCTGCCACAGCATGTAATGAAACTGGCAAAGCAGTTTGCTTGAATGCTACACAGTGAGGCCCTGTGGCATCAAATGGTTTGGAACAGAAGAGTAGAGAAACTGGTAGTAAGGATGAATGACAAGGAAGGGATAGTGGTTTTGGCATACTTTCTAATTTTTTATGAGTGACTCGTGGCAGACCCTCTCTGGCAGTCTGTATCACAAGCAAATATTACTTGATGCAATGAGAAGGAACAGAGTCTGACTCAGTGAGAATTTAGCTTTTGTGCAGGTCCTAGCTGTGTGCCCAGGGCTGATGTGGACACCAGGTCAGACTATGCTGCAAGATGTCTACTCCCACCAAACTCCAGGGTAAGAGCTAGAGGCCTGATCCTGCCTTCAGAGTTATGAAAACCTGTCAAGACCCCACAGGCAGTAGTGGCAGTCAGCTGCAGTGGGGAGTACCTGCTCAGTTTGTAAAATGGCCAGTGTGCAGGTACTCCCTGCTTGCAACAGTCTAAATATCAAAAGATGGGGACTCTAAATCTTTTCTTAAAAGCGTTCATTGTACATTTTCGATTTCCTCTAATTAACATTTCAATACAAGTATTTCTCTAGCACTGTGTTAAGGCAGCTCTCCCTCAACCTGCCCAGAACGGATATGGATCTAAGTGGAAAGTTTTAAAGAAAATCTCAATTTCCTGTGTACAAAAATCAATAAAAAAGAAAATAATTTTTTTTCTAATTATATGTCAACTTTTCACATTTTTTTCATGTCTAGTTATTTTATGCAATTTTTATATCGAGGTGTCTGATTTGCGCAAATACAGAGTAAGATCTAGCTCAGCCTTCCTTTTCTAAAGTTCTTAGTATGAAGTAATCACTTCGGTAATGTCCTTTTTTATTTTCACAGTGGGTTTGGTAAAATTATGTATGGTTGAACCTGGTTATTTAACTTATCTAATTTGGGCTCAGATAGTGAGACAAAAGCAGTGTAATTTTGAAATGTCGAGGAGGATGTGTGCAGCTTGTGGAGTTGATAGGTGTGAAAATGCAGACTTAAAAGATATTACTTGCTTTGAAAATCTGTGTTATGGCTTACCAATAGCAATGAATCCTTGCATCACAGTAAGTAATTTGAATTGCACTCATAGACTCATAGAATATCTCAAGTTGGAAAAGACCCATAAGGATCCTAGAGTCCAACTCCCTGCTCTTCACAGAACTGCCTAAAACTAAACCATATGTCTAAGAGCATCATCCAGATGGTCCTTGAACTCTTGACAGGCTTGGTGCCATGATCAGTTCCCTGCAGAGCCTGTTCAGCGACCAGACACCTTCTCAGAGAAGAACTTTTTCCTAATGTCCTATCTGAACTTCCTCTGACAGCACTTCATAGATAACCACAACTGTTGCTTTCACCCTCCTTCAGTTTCTTTTCAGTACGAATGTTCTTTCAAATCCATGAGAGGTTGGAATACACGCAGGACTTCACAGCCCCTATCTTAGAACAGCTGCTGCTCCATATAGGCTCATTCTGATCTGCAATTAGAGCCTATTTAGGAATGTCCTTAAAAGGTGAACTTTTGTATGGCATTTTTAAGACGTTTTATGTAAAGGTGTTGTACTCTTTATAGACTAGAGCATTACAGAATTACCATACTTTCCTGAGCTGTTTCTAAATTATACTCACTCAAATTCATATTTACATTTTAAAAGAAGTAATTGGATTTTTCAAAAGTGCTGAGCAGCTGCAAATCTTTTATGGCTCCAATGCTTACTCAGGGCAGTCAACATTTTATGCTAACTAGCGATCGCAACGTGTTGCCTAATTTAGTTTCACATCTCTCTCTTAGTTTTGATGTCATGCAGTTCAATTTCATAAGATGGTGTTGGTAGAAGACTAAATAATTCACTTAGGTTGTGTGCCAAGGAATAAAAATATTCCTGCTGATTTTTCACGACAGTGATTTGCAAAGTTTAGATTAATGAAAAATCTTCTTCAGAGAATTAATATGTAAGCAATGTGACTTTGCTCAAGGTATTTGTGTGCGTGTAAAGTGAGAATTACACAAGAAAGTCTAAAAACAAAAGGCTAGATTCTGGTCTGGAGACAAAAGAAGACAATGCACAGAATCCCACATGTTCCCTGACTCCAAGACAATTTGGGGAGACAGAATGATCCAGAAAAATATTTATGAACCTGAGATATTATTCGTGTGGATATTATGTTTGCAGTTCTTATATACTAACCTTTCACTTTCTTCAGTACAAAAATTAGCCTCACATTAGTCTTAATACAGTATTATTTTCATGTGTTTTTTTTTCCCAAACAAGATGAAACAAGGATAAGTTCAGTAAGTCATGAGAATATTGTCATATAGAATATTAGGATAATAGGAAAGGAAGTACAGATGCCATAGTTAAATCTAAAGGGAAAAATTCTTCTTGCTTTACTGCAGAATATATCTGCTTCTGAAATACTTGACTGCTCACATAAAAAGTAATGAATTCTTTTTCAGTTTTTCACAGTTGGTGATATGAAACAAGTGATAAGCGTTGAAGTAGAAAAAAACTACCACAATAGATTTTTTTAAAGCTGGAAGCATTCAAGTCTTGACACAGAGAGTCAAAGATGAAATTCTAAACCTGTTAACTTAGAAAAATGAAATGGTGGGACCCTAACATTTGTTGTTGTATGTGATATCCCCAGCCTTTATTCAGACAGATATATTTTGTTAGCATATTTGAAGTGTCATGAGTTCTGTTTAGGTTAAAACAGATGCCTAGTATGCCTTGGTATTTCTGATTTATATATCCTGATTTGCTTTAACCTCTTTGCAAGTAAGCAGGCTGTTGTAACTGTGTGAACTCTTGCCACTTGTTTTGTATTACATGAAGTGTAACAATTGAACATGAAATGTCATCTCTACCTTTTGACTTTGTTCAGCATTCTCAAGACCAGTATACAGATAAAACGTACAAATAAGAAACTTGTAACTATAGTGTTAAGTGGTGTTCTTTATTCTTTATGCTAGGCTCTGTTCTGTATGCCACTACCCACCAACCATGTGAAGTCAGTGAGCATTTGGTTGGGTAGGAGTGCAGAATGGAGGTTTTGTAGTCCAGAAGAAATTGCCAAACTTCTTTGTATTTATGCTCTAGTCTTTTCAGAAAAAATAACACTGGATGAATACATAATGAAATTACTGTGACCTACGGGACTACTTTACAATCAGTGCATGCCCTAAAGTATTGCTTTGTAACATCTGTTTTATACTAAATGTTGGTGTTCAAGTGAGCCTTGTTAGCTATTTGACGGTGACAGACAACAATATTTATAAAACTGTTATAATAAATGCCTTTTTAGTCTAAGAAAATGTGTTGTATGGCATTTATAAAAGGGGGGAAAAAAGTCTCTGAAGTTAAAGAAGTTTCTGCTGCTGCCCTGTGTTAGGAGTTCTTTCCTATGCCATGGTCTTGAATTTATTAGCCTGAGTAATTCCATTTAAGTCAGTGAGGCTGGTCACAGTAGCAAATTAAGAGATGTGAGAAGACTATGTTTTTCCTCCACCATAAGAATCATGGCGAAGCTGTAAATAAATGCAATAATCTCTACTTTAACAAAGTATTAACCCAATGTAGAGTTTTCTGTGGTGACCTCTGTGCTGTGTTTTTGTAACCTATTTGATATAAATATGATCAAGTTGCAGTATTACAAATCTGGGTGTTCTTTATCTACTGTTGTCACTGCCCTATTCCTTGGCCAGACATCAGCACCTGAAGCAGTCAGAACAGGCTTTTGCAGAAAAGAAGAAAATGAAATTATATTAGAAATTGGCAACAGAGAAGAGGAAGTCCCATTATACTCAACAAGCAAAAGCAGCTATGGAAGTCTCTCAAACAGGGATGCTGTGATCTGTGACATCCCTCAGGTTTGAGCAGGTATTTCAGCTCCTTGCTGGCAGGCTGAGAAGAAAGAGTTGGCTCAGGGCAACAAGAGATGTATTGCTTTTACACTGTGTGTCTGTTTGTTGTTTGTAGTATTGCTACTGTGGAGGTTTGGGTTGGCTCCCTGCCAAGCCCAGATGTTGGCCACACAGATTCCCCCTCCCAAAAGAGAAAAAAAAATGTACCAAAAGAAAATTTGTAGCAAATATATATATATTCACATATATTACAGTTATATACAATTAAACACTATGAATATACAGAGCAAGAATCCCAAAAACCCCCAAAAGGGAAAAGAGGAAGGGAGAAAGGGACAAAAATGGGTAAAAATAAAACAAAACAGATATACACAAAAACTCAGGGATTAGCTCAATAAAGTAACTAACACAATAAACTCTCACCAACTTCCCTCAAGAAAACAGTTCCTTCACCTCCACGTGGCTCTGGACAACAGCTCTCAGATGGGCTTCAGCTCACACAGATAAGAGAGAGGTCAACACACTGAGACCTGCTGTCAGCCAAGCACCCGAAAGGAGGAGAGAAGAACTTCCCCTCTTTGCCTTATATATACCTGATTATGTAAAGGAATGGTGCAGAATACTTCCTTAGTTATAACCCTGTTACCAGGGAAGGCCTAGACCAAAGCCAAGAAAACTAAACCACCACAGCTACTCAGTAGTTGCAGAGTGCAAGCAAGGATGGATCTCCTGAGTGTCACCTACTTGTGCACTGTCTAAACGATCGTAATCAATAGGGGTCTTAAATATAATGAGGAGAGGATCTTAAATTATATTCTGTTTATCTTGTGGTATGTGACCACTGATGGTTCAGTAAGGCATTTTGTCACAATCCAAGACATTCTTCTGTTATTCAGATCTCTGTATGCTCAGCTTTTGTTCCATGCACGCAGCTACCATGTTGGCTAACCTGCAAGACAGTGCTCTGCATTTTGTCCATCCACAGGTCTTACTGGTGCTGTTTTGCATGCTATTTCCATTGATTGAATATTTTTGTGTTGATGCTGTTGACTACTCTGCCTTACAACCATGCATTTCATTCCCCTTGTTTACTGAACAAGAGTCACAGTTTTCTACCTGTATTGTTCAAGTATAGCTCTGCTAATAATACTGTGTACTTGAGATATTGGACAAAGTTGTTTCTGCAATAAAGTCAGGCAGTGCTCTAATCACTGGTGTTAAGATATGGTGTTTCCAAGGGTTGGTTTTCTTTTTATTTTAACCAATATTTTGTAAATGACATTTAATTTGAAGTCTTCTCATCTTAACAGCTGAGCTGCTTTAGCCCAAAATACAAAGGTATATGCAGATGACCTAAAGGTACAAAGTTAAGTTAACCATTAACTTTAAAGTTAAGATTATTTTCCTTTGGTTCTGCTGCTATTGAAACTATAGTAGTTTACATCGAGTATTTTTTATTGATCTGAAGGTGATATTACTTTGTCATTAAACTGAGGTGAATTGATGAAGTGAGATTAACCTCAATTGAATTTTCACAAATGTTCAGTAAGAGATTAAAACAAAGTCTCTCGAGCATGATAGATTTATTTTCTAAACACACAGGCCAGTGCTGACACCTTGTGGCTTCATTCCTGGGTTATATCATAGCTTCATGTGACTATTTTGGGTGTAAATAATTAACTTGCTGTTGCCGCCATTGTCTATCTCCTCTGCTTTGTGGCCACCTCAGTGCCCAGTATTTTGTTATCATGTGTAAGAGAGCTTGTAGTCTGTGTTGGGTGCACATCAAGTGAATAAAGAGCTAGGGGTGCCTGATATCTTGAAGGGAACTTGGAAGGCTTCATTTCAGTGCACAAAATCGTGGGTTCTTGTGCAGAAGCAGACAGAAGTTACAAGTTTCAAGATATTAGTTAATATCTTGTTTTATACTTCCCTCTACATAGGAGGGCACCGGGGACTGTCAATACTTACCACACATGTACTTTTAAGTGCATACCTCTCTTCTGCACTGATGCAAAAGCATTCCTTTCCTGCCCTCTTCACCCTTGAAGAATTGCTAACAGTAAAAATACAACCCAAAAGACTGGAGAATTTCTGGTAGTATAGGAGCCTCAGGTGTGCTACTTATCTATGGCCATAAAAATGCCTAAACCGAAGTGTATCAGTGCAATTTATACCTACATGGGCATCTAATCTAAAATCTCTTACCATTTCAAATCTTAAACAAAACCGGCTGTTAAGGCTGAAAATCTGTTGTGCAATTAAGTTTTAGAGGCTGGGCTGTGTCTTTTGAAGATCACGCATCCTCTCTCAGCAGTAACTTCAGCAATTATTTTCTGATGTTTAAAGTCAAGTTCCTGTTCATTAGTATTCATGTTGTGGTAATACATGAGTTAGAAATCTTTATTTTATTGCATTGTTGTTTGAGGTTTTTCGGTTTTGTTTTTTGGTTTTGTTTTGTTTTTTTTCCCCTTTCTAAAACATTTAATTGTTTATAAAAGATAGTGAAACACATAATTGGAAGATAAATGTTTTGTTACAGTAGGGACGAAATCCATGGCTTATGTAAATCAATATTTAGCGCTTCACTCAAGTCAGTGAGGTGACATTAATTTCTGCTCCTGAAGAATATGGCTGCCAGAATGTATTAAGAAAAGTCAAAGGGATAAGGATATGCCTATGATGGTTTGCTGGCATCTCTGTTTAGCTAACAGAAGGATTTAAACTCTCTGCTCTTCCCCCTGTGTAAATCTTAATTGACACTTGCTAATTGAACTTTAATGCAATAAAGGCATTGTAATGAGCCCTTAGAGTCTGGTATGCTTCTGAACTAAAGAGAAAGTTCAGGTAATGATGCATGCTTATTACCTATTTCAGCGCCCTGCCAGGAGGCAGATCTATCTGATCAAAGAGCAATGAGTGGCAGTATCAGTTTAAGGTTCTATGAAAGCTTCTCATATGGACAACTGCTTGTAATTCCTCATCACCTTCAGGATCAAACAAAGTTCTTGTAGGTTTATAACTGCTACCACTGCATAAAATTAAAGCACTTTGTTGAACCTACATGTAATCTGTTCAGCAAAGGAAAACAAGGAGCTGCAGGGGCTAAGAGGAACCTTTACATCATGAACTTCGGTGTAACTGGCAGAAAAGGCTTTGCAGCACAGACAAGTCAGGTTTGCAGTGCAAACGCTCTAGGAAACTGTCTGGACCAACCCCCACCTATGGCTTTAGGATGCAATATAGTCACAGGAAGTGTGTAGAAAAACCTCTACCTTTTCTTCTTGGAACGATGATAGGGATAGGTCTCACTTATCGTCTGTTGTCTTTGTATTGCTCTGCATTTAAAAGCCAGGCTATGAATAGGTGTATTCCCACTTTGCAAGTTAAAGACAATTGCGTTCAGGGTAACGTCAGCTTTTGAACATCCCCATTATGCAGGAAATGCTCTACCAAAGCCCTCGTGGACTCTGATCTAACACAACGTTACGTAAGGTTAAATTTGCATGTAAATCCTAAAAAGTATAAAGAAGAAAAAAAAAACCTCTATCTATGGACTTTTCACACGTTCAGAGGTACATGACCTCTCTTGTGTTGTAGAGGATATACTGCATCACATTGAAAAGAAAGAGGAAGATCTCTCTGAGGGTTTTACGGCAGCATTGCCAATAGCTTTCTACCTGCTGCAGGTAGAAAGCAGCAGGTAGAGCAGCAGGTAGGTAACACTGCTTGTGTTAAGCAGTGAAGGGAAAACTGAGTAGCGCTAGTTCAAACATCGTGAATTTCAGCCCTTGCATAACTTGCTCAGACCAAGTCTATTTATTACAGAAGCGTTTAGACCACCTGTAAAATGTTAGCCGTCACACTCATGCCTGGATTCAGAGGTCTGGTGTATGCCAGCTGCAGGAAATTCAGCTCTTAGTGCTAGCTTATTTACAAATAGCATTTGATGCCACAGAGTGTCCTCAAAAGAACAGGTCTAAAAAACCAGACAGAACAAACTATCTCTTCAGTGGGCCTGATTCCCAGTAAAAGCGCAGATGCCTCCTTGTTAAATAATGTGGGGCCAGAACATGTTCCGAGAAGACAAAATTCTCCAGCTGGTCTAACCAGTCTTGCTCTCCACCATGCAATGACGCTCCGGATCTCCGAATTTGTTCCGCTCCCCGAGACTGGAGCAGAAGGAGCATGAGAGCGCTCAAGGAGGCTGCACTTCTTGGATGGGGATGTGCCCCAGGCTGCTGGGCTCTTCCCTGCTCCAGCCCTCGGCCGCCTTCTTCAGCAGGCGCCAGGACGGCGCTGGGGACCCTCGGGCGGGATAAGGTCCCCCGGCACAGCCCCGTCCTCCTGCCCAGGGCAGGCGGAGCGCGGCCAGCAGCTCTCCCGGGGCAAAACCACACTTCCCAGCAGCCTTCCCGCCCGGCACCGCCCCTTTCCCGCCGCGCTGGGCGCACGCCCGCGCCCTGCCCGACCCGCGCGGCGGCGGCACCGGCCCC
>JAWWMP010000081.1:84287668-84370472 GCA_035047865.1 Dendrocincla tyrannina | reverse complement strand
CCGGCCGTGGGGATGTCGCTGCCGCGGCTGGAGAAGCCCATCAAACAGGCCTTCTACAACACCGGGGCGCTGCTGTTCGCGGGGCTGTGCTGCGGCGCCGCCGTCCTGGTGTACTTCATCCTGGAGGCGTTCCTGCGGCCGCTGCTCTGGGCCGTGCTCTGCGGCACCTTCCTGCACCCCTTCAAGACCTCGCTGACGGCGCTGGGGCGGCGCTGGCTCGGCCGCCTGCACCGCTCCCGCACGCCCGTGCTGCTGGCCGCGCTCCTCCTGCCCATCTGCTTCGCCAACTACGGCGTGGAGGCGCTGGGCGAGCAGGTGCTGCGGCGGCGGCGGCTGCTGGTGCTGCTGGGCGGCGGCGGGCCGCTGCTCTACGGGCTGTACTGCCTCGGCAGCTCCCTGGGCGTGCAGGTGCTGCTGGCACAGGCCGCCCGCCTCATCTGCCAGGGGCTCGACTACTTCAGCAGCCAGTGGGTGAGTGCGCCGCTGCGGAGGTGCTCTTGAGTCAGAAGCGACTCAGCCCGGTTCTTGGGCAAACGTCGAGGCTGGCTGAGCTCTGAGGTGTGCCTTGAAGTGTTGTGAAATGGCAGCCCGGCTCCACAAGTGACCCGCTGGGAGGGGAGGCACATTCAGGCTTCTGTCTCGATGGACTGGGTGGTTTGGGTTTGTGTCGTTATTAAAGTATCGAATGGTGCAGCCTCTGTTTCAGTGTTAAAAAGTAAAGCTGTTTAATCGATAAATGTTACCTGTGGGAACAAAGTTTGGGAGACTGCTTTCCCCTATTCTGTTCTGACTAGTTAAAACTTCTGGCAGAACTCATTTACACTTTGCTAGTTATAACTGAAAATGCAAAAAATACTACATATCAAATGGATACGTGATAGCACGAAAGATCAGTAAGTTGCATTCTTCTTAAATACTGATGTACAACTACATGCTCAGATTGCTTGGTGTTGGAGACTTTAAAAGTTACCTTATTTTTTAAACAAACAAAATGCCCCTGCCCCCTTGGGTAATAGTTTTCCTGAATGTACTGACAGAGGATATTTTGAGCTTGTGTGAATAGAATAGTCTGGAGAATGTGTTTTGTCTCCTGATGGCAGGCACTGCAGGAAGAGATCTTGGCTTTCTGTTTTGAAGTGTTGTCATATGCGGGAAGATGTCAGGGGACAAGTGTTTCTGGTCTGTTTTGTGCTCAGAAGTATAACTGATAGAGACACGTTCTCTCTTTATAAAGAGGCAAGATACAACCAAGTTTACCTTCAGCTGAGTATCTAAGAATCTAAGGCAGAATCTAAACGCAGCTTGGTACTGGGGGGAAGCTTTGATTTGTTGGCACACAGTTTGCTTGATAAGTTTAAGATTTTCCTTTGTGTTGACCTACCCGTTCTAACAAATCAGTGATATTGCTACGCTAACTGACCAGGCTAAGTCCACGCTTTGGTTAAAGCTTGGCTCATTAAGCCATACTTACACTGGGTAAAAATCAGGGCACTAAAGGAAGCGGCACTGATTTAACCTCATAACTATGGTTGTAATGGACTGCTGGATGTCTGTGCATGCTCAGTGCAACTTTGTTTAGCAGTCTCTGATACTTTTGCTTTTCATTGGTGTTTCTGATTTAACACTTTTGTTCATTGAACTGCTGTAATAGTTTAACTGGGCAAAAGATAGTAAGCTCCCAGAACTCTTCAGACTTGAGTTCTTTGGAAAGATTTTGTGTTTGTGTCTGGGTAACTGGCCATAGACTTCCTTAAGCAAACCAGTTGCAATAACTTTCTGAACAAACTGCTTATGTTTCTTTCTCTTTACGAGAAAGAAACTGCGGGCTTTCCTTTGTAAATAAACTCAACTCAGCCTGGCATCATCTATACACTTTACAGTGTGCTCCTGTTCCATTTTTTTTAATTTTGTGGCTACTTGATTTGTACAATCTCAGAGCTGTAGCAGGATAACTGAATTTGGTCCATGCTGCTGAGGAGCCCAGAGTGCATCAGTTAATAGTATCAGCTTTAACTTCAGTTAAGCATCTTAAAGCCATTTAATTGCCATGTTTTGTTGCAGGACTCTGTTTGCATACATACGTTCTGCTTGTTAGCTGCCCAGGAATTTTGGGTATTACAAGTTGTTTTGTTCCTTTGTACTGTTTTTCTCTGAGATCTGAGTCCTCCACAATTCTTTCTCTATGGACAATTGTCTTGTCCCTTTCTGATTCCCTCCGCTGTACTAGAGAAGCTAGTGGATGCCTATTGTGAGAATTATGGGTTTTTGGAATATTAATTTGGTGTTCCCTAACTAAAGATTTTTTTGTGGTATCTGCTAGGCCATGATGCAGAGACAGAAATTTTCTTCTGAAGTTCCATAAAAAGCCCAAGATCTTCAAATGCAGCAATTGCACTTGATAAGGACATAGTAATCTGTCTCTTGGCACCAGTATGTTTAAGAGCTTTCTTCTGCTGTTGTCCTCAAATTTACGAAAACCATTCATGATGTTGATGAATGAAAGATTTGGAAATGGCTACTTTCCTGCAGTTTAGGAATTTACAGTCCTAGATACCTCCATGGTTAGATTGTTTGATAGCTGATTGCAAAACACTGCTTTTGAAGAACAGGATCTTAAGCTAGTCTACAAGCATCTCATTCCCATGGTCTCCTTTTCTGTCCCTTCGTGCTTTACAGTTTCTGCATCATTTTTGAAAAAGCTTGGTCAAGAAATGTAGTAGTCTGCTGGGCCTTAAATGTAGAGGCTGGTTAAAAATTCCCAATGAGTTCCTTGCTCTGACTCCAGCCTTCTCTATAGGTTGTTTGCAGGAGTCTTAGGTAGAGGGCCCTATACAAACTTCAGTTATGTATAATGGGAAATGGGAATGCTTTTCTCTATCTTTTCTTTCTTAGAAAGGAGGGGAGTTTGTCCCATCACAGCCTGAATATACCCCTACCTGGTTTTATGCTGCAGCAATTTCAGCATGGTTACCCATACAGGTAGCATACCTTCTGAAGAGTAGCCTTGGATGGCGTGTTGCCCTAGTTTTGTAGGAAGTATGCCCGTATCCATCAGTGTAGGTAAGGTATGGGAAGTTCTGCTTTGTGACAAGAGCTAAAAGTACTGTAGGCTGAGTTTTTAAACTTAGAGCAATATACAGCAAGTGCCAGCTATTCATTTTTTTTTTTTATGGACTCACATACTCATATTTATTTGGAAAAGGGATAGTATGTAGGTCCCAACAGATGTAAATAATTATATAGCTGCTCTGTGTTGGCTCTGGAGTTCATCTTAGTAAATTAGATTTGATATAATCATAATGGGCAGAATTCTCCATAGTGAACTTGTTTACCAGGCTGTCAAAACCTTTCTCTGCTGGCCAGTCTTTCTTCCTTGATTTGTCACAAGTTATTGGTCAGGGTCTGAACTGCGTACTCATATGTGTGTGTCAGTGTATTTTTATATCTGTGACTGTATTAGGTGCAAATCATATTGTTCTAGGGGTTTGCATGCACTTAGAGGACTTGAACAATCCCATCCTCACTACAATGCTGGACAAATCTGGAAACACCATTTGCCTTGGTATTTCCACATTGGAATATTGTTAAAGCACGTGTTATGTGTTTTGGCCATTGGACTGTCTGCTCCTTGTCAGGGAATCTATCAAAGACATCCACCAGGAAAAGCTCCATTTGTGTTGATACTTGATGTCAGCAGTCCCTAAGTAGCCCTTCCAAACTGGAATTCTCAAACATGCTTCCTGGCAAATGCTTTGGGTCACATGCTCTGAGGTGTTTGTCTTCCACAGTTATACTGAGTATCACTGGTGGAGGCAAAAAAGCATCTATGTTTTGTCAGCTTCACCTGATGGGGCAATTTCTCTTCTAGCAAAAGAAAGGGTTATGATTGACTATATTGTGGGAATAATTACAACTGAGAAAAACACAATTCTGATTTTTGATATGCATACAATTTCTATTTTTTTTGAGTGTCTTGGTAGCTTTTTTCTCCCCTTTCCCTTTCTTCTTAGAGCAGGTTTGCAGTTTTCTAAAACTTGCTCAGCAAAGAAAAAAACCAAAACAAATACCTGAAAAAGCTTGTAAGTATTATTTCCACTGTTTATAATCCCTTATTATTACAGTATCTTGGTTTAAAAATAATATAGACAGGTACTGACTGTAAACACATCCTACCAAAACCACAGGTTTCAGTTGGTTTTCACAACATGGTAGAGAGAAACCATGTAGAGACCACATGTGGCCTATTTGAAAACATGATGGGGTAGGGCAGGCAAAGTCTGAGATGTTGAGCGGGTTTTATTTTCTCCTGTTATTTTTCCCTTCCACATCCACCCTCAGTTTTGAAGAGCCTGCAGTGAGATACCTTCCTTGAAGTGGCTTAGGAGCTTGTTTTGATTAATGTACATGAACTACAGCCCTGGGCCCTAAGCTGACACTAGCCTAAAGCCTAAGGATATATGCTACATGATATTAGTTATTTATTGATATCTATACGTATTGTTTGAATACAATGATGTTTCTTTTTCTACCACGTCTGAAAGGAATGGTTGCTATAGAACTGTCCAGCAAAATTTTAACTGTGTTCTATAAAATAAAACAAGAAGGTGAAGAAGTTGTGTGTGTTGAGGAGCCATCTCTTGCAAAAGTGCCACCACGAAGTATGTTAGAAAAGTGGTGCTCAGTCTGCAGGGAAAGAATTTGCTGTTCTCTGTAAAACTTCTTTTTGCAAGTGAATCTTGATAAGCTTGATTTCTGAATAGTACTTTTATTAATTTTCTCATAAGTAACTTTTGTATTAAGACAGGAAAAGTGAACTAAAGGAGAAATACTTTTAACATCCATAGCCAAAGTCTTCTGGATATCTTGTATTTGATGTTTTCTTTCTTACACTGACAGATAATAAGGAAGCAGGTGATGAATTATGAAAACGTCATTTTGACTCCAGTTTTCAGAATAAAAATTAATTTCATGTGGCTTTACTGCATATTCCTTAGTACACAAGAGGAAATAGCCCATACTGTGCAGAGTGTGGCAGAGTAAGAATGTGTAACTGTCTTTCATGTAGCACTTCTTTCAACCAGCTTTGTGCTGCAGCATAGTTTTAAAAGTTTACAAAAATGCAATGTCAATGTTTATAAGGATTTTCTATTTTAAGAAAAACTAATGAAAATCTCTATTTTCCAATTGAAATTTTATTTTAAAATGTTAAAGGGAAGTGACAAGGTAGTTAGGCCTTTTTATTCTGTTCAAAATGCTGAAACAAACTGGAAAATAGAAAGCAATTTGAATTAGATCTGTAGTTTCATCAAGCAGTTTTAAATTTAAATCTCAATTAAACACACTCCCTCCCCCCAAAAAACAGAAAAAAAAGAATAAACTGATAAACTGAAAGAAAACCAATCAACAAAAACCCCAAAACCCAAAAAACCCCCAAACTAAAACAGCCCTCTCCCCCCCCATTAAACATAAACCAAACCTAAAAAACCTGGCTTTATGATATCCAAGGGGAAAAGGGCAGTCTGGAAAAAATTACCACTTCAAAATGACCATGGTAGACAACTAGAAATGAGAATTGACACCCTTCATTTAGTGGGTCCTGATTTGTTAAAAACTGAAACTTTGAAAGGTTGTCAGGGCTTATATCAAAAGAAGTAACTGTTAGTTAATGTTCTCATTCTTCCCTGTTACTCTTGCTGTGGAGTGGTTCATAGTATCATAGAATACCATGAGTTGGAGGGGACCCATGGGGATCATTGAAGTCTAACTCCTGGCCCTGCACGGGACCACCCCAAGAATCACACCATGTGCCTGAGAAGGCACATGAAGCAGGTAGGAAATGCATTTGCTGTCAGATGTTGAGTTGTTGGGACAATGTTCCAAGAAAGACTAAATCATTCCAACACCTTTGCTACCAGTGAAGAGCTGTTCTTGCTTATCCCACTTCTGACATACGCTTCAGTTGCCCTGTTGTTGGTGCCTGTCATATTTCTGTGAGCCTGTTTTGATCTAACTGTATGACAAATATTTTTTTATGAGCTTAGGGAGCTTGAGCTGACTGGATGAATGTTGAAGCTGTTGTGCAGAAGAGGTGGGACTGCCCAGCTGGCAGTGGAAGAGAATGAACTGCGGCTTTCAGTAGCAGTGAGCTATTAAATGAGCTCATCTGTAAAACCTCCTCCTTTGAGATTAACTTGTTGATAGGAAAGAAAGGGAGGGAAGCCTTTAAGAAAAGAATTTTACTCTCCAGTATAAATCAATATAAACATTGTCAGAAGTTGAAGAATAAGAGTTTATTCCTGAAAAATTATGCCAAAGCCAAAATAGTGGCCAGGGTTTTCAAATTTTTGGACTTGAACAGTAATGGGAAACAGACTGAATAATGTTGGTGGTATGGTCATTCTGAAAATTTCTAGACTTTCCAACACTGAAATTTAAAAGAAAAAATCACTGAGGCAGATGATTGAGTTTAACATAAAAGCTGCATCTTTCTGTGGTGTGATTTTGCCTCCAGTTGGCAATTTAAAGAGAACTGGAGCCCGTCAGACTTGCCTTAGACGCCTCTAAATCTGACTGCTTAAATTTACCACTCTAACACAGAAACAGATGCTGAAATTCAGGAACTGCAGTCTTACAGCTGTTTATTCAGGGACGCAGACAGTTTTACTTTAAAGGCAAAACAACATTGTGTACAATTTGTGAGGAATACTACAAAATGCAAAGGAGATGTGAAAAATGAGGTCTCTGCTATCTGTTCAGACAATTAAGATACACAAGGGAAGGAGGAGGGACAGCTTGCAGGTTTAAACTATGCTGAAGTTGTGTTATGTGGGCATTCTGCATGTCCATAAATAATAATTGTGATTGAGCAGTGATTTAAAATCTCAGAGTGCATGGTGAATGTTAGGCAAACTGACTTCAGCTTAATAAATAGTTTATGGTAGCTAATGCATTTAGCAAAATCTGAAATGTATGAATTAGTTACCTAGTTATCTCTATACTCCTATAAATCAAATGTATAGGCATTTTGGTCTAGCATGGAATTTTATCAATTTCGGTTTCATTGCAGTAATTGCAGTAGCTTAATTTTATTGAAAGTAGTATCTTTTATTCGTGGTTTCCGTTATGTCAGTTCTTGAGAAGGACATATAATACTAAAGACACTGTTAATATTCTCACGCTTTTGTATCCAAAACCTTTGGGGACCATCCAGAAAATAAGTGGGAAAGGTTATGCAACATGCTTTTGAAGGGTTAAGAAAAAAAATAAAAAATATGCTGTTGCCAAGTTAGTATGGGATGAAATCCTAGTCTGTGTCAATGTAAGTTAATTTGCTTTGTCAGTTGCTTTCAACTATGAATTGTTGGAAGTAGGCTACCCTAGTTCCTGTGTAGTGGGTCTTGCAGTGAAGGGAAGTGCTTGGCCGTAACATTAACAAATAAAGGGTGTCACTGAAATTAAACTTCTTTCACCAGTCAGCTGACTGCATAGTTTTTTTTTACACGGCTTCAGGATTGTTATTGTTTGATCTTTGGAACAAGGCCACTTTTTTATTTTTAAGTAAGCTATTCCTCTCTATTCAATAGAAATGAGAAATACTTTTACTTGGGTCATTTGCTAAGCTTTTAGAAATGAGAATTGATAAGTTATTTTAACTTACAACATAAAAAAATTATTGAATACCTAAACCCTGTAATGTTCAGCTACATGCATGGCTAAAAACAGTACAGTGTGTTTTGCTTTGTTGGCTGTTAAACAGAGGCTTATTCCCTGTTAGCCTCCTACTTTTGTCATGTTTTAATCAGAAAGTTTAAATTACTGAATGTACTGAGTCCCCCGTTTGTAATTTATCATTAAATTTGAAAGCTAAAGAGTAAAACTGGATAATGGAACGTTTATTGTAAAAAGATTCTGTGTAGCTCATGTTAGGAAGTAGGATAGCATCTATGTAATGAGTTATCTCTTGCAATTACAGCTGTGCTGTGGTAATGAGTTATCTCTTGCAATTACAGCTGTGCTGTGAAGTGCCTTATGAGTGAATTTATGTTACAAACCTATGCTGTTAAAGGAGTGATGCTGTGCATTTCTGATAAAAAAGGTTTTGTTTGTTTATGACTTTAGGCTTAATGTTCATGGGTTATGTTAGTTTTAGACATTTGCCTTGAGTCCACACTTGACCATAAGCATTATGCAGCTCTGTTGGCGAAAAGCTAGAGCTAGATAGCAGTGAAGAGTTAGTGACCTGCTCCAATGAGAAAGATTAGTACCTTTGTTCACCTATCTTAAGCGATTTTGAGTTACCTTACCTGTGTGATCATTCCCTGAAGTTACCAGAGACCATCACTGCTTGTCTGTTCAGTTCAGTACAATTAAGATTTCCTCTACACCAATTAGATACATTGGAGTAGTCACACAAACCCTGCTTTCCACAGGGACTGTTGTGTCTTCAGCCTGAGTCATGAAGTGCAGAGTGAAGAGGTGAAAACTCTTTTGGTGTGTTCTGCTTGATTACTTGTTCCGTGTCTTTGCCTGTACACTCTTACTTCTTACACTGATGTCTGATTCAGCAAATGCTGTTAATAGAAATTCTGTTAAGCCTTTATTGAGATTTATGGATTTGTAAGTTTAAATTTGAATGTGTACTTAACTGATTTTAAATAGGGAATGTTTGTTGAATTTGAGCCAGAGTTGTCTATTTATTTTAAGAATGCAACACTGATTTTTATTTTTACATGTCTGTGTACTTGTTTTATTTCATACCTTCTCCTATCAGTTTTTCACCTCCTGTTTCCTCTTCAGGTGTCTGCTTTCTTCTTTTCAGCATTTTCAAGCTCAAATTCTTCATCTCAAGATTCTTAATTAGAGTTCTATATTGTCATATATCTGATGAGCAGAGTTGTAGAAGGCAGTTAGAAGCAGCAAACGCAAAATAGCCAATTCTGTTTCTTCATATATTGTCACTGATGACTTTCTGTCTCCTTGTTTTTTTAGTTAAATACGATAAAATTACATGTCATAAGTCATTTAAAGGCATCTCTGTTTTGTGGAGAACAGCTGAGGAACAGCAGTTTTTGTGGTGCTTCCTAGTGTCTTCTTTGGCTTAAAGTCCCTTTGTCTCTTTGGACTGGAACACGGGAGCTGGCAAACTGCTCCGTGCTGAAACAAGTGGCTAGCTCTGTCTCCCCGTTGCCCCATAGGTGCCACTGATGATCCTGTTTCATTTAGGTTCTCACCTTTCAGTAATAGTTCCAGAGGAATTGCTTTATGTCAGGTGTGAGATCATCTTCCTTCAGGGTTTGTACCCAGCAAAGCATGTATATCCCCTCACGTTAGAACCATACTGAAGGCATACCTGGCCTGCTCTTACACTTTATACAGACTTCGTAGTTCTCCTACATGGAGAAAAAACTCTTGTAATTCCTTGAAATGTGGACTTCTTAAAGACTTAGAAGCTGGCTTCAGTTCTCTCTCTGTGTCTGTTTTGTGGGGGTGTGCATGTGTGTACACACATAGAGGAGTACAATAGAGCTCTATTTTGATGTATGTATAATACCTATGTGTATCTTTTTCTTACAGATATGGACATTGGTAGTTGGTTACCTGCTGATGGTTTCCTTTAAGTGGAATATAAGCACTGAACGTTACTTAAAGGCAGTCTCTGTTCCTGTCTGGATTATGCTGCTCTTTCACTTAGGTGAGTATCAAGAAGCTGTTATTCTAGTGCCTTCAGGGGGGTTCTGTCAACAAAGCTCCTTGTTCCTTTTTCTGCCAAATCTGTATAATGGGGTTTTAGCTGAAGTGCACGCTGTTTTCTCTGCTCAGTAATTCTGTCTGCATGTGTTCAGAAGGGAGCATTGAAGTAGGGAATGGGAAGGCATCAAGATGCCGAGCATCATGTGTCTTCAATTCTTTCTGCCTGGTTTGTACTCCTCATGGTTTTCCCTTATTTGGTTTACAGAACAGGTACTTACTCCTTGACAATGAGGAAGGGACAATGAGGTCACGTGTGGGTGGCTTTAGACTTTCGCTTGTGGTAGTATTATTATTTTATTGAGCACCTGCTATTAACCAAGGCTGAAGCTGTGAAATGCATTCAATAGTAGTAATAGAAGCAGAAAAAATACTAAAATTCTATCAGTAGTCAACAAGCATGTCAAGATGATATCAGCAATATAAAATACATTTGTCAGTAATCTATATAATCTGTTAATACAATTATAAGATTATACTAATCTTTTAGATTTATGTTACACATTTAATATAACAGATTATCAGTTTATATTCTCATATCAGCGTTTATGGTGAAAGTACCATGCAAATAATAGAAGACTATCATAATGGATACTTTATGATTTACTTTGCTTTAGCAGCAGGTTTCAAGGGTTGTTCTGACCATGGGGGGATGCTTTTCTGAGGTTTTAAGCCACGTGTTGCTTAAGTTTTGGCAGTCTTGTATTTGTTGGAAGTACAGGCTGAATAGCCAAAACCCAAGAAGGCCCTGCTCCATCCCGCTCTACAGAGATCTATCATGAATACACATTTTTGGGGGGAACTTGATTTGCCTCTGATACCTAAAATGTTTTCATTCTGTGTGTATTTTGTGTGATTTTTGCAAGTTGTTTTTAAAATTGTTCTCTGTATCAACATAGTTTAAAGTCACTGATGTTCGGTAACTACTTGGTTTATGCACTGAGAAACTTGTTTACCTGTGTTTTCTATTTTTCCTTTTTTTCCATATAGGAAACTTGTTTGTTTTATGACACCTCTTTAGTTTTTTCCCAGGTTGTTCTTGGTTGTCATGGTGCCTTTCTAGTTTTGCTAAATGTAGAGTTCATTAACGGTGTAATTTTCCTTATAAAAAAAAATAAATTTCCAACACTGTATCTTTCAGCTTCTGTGGCAGGTTCCTGGAGAATTCCTGTGTTTCTGGTTATAGTTGTTCTGATGACTGTAGGCATGTTGCATGAGCAGCAGAATGGAAAGGAGTCTTCTGGTAAGGACAAATCACTGTTTCTTTTTTTGTTGGATGCAAAGGTTCTGTAAAGTCACATGAAAGAATTTGGACCATATCCCTGTAAAAATGTCATATGGATTTCAAGAATTTGCCCTAAGATTTTTAGTGTGTTTGCCTCAAAGGGGTTTACTAGAGCTGAAGTGAATCTTTGATTTTTTATATAAAATTATTGCAATGGAAAGATGTTTCTTTACTATGGTAGAGACTCATTATAAAGCCTGAGTTTCAAACATAAACGTAGCCCAGGATATTTGAAATCGGGCTAATTTTGAAAGAAATGAGCAATATAGGTTTAGTAGCTCCTATAATACTGAGTGTGAGAGAAACTGAGACAACTCCATTCAGGAAGTTTCTTATATGCAGTCATTCATGTTTAAAATACCAGTTTCTTAAAACAATAGTTTGTGTTAAGACTTAGAGAAGAATAGGTTTTGCCTGTTGTGAGTCAGTTTTGCAAAAACCAAACATCAGTTGTTCCTGATGAAATTTTTTTCCCATCTTGGTGTTTTAGTTGATTAGTAAAATTGATTAATTGGTATTAAATTTTTTGAATAATCAGACTGGCAGCAACCATGAATTCCTTGGTTGGTAGCAGTTCATTAGCAAAAAAAGAGCTAAGCAAATAACTGGTTTTGAGTTTTGGCTTCAGGTGTATTGCAGTACTAAAATTAATAGCACTGATTCCTGTTCAGTCATACTGACTACATATAATACATACTAAAAACTAACAGTGTCTATCCATGTAATTTCTTTTGTTTGACAGTTTCAGTGGATATCAAACAGCAAATAAAACATTATAAGGCTTAAGCTTTTCTTTATTTATGTACACCTATATATTTTACAGGGGCAGAGCTTCCTGGTCAGATGATTTCCATTGCTGCTTCAACAATTGCTATGGCAATTTCAATGACAGAAGATGAGTCCAATAATGAACATTCCTCTCAACCCTCAGGTGACTGAATACTCTGTAAGAAACATTTGAATTTGCTCTAAAGACATGACATTGAAGGGAATTAAGAACAAATTTCAAAGTAGTCCCTGTTCTCTTCATTCTGTCCAAAACAGTACATTTAAACTTCCCTTGTGAATTATGTTTATCTGTATTTAAAAATGTTTAGAAGATACTAATATAAAACTGTCTTGCAAAGGATAGTTTATGGGGCTGTCTATGTTTTGAAGGCCTGACTAGAAGGATTTATTATGGTTTTAGGTTTTGCTTTTTTTTTTAGAAGGTTTTTTCCTTATCTTTATTATTAATTTTTATTTTCCTAGCCTTTTGATTTGTTGGCAGCTACGTGATATAACTGGGTTTCTGCACCAGGTGCAGACAGACTGGAGTAATTTTGTATACATCATAGTGAGGAAAACCCCTCATTTTAACTATGGCATGCTCAAAGTTCTTCCTGTAGCGAGTTTAGTTGACAGTCACTTGAGTCACATGATACTTTCACTTGCAATAGCACAACTGGCTTGAAAGAGTTGCAAAGAAGATGTTTAGATGTCCATCACTGCTTTTGAACCTTACCATTGTTTTTTAGGTAGGTCTTTGATGGAATGTGATACTAGAAAACTAAGCTATTATTGAGATCTCTAGAAAAGGTTTCATTCATTTCCTACAAGTAGACCAAACAGATAATTCAACTTGACAGAATGTGAACTTAAAAAACTTAATTTTTAAATTAAAAAGGCAGCTTTAGACAACTTACTCTTTTCTTACCTTGGTTTCTACATTTTACATGACTGCCATAGAAATAAACATGGAACCCCATAGAAGTACATCCTGAAATTTGAGATGAGAGCATCATGGTGACAGTTCTCTTATATTTCTGTGTCTAGTCTTTAATTTTGGAAATGGGATTTTTTTTTTGTTTGTTTTTTTGGAGCTGAATTTTGTAATCGGCTCCCACAGCATCCCACAATTGTGCGATGTAAGTGGTTGTGTTCTTTTCTGCCTTTTTTTTTAACTTACCAGTTTTATTTTTTTCACTTAAGACAGTTTCCTTTCTGTTTTCAAGAAAAGAAAACTACAGCAGTTTTACAAAGTTGTCTTTTACAGTGAATGTGTTTTTGACTTATCTTCTGGAAACAGTTAACCAGATGGGTCTTTTTGTCCTGCGAATTCTATTGTTGTCTTCCTTCACAACAGGAAAAAAACAAATATGGCGTTTCCTGTTAACAAATACTTCTGTAACAATCTCTTGGAATTTAGTAAAAAATTCTATTCTGCGATATGTTAAGCATATGTTTGTCCTTCTTCGGTTTGAATCTTTTGTGAATGGCGATGAAACATTTTTCTTGTACAGACAAAGGTTTTACCTGTGGGTTTAAGAGCCTACAACTTTTTTGGTTTCCCTTATACTGTTAAATCAGTTACAGAAAAATCACTACTTTGTGGTTTTGCTCTTCTCCATATGGCTTAAATTTATTCATTAAAAGATCATGAGGGGAAATAAGCTGTGTTGACTTTATAGTATTTTCTGAACACTTGTGTTTTTCCACATTGTTTAGTTGAATACTGGTGTTTAGTATTGGGGGCAAAGAGTTTAATGACACCAGTGTAGGTGGTCCTTCCTGATGTTCCAAGAGTTTCCGGAGTATGCAGTATGTATCTGCATCTTACAAAGCAGATACCACTGCAGTACTTTGTAGGCAAGATTCTATTGTCTTGTTGGCTTTGGATATGACAGATACTTAAATCTAGTCATGACTCTTACTCTCCCTTTTGCCCTCTGCTTCTTTGCTTTCTTAAAAAAAAAAAAAGAAAATAAATTCTCTTGAAATTATGGTAAGATGTTATTTGTCGAGGGGTGCCTTGATCCTGATGTTCTGAAGACTTCTTCCTTAATAATATAGTCACTGTTTTCCTAACTGAGGATTTTATTCTGAAGCCCTACATAGAGATACAGACAACTTCTTTCCATTAATGCTGCTGTTTCTTTATCTTCTTGAGTATGAGAATAATTCCAAATTCTATGACAACAAGAAGCTAACATGACAGATAACATATTGTGTAATGAAAAGGACATGTCTTAATAGGACACCTTGGGAAATTTGCTTTTTTTGTTATTGTATGCAAAGAACTACCATACATTCTGATTTTGCTAGAATTCTTTACTAAGCATTTTGTTAGCTGTTTAGACTTTCATACTTTCATTAGCTGGAAGATAGAAAGGTGGTTTTCAGGTTTCATCTCTGAAAATATCATGAAGCACACTAAAAGGGATTTTACGAAATCTGAAGTTACTCTGAGTCACTGTAGGTGTTATTTTCCCATTTGTGCTGACAAGGCATTCATGCCTTGGTTTGCAGACCATATCATGCCAACAGAATGTGACTTTTTTAATTTGCAAAGTTTGGTGGTTTTCTGGGTGGATCAGCTTTGTGAACTGACAATACGTTCATCTGAATGGCAGTTCTGGTGCAGGTGTGTGTTTGTCATGGGAAGAATACTGGGTTGTTGGCAGTGCCAATTGAGTTTTGTTTAAAGTGCTGTGGAACCGCGTTCTGAAAAAGTGTTCCTGTCTTAGGGTCCTGGAAGATTTTATAGTCCCTTTTTATCCCCTCACCTTTTTCTTATCTGTTTTGCATTCGGTATACAGTTTGCTTAGTAGGGAAACTGTAAGGGAATAAGGCTGTTTAATTGGTCCTGCTCTTAACATTACTGTTGTTATTTAATTAAGATTTTCTTCATTGCAAAATTATTTCCATCAAATTTTTCATTACCAAAAGAAGGAATTTCTATTTTGTCTCATAAAGGTGACTCTACTAAGGACTTCTTGGGCAAAAAGTGTTGAATAACTTTATCTTAGGCATAGACTTCAGCTTATTATTCTGCTTTGGCTTTTAGCACTTCCTTTTCTTTGATAACTATATGAATTTATACGTGTTGGAATGTTGCTTTTTATGTTGACTGTATTAATTTTGAAGCAAAGAAGTGTTGAATAAGTTGAATTGATAGAGGAGATTTCTCAATTATGGATGAAATTTACCTTCCTTTAGTGCATCCATTTGTTTCTGTTAGAACTGTTCGACGTCATTAAAAGTAGACTGAGGAGTACAAGGAAATCATAGACACTCTTTCATATGACAAAACCAGTTTGTCTTTTTAGGAAAATTTCTGTCTAAAGGTAACTTTTTCTCTCCCTTTATGAAAAATGAACTTATGTCTTTTCTCAAAAGCATAGTTTCTGTGGTAGGTCTGGCCATCATTCTTTTGAGACACGTATTGGTTTGCCAAGAGCCACTCCACCTGAAGCTTCTGCTGTGTTTAGCTGCTTGCAGAGCTCCTTCCTTCAGGTTGCATGCTGTTATTCCTTTGTAAACATTCTAAAGTTCCACCAAATATGTAAACAACAACCAGCTGATGTTTGTTGTCATCCCAGTGTCCATCAGTTGGATGAATCAAGATCTGCATTATTGTATTAGTGTGGTGGGGGCTGTATTTATAAGCTCTAAAAATGATTCCACTTACTTGTAGAACACCAGTGCAGACATCTGCAACAAAAGAAGAGTGTTCATCCAGTGTGTGAGGATGCAGAGTTTGTCACTGACTGCTACTGTACACGTATGACAAATTGGTCTTGTCTTTTTGAACATTCTAGCTGTCATGTTTTAGGCTAGAAATGGCTTTAGTGACACGTTGCAGCTAAAAATGCGTGTGTGGAACATGAGTTGTTTGACTGATGTGCATGCACTGTGTTGTAGTACAGTTTTTACAGCAGCTTTTCTTCATGAGAAAAGATGTGTTGGTTTGACACAAGTCTAGTGAGGGTTGTCTTCATTGTTTACTAACTGTGGTATGTACTAGCACAATATTCCTTTTATTCTTCAGCACAGAGTAGCTTTTCAGGTTTTCCGGTGTGTTTCTCCACTATGGCTGCAAATTTTTCTCAAGTAATGGTGTATGGGAAATGTGTGCATTTTGACACCAGCACAGAGACTCAGCAAAAGTTAATACTGGTGTTCTCAGGGAGAGGTTCTACATTGAGTGGCTGAAGATGAAATTGGTGTCACCCATACTAGGCAGATTTGCCAAGGAGAAAGTTAAATAAATAAAAAATTGGCCATATTCTATATACTATAATTTTAATTTGAATATAGTATTTTTGCATGAAATGACTATTTACTGTTCATGTATAAGGGTCCTTAACACATCAGTTCACATTTTTTTATTGAATTTCATGTTTGCTAACTTTGGAGTGAGAGAATGACAACATTTGTTACCCACTAATTTAAACTTGATGTTACTAATGTGTGTTACACAAGCAGGAATTTAGCAATCACAGGGTGAGTGCTATATTTGTGTTGTAAGTGTTTAGGAAAAGTAGTAGTATAAGAATTTGTAAGATACAAACTTTCTCTTCAGTGTTTGCTCCATATTATTTTTTTGTTTGAATGAGCTTTGAGCAAATCTAAGATTCCTTTTTGAGCACTTGAAGGAACATCAAAGATTTATTTTAAGACTTCAGATTTCTTTTAGAAGTGAGTTATACTTTGTGTTTTTTATGGTTCTTTGATAAAATACATTTGGCTTGTAATTTACCTGTAGTGACAGGAGGTCTCTTAGGGGCTGTAGCAACTTTTGTTCTCTTCCTGGCACTGTTTGGTATGGTGTTGCAGAATGTGGGAGAACTTATGCAGTCCTGTTCTGCTTTTCAAAATGCAGATCAGTGCCAAGTGTCTTTTAGAGAAATTACCAAAAAACACCCAACCTCAAAACAAAGAACAAAGCACAGCTCCCTGTCCCCACTTCTCCTCCTCCTTCTCCAAAAAAAAAAAAAAAGGTTAATTTGGGAATAGGGAGCATATTCTGTTCTGTGGTAAATATTAATGTGATGATTTCCACTTCTTTGTTTGCATGTGTTTGTTTTAGGAGCAACCGAAGGCGATCAGCCTGCACGTGCTTCTCCATCTTTCTCCTCTTCATCTTCTTCTGGGAACAGACAAAGACCTGAGATTGGATCTTTCCTTAGAAAAAAGAAAACTAGTGATATTTACTTCGTTACACTTGTGTGGGCCATTGTCATTGTTCAGATCTGGCTAAATTTTTGGATTGTGCAGCTCTTGCCAGTACCTTTTGCAGGTAATAATCCAATTATTAGAAATATTTGTTAAATGGTGACTTCAGCTAACCTTAGGCACTGTGTTAAATACAATAGAAGGAAAACCTTGTAGACTTGTATAAGTGGTAAATTAAAAACTTTTTCAAGGCTTGTTAAAACAAGATGAATTAGCTTCAAATAGCTCAATGTGCACTCTCCGTTACCATGTAGCAGACAGCTCTCTGTTGACTGTTGCAGTTACCTGAAATAATGTGGTGCCGTACTATACTGCTAGTTTAGAGTACTTTTTCTTCCTCTTGATGCCATCTCTTTCATATTCTTACACCTATAAAGAATATTTCAGCTGTTATTCAGTAGTGAAGTTTTGCTAATGTTAACTTTTGATTTCTATTAAAAAAGGTTTCTAGGCTCTGTGGACAAGTTGTGTTGGCCCCAGCTCGTGGCCAAGTACCCACAAAACCAGTCACTCCTTCATGTCTTTTAATGTGGGCTTATCTGTGAGGTGCAGTCCCTTTGTGGAGGTACCAGCTCAGACTTCTCCCTATCCCTAGGTGACAGTCCCTTCAAGAGGTATACCTGCTCCAGCATGGCTCCTCCGCAGGCTTTGAGTAGTGTGCCTGTTCCACTATGGAGCACTTCTGCTTCCATGGCCTTTTTATTGCCTCTGTTTGTCCCTTTGTTCCTTCTTTTCCCTTTAGTCACTGGTTCTTTCTATGTTCCGTCCTCTTCTCCCTGTCTAGTCTTTTGTGTCCTTTCATAGTGACATTTTCTCTGAAGGACCACATGCCCTGGGGTACCTGCTGGGCTCAGCTTTGGCCCGTGATGGATCTGTTGTGGAGCTACCTGGAACTGTGTCTCACATGAGATATCCCTTCATCTCTCCCCATGGAGGCCACCCCAGAGGCCACCCTGCTACCAAAACCTTGAGATTTGCACACAATACACAAAGCTGATATAAACCATCTAGTTGTGTGTCTGGAAATCATGGCTGTGGGGCCGTAGACACTCAAGGGGCTGTGAACTCCTAGAGACACGGTGAAAGGAACAGCTGCACCTTTGGCTGTGGCACTGTAGCAGCAGCTAAAGGGTAATGTGGTGACTAGGCATATAAATAGCTGAATGCTGGGTAAGAGGAGAGGGGGCTTTGACCTTTATTTCATTCCAGTGTAGTTACTACAGAAGAAGCTTCCCCATTTTGGTGCATGGGCATCATGGGAAATGGTGGTCAAAAGTGATAAAGGGATTAAAAAATGAATTTTAGACTTATTAGAAGCAGAGTTTATGTGGTTTACTTTATTGAAATGTCAAGGAGTGAATTAACTGCTGTTCAGAAATGCCTACTTGGATGGGAGGAAAGATGTATGCAACAGTTCCGCAGTTAGACAGACGGCAATGAATGGTTTTAAGCTTGAGCCAGACAAATCTAGATTAAAGTGCACATCTATAAATGAAATGGATGAATACTGTTGCTGCCAGTCACTAGGTCTAAAATAACTACCCAAACAATAAACTTATGCCAAAAGAGAAATTACTTTTGGGAATATTTGTGACTTGTTGCCTTAGCAGTGGCACTGGACCATTGAGAGCTTTTTCTCGGCATATAACTGAATCATCGCAAAAATATTACAAACAAGCAGTATAATGATGAACAGAGCCAAATTTAGAACAGAGGATTACGTTAAATGTCAGAAGGTAAATTATGATAATCTGGTTTATCATCATGAGAGAGATAATGGTAAAAATATTTGGAGTATAGGAAGGCTTATAAAATAAGCTTCCTTGCAACTGGTCGAGTTTAATAACTTGAGGCACTTCTGAGGCCTTAAGAAGAATGCTTCTAGTATGTAAAAAAGAAAAAAAAATACCCTCCCAAAAGCTTAAATAGAAAATTGTTAATTTCTCCAGAGTTTCTTATATTGGTAGAGAGGACTTACATGAAGCAGCATTTAGATTATTAGAAACATCTCAGTGCCGTTAACATTTTTCCTGGAATGCATTTGCACTTTGATCAAATGATATGGTCATTTAAAGTTGCTTAGTGTAGAGGGTGGAAAAATTATACCATATTTATACTATAAAGTGAAAAGGTGAAAAAACTGCTATGAATTGAAAAACTAATCAATAAACCAAGTTATGCAATACTTGTATCATTTTGTGTAGTGATGTGAGCCAGGGAATCCTGGTATTGCCTCTTTTTAAGATCTTTCATTTGTTTCCTTGCTTGTTCTGTGTATCTTTTTTTTTTTTTTTTTCTTTTTGTAACTTCAGGTAATTTTCTGCTTTTTTCTGCTTCCCGGGACGTTTGGAATTTCCTACTAAGCAGCCTTTCTCTTATTTTGCTCACAGCTTTCTAATAACAGTCCTCATTTAGCTTTTTATCTCGTCTCTTTATAACTAATTACAGTCATTTGCTTGATTATAGCACCTCCTGACATCACCTTTACAATGAGTGTATATTCAGTTATTTTAGATGATATTGTTTAAATACTTATTTTTAAATAATAGTGGAAGGTTAGAATGCCATTTCAGGTGTGGGTGTTCACCTTGTAAAATGCAAGCTTGCCCAGTTTTGCTGGGAAGTAGTTTATGTATTGACCATGACTTGCATTTCATCATAAAAAGCTTCAGCCTGTAAGTTTGGTACTGGAACTTGCACTGTATTTTCTCCTTTTTTTGTATGTTTGCCACATGATTTTAGTAGAAAATGTTTTGGATTGCTGTAAGAGAATAAATCCCATATTTGCCACATGGTGGTGCCAGAGGGTAAGTGAACCAAATGTCAGCAAAGTTACACTGGTTCTCCACGAAAGAGAACATAAACTATCACAGGTGTGGCTTGCAGATAATAGGCTCTTGTGGAACTTTGATAAATGCCCCGTGTATAGTAAAAGTTAGCCTTTTAGGCTATGCATGTCATTTTATGCATCTCCAAGTAGAAGCAGGATGTGATTTTTTGAAGATGAGATGGTGTACTGCCAGCAATTGTGGAGTTGATGTATGGCATTAAGTAATTAATCTAGTTTGGAGAATAGTCTTTCATAATTTAAAAAAAAAAACTTCATTAAAAATACACTTGAATGTAATGATAGGATATTAAATATTGCCTAGATAAACGGCTGATCTCAAAATGGTTTTTTGATGTTTAAGAGCAAAACCTATCAGTAGTACTTCAGTAGATTTATATGGATGCTTCTTTACTGTGAAATTACACATGATCTGTCAGTTCCTATAGGAAGGATATAGTGTAATAGTGTAAAGGCCTAAAACTTAAGAATTTAGGCTGAAATTTTAATTTATGTGTAACATAAAAGTTATATTATGCTGTTAAGTTCTGAATGTGGTATTTGTGTGAACATGTGAGAAATCCACTGTACTGGAATCATGGAATGGCACTTTCTTAACCCAGGTCTTGCTCAAGTCTGTTAGCTACATTATTGAATAGTGTCTGCTATCATCTAAATTCCATGTGGATAAGTGCAGCTGTGAAGTGAGGAAAGAGATTTGGGATTTTCAAGTGGTTTTACATTAGAAAGTGGTTTCTAATGGGAAATAAAACTCAAGAGTCTTTTTCATAGGTCTTTCAGAATGGAATAGATAAGTAGTCTTGTGGTGCTCCTCTGAAATCTCTGATACTTAATTTCCTTCTTGTGGTTACAGTTTGGGCACTTAAAAAACTAGTGGTTCATTTTGGAGTTTTGAACTTCTTGGCAAACCATTGCAAAAGTTGGTGGCAACTTGTTGAAAATTTTGTGAAGGAACGTCAGGAAGCTCTTGCTCCACGGCCTATCAGAGGACTTGGAAGTGTCATGCTAAAGCTTGACAGTAAGGTATTTCTACTTACTTCCTTAAGCAACTTGAAAGTTTGGTTTATTGTCTGTTTGCCATACGCTGAGATGCTTTGATTCTAAAATAAATGTCTGTCATTAATGGTTATGTCTTTCATGTAAAACTGTTTTATGGTGTATTTTAAACTATGTGTCTTCTGTCACTATTCACACACTTAAGTATAAGTTTAAATTTGTTAAATGGTTACATGCAAATCTTGACAGAAATTACTTCTAAAATGCTGAGTTAGCTTTATAAGATTCCTTATCTGAATAAGGAAGATTTCTCATGGTTCAGTCACTTTATCTGATTACAAAGATTTTGAAGTTAAACTGAATGAGCTTTAGTCTGAAGGATAAGATGTTCTTGCTTCTGTTGTGAAAATTTAAAAAGAGGACCATTGTATTCTGTAAGTAGGGCTCAAGCTAGTTTGGACATGTTTGTACTGTGTGGAAGTATAGCTGTTGAACACAGCAGCGTGGTCATACAGAAGCAAGTCTTCCTTTTGTAAGAGAAGAAATATGTGAGATAAAGTATTTGCAAAGTGTCATAGACTGTCTTCTATGTTACCCTCCCTTCTCCCCCACTCAAAACATGCTCACATTTGCATAGCAAATTGCAGAGTTGGAAAGCTCCATAAAATTTATGAAATAACTTAAATTCTGAATGAAAGACTTCACATAAACTGATAGATTATTGTGTTTGTAATAGCTATGCCAATGTGTGTAAGAATATGGCAAGAATATGGTAAGAATATGTGTAAGAATATGTGTAAGAATGTGCTTTCTGTAATTGTGTTGTTGAAATATTCTCTGCTTTAGTAAAAGCCATTATCCCAGAGTTTCTGTACCTGAAGAGCTGAACCCTGTAAGTACATTTGTCAGAGCCTCTGTACCTCGGCAGATCAGTCTGCAGTTTATAGCTCTGAATTCCTACAGGACAGGGAAGAGCTTAAGCCTGGACCTAACGGGTAAATGCATGTCCAAAGGTCGACAAAAGCATTAAAATGGCTGTAGGGAAAAAGTAATAATGTCACACACTTCTTTGAGGAAGAGTTTGAAAAAGGAAGAGCCTTTCAAAATGCATGCTTTCTGGCAGACTTGTGAGAACCATGTAGTTGTTACATGCTTTTTCTAGGTATAGCACACTAGATTTTATATGTGGATTGTTTAGATTGGTTGGACTTTGGGTAAAGTCAGCATTTATTTCTTCTGGTACCAAGTTTAGCATGTAGTTAAAGCCAACCATGAAAAGCGAGCAGAATCTTTACCAGTGCATATATTATTATAGAAAATACTTTCATAGGCATGTAAGGTTGTAGATAAATAGTTTTTCAATAAAATATTGGAAAAGTGGCTATGGTTTTAGTACTTTTGGAAGACTTGAAGATTAGAATTAAGCTATAGCCTATTTTGAAATGTAGATTGATTACATTTGTAGAACTACTTAAACATCAGTATTGGTAAGCTAGTGAGCAGCTAGGACCTCTCAGGTATTGTCTTAAACATTAATAAAAAAACCAGTTATTTTTGACACATACTGTTTTTTTCCTAGTTCTTGTATGTATCGTCCAATTCCAGGAGGCTGAAATTTTAGAAAAATACCAAAGACTTACTCTTACATTCTGCTAAAATCTTAGGCTGATGATAGAGCTCTAGCTTTTGTTGTATTTTGTATGGAGTTGCAAAGTGGAAAAATACCGTGAGATCTACCTTTTTTCCAAAATGAACCTGATTTATAACAATAGTATAGATGTATAAATAGTATTTAATATGCAGAAGTAAAGTTAAAGGTAAAAGTATGTTGTTGAATCAGCACACTTTTCCTGTTTTCACTGATAAATTATTCCATAGGTGAAGACGTAAAATAGAAACAAATTCTGTAGTGTCAATTTGAGGCTTTTGAAGCTTTGTCATTGCTTTCTATTACTGTGATTCTTTCCATGAGTAGTAAAAGCTGCTAAAACTAAATGCTTTGTGGCATATTTTATTTTCATATTTCCTGATGTTCATGGGGGCTTTTTTGTAAATCTGTTTCTTTCTTCTGTTCTAACTAAATTAACATTATGAGATTTTTTTTTAATTTGAAATATTCTTACATTTTCCTTGGGAGCTAATATAATTAGTGGCAACTGGTGAACACACTAGATTTACTGAGCAGTCAATGATCTTGTTTTCAGGGGGAAACAAACTTCACTTACTTGATCGTAACCTCTAGCACAGATGAATAACAGCATTAAAGCTTTCCACTGTTGTGATTATGTTGCTAATTGATTGCTGATGGGTAGAATTAAGAGTATAGTCCTACATAAACTAAAATGGTCCAAAAATGGGTGTACTTGAGCATAGGGATGAGTATTAGTAAGGAAAAATAACTGTAGTGCAAAAGGAGAAATTACTTGTTGACTGTGGAGAAGTACAAGGAGAATTATATGAAATCCATACATTTATTTGATCTACAGTTTGGCGTTGCGTGTATATCAGAATTAATTATGTATTTGATGTTTGGCCATTGAATGTGAATGTTTTAATATGAATGTGGTGCTAAAAAAAATATAAAATTTGTTTAACAGTAATTGACATAATAGAAGTGTTTTGAAATGTATAGGAAACTGCCTGAATGGGATTATTAATGCAATAAACAAGTGTCTTGTGTTAAGTTTTGGTGTTTTGTTAAAGTGCCCTTTTCTAAGTACTTTTAGAAGTCCTGCTCTGAAATCTGCAATGGTTACTCTCAGTATAATTAAACTGGAGTTGCCCAGAATGTGCTGATAGCTCTGTTAGTATCATTAAAGTTGTTCCTATTTGTTATATCCCTCTTTGTTTCAGAAGTGCATGTTAATAGTAAAACCTGGACTCTTGCATTAGAAGTTATGATCTTTTCTTCCTATTGCAGTTTACCTTTGTGTCTAAAACAATTTCATTTTCATTCTGTGGATGACTTTGCCTGCCTGTCATTGCTTTTTTTCCCTATTACTGCATTTTTCAATAATTTTCCACTGTGTTGTCTTTTTTTCCCTTTTCTTCCGTCTCCCCCTGCCACTGACAAGCTGTGGCACTGGCTTAATAAGAAGGTAAATAAACAGCAAAATTGTGATTCCAACTACTGGATTCTGTGGTTTCGGGGAGTTTGATTTTTTTATTATTATTTTTTTTTATTTTGCAGCATGAACACTCCTTAACATGCCTTGCTTTGTAGATTTCTCTCTCGAATGCCTCTTTTCCAGCTCTTGATATAAGCTACTGAAGGTCATGTAATTCTACCCGATCTCCTGTCTTCTACTCCAGTGAATGCACATAGTTAAATGTTTTGTACAGCAGAGTATTGTGTTAGTGTTTCAAGCAATAGTTTGATTTAGTGGCACTTTTATTTAGGAACAGCTGATCTCCAGCCGGTCCCCGCTTCTATGCATAACAAAACCAGTTCTCTCCCAGTCTGGAGAGCTATTCTGCACTCAGGGAAAGCATCAGTTAACTGAATTAATATGGGAAGGGCGAAGGTGTAAGGCACAGTTGTAAGGCTGTGAGTGTAAGCGTTTGCACATAGTGCATGGACTGGTTTCAGTCAGTGCTGTAAATCTTTTACTTTTGAAGTGTCAAACTTGCCTGTGTGTAGTGTACCACCAGTGAATACATACATACTGATATGGAGTGTACCAGCAGTGAATACATACATATTGATGTGGAGCATACCGGGAGTGAAATGAGACTTCGCATGGCCTCAGAACTGCTGAATCAACAGTCTGAAGGGAAGTGAGGACTAGTAAAAATAAAAGAAATTAAAAAATTAAAGTAGTTGATACAGTTAATCTTTTTTTCCTTGTGTGTGTTATGTTTTATAAGAATTGTTATTCCCAATTCCCATGGTTCATCTTAGCCAGCTATGCTTAACTATTTTTCTTTGGGGAACTGTCATTCCAAGTGAAGTTAATACTGATTTGGCTTCATGTGTGACTGAAATCTAGACAACTTCTCAGTGCAGTGATGTCTCTCTGACACTTGGGCACTGGCATTGCTTCAGACAAACATAGATCTGGGGAGGGATGTCTGTAGCATCTGCATGGCTGCAGGACCTCAGAGTTTTGTAGGTGACTAGTATGTGATAAAATACCTATATAAAACATTCTTCTTAACAATGAAATGGTGCTGCATAGCTGATAATCTGCTTTGGGTGGCAGATGAGGAATAATGGTACTTGTAGTGTCTGGGCTAAGCAGCTATAATGAATTTAGGAAATTTGATCTTCAGTATTTAATGAGTAAACCCACGGTTGTATATTGGGGGGCTTTCTGTGTTTCTGAACAAGAGGGTGGAGTTGCTTCCTTCATGATTCACTTATAATTGTCCACTAAGAGAGGAATTTTTGAATGTTCTTTTGCCCTTGACTGTAGTATTCCTGTTTTAAAATTACATTTTTATTTCCTGACTTTGAAATGTTTGTCTATATGAATGACTTGAAGTTAGTAAATATGTGCAACGATAACCCTTCGTAATTACATTTTTTGTTAGATATTGATTTATTAGCACAATTCAGGTGAAGAGCTGAGTTTGGTGATCCACAGATGAAAGTTTAGACTCAACTACCTTTTTTCTGTCTCTGAATTTGTCATTTGCTTGTTTGAAAATATTGATAGGTTGCAAAAACAATTTCACTGTAATTGCTTTAAATTATAAAATGTCTAGGTTTTATTCTTAGTTTAGAGATTTACATTACTTGGCAAAACCCTGTGGATATAATTCCTTAACAGGGTGGGGTTTTTTAGTTCCTAGGAGTTATTTTTGAAAGCTATTGGTTTACTTTAAAGTTTCATAGGTAGAAATCCTGAAAATCCTGTAGTGTTACATGCAGTGTTGACTCCTCTTCATGAATGTATAATAATAATAATAAAGATATAAACAAAAAAAGTGAAAAAAATGTGCAAATGGCATGAGGATCTTTTGGGTTAATTTTGTTGGGGGTGGGATTTGGCTTTGTTTGTTTTTAAATGATAATTAAAAATAAGTCTTACTCTGCCAGAGGTAAAATAAGGAGGGGATTTGTAATACAGAACGCTGGATGCAGTTAAAAGGTTGATTCCTTTTGTTCCTTTCTTCTTTTTACCTGTCTTTGAAGGGAAGTATTTCAGAGAACACCAAAATAAATTTCTGATAATCCAGCATTACATTAAACATACATCACCTGGTTATGGCAGAGTTTGAAACGATGGTTGATTGTGACTGCTAGTGATAAACCTTGCCTTTTCAATTTCTATTCATGGTATATGTAGCCCAAAATATGTAATAGGTTCAGTTGAGCTAGAATGATTTGTTCTTTATAACACTGTCCATGTCAGGACTCTTTAGAAGGAATTGCTAAATTCTGCTGTTGTTGGAGGGACACTGGTGTAAATAGAGCTGAGACTTCATGTAGACTGTTCTCTGCCTTTTGTAGCTTACCTACTCAACTGACTCATTTCAGCACTGCTCTTGAATGTGTTCTGGTTACAGGCTTCCCCTTATTCTCATGAGGTGATATGAATGAGATGATATCTTCAAATATTAACTGAAGTAAAAGGGAAATAACAGCAAGTCTAAGGAACGTGTTGAAAAAGTTCTTCATGAATAGTGGAGCTGTTTACAGAAAAAAAAAAGTCCTTGTTGGTAATTTTATATAGATTTAGTTGAAAATGAAGTAGATGCTCAGGTCTTCTTCACTGTGTGGGTAATGCAGTAAATCAAACATGCTAGGAAAACTATAGTTCTGATGGGTATACAGTGTGAAACATGAAAAAATTAATAGATAATGTATCATACTTCGTAACATGCAGAACCTGTCTACATAGTAGGATTTCTGATTGTTAAGCATAGGCTGTAGTTCTATTGCAGCTTAGTCTAATATGGTTTGTATCATCACCCAAAATTTGAAAGAGGGAGTACTTGCAAATTGAGAAGCTTTCTAATGGAATGCAACTAATCTTAAAAAAACCTTTTTTTCCAAAGTGAGCCAAATTAAAAAAAAAACTTAATAACCTTTCCCTTCAAAACTGTGACAATTAAAGATAGTTTTTTGTAGACTGTCTGTCACAAATCGGTACCATTTCAGTTTGGTTTTACAAGTGTGACCTTCTGTAGCTTAGGAGCCTGGCTTTCCTTTACCTTTGCATAATTTTGGATGTTGTGGCAGTATCAGCTTCTGCTGTTACTAACCTTTAGATTAGAAGCTTGGAACTGAGTATAAAACTTCATGATCTCTGCCTAATGACTAGTGTTTAGTCAGTACCTGTTTGTCTTTGTGTGCATGCCCATGGTTTACAGGAAGGATGTAAGGGGAGGTCTGACAGGGCTGGGATAAGTGTGAAATCTGGACCTGATTCAGCGGTAAGTACAAGCAAAAAGGGATTTAGCAGAGCAGCTTACCTGCAGTAACATAGCACCTATGCATTACTTAGCATGAGTGTGTAGAGGTGAGTGCCTACTAAGGAAGTATTGTGGGTTAGTGTAGAGTGGGAAGGAAGGGAGTTTTAATAGCAAAAAAAAAAAAAGGCAGAGTCCCTAAGCAAATGCTGTGCATCTGCTCTTACTTCTACAATACTGAGTCTAATTCAATCTTCTCCTGTGATATGTCTGTACCAGTTCTTTAACTTGGATGTCCTTAAGACTGTGCTGAGAGATATAATTGCAGTACCTCACCAAAGCTGGCTTTCATCTACCTTGCTTGGGCTACCTGCCCAAGTAAATAAAGACAAAGTGGGTTTGCATGGCTGAGGCTGCTGCCTGTACTAGTGCATCATCGATGCTGCCCTCGTTTCACTAACTAAATTAAAGGTAATTCAGGCTTTACAGCTGCACCTTTATGGCAGTCTAGGCATATTTGAACCCCCAGTACGGAGTGTCAAGGAAAGATACCTTGTTTGTCATGTGTTGTCTCAGACAGAGTCCTCATCCTGATCTTTTGGAGCTTGATCTTCCAGTAGTTGCTACATGGTGAAACATCTAAAGCATTCAGGCTCAGCTCTGCCGAGTTTACCCCTCACACAGTCATTGAGGCTATCATTTTTTTGGAGTCTCTTTGGAAATACGTTCAATTGCATGGATTCAGTGAATCTGATTAAGGTGCTATATGTAAGACTAATGGATTTCTTTTATCCCTCTCTTAGTAAGTATATAGCTATTAGTTTGAACTTTGTCTAAAATAACAAGGATGGCTTTAATTTTTAATAGCTTCATTTTGAAGCCCATGTTGTAAAATTTTTATTCCCTGCCCATCCAGTGTTTTTTTCAGTGACATTTTTGATTTCTATCCTTTAAAGTAGGGACTTTTATTTCTTGCTTCTCTTGCATAATCTTGCACAATCATAGATGTATGTGAGGCTTGAAAGGGCACAGCACATCCTGTTTCACTCTTGCTTCCAAAGAGGTAACAGCCCTATGTAGAGGTTACTCAAAGTTTCTCAGAGAGCTGCAATAGCACTGGCAAGATATTTCTGATGGCTGAAGTATTTCAGCAATGCTGAAAAGTGTTAAAAATATCTAAGACAAAAGATTTTACACGTTCCCTCATGTTCTCTGAATTTCTTTCTGCAGTTTTACTATTGTGCAGATTTGGTTACAAAAGCTTGCTAGCTCAACACTTTGTTACTTTTAAAAGGATTTTGCATTCTTTTTGTCATCATTTTGAACAACAGTTCTATAATGCTGAATATAATCCTTGTGTTAATTGAGGTCAAACAAGGAGCTGGTTGTAAAAACTTGAAGTCTAAAATTAATTGTTTGATGTACACGAACTGCTCAGATATTGCAGGATGAACACACACACAAAACTTCTAATTTTTTTTCAAATAGGAGATCTGATTTGAGTATTAACCAATTCAATCATCACATCAGTCTGTAGAAGTTAGTTATTCCAGGGCCAATTTCATGTGTAGGGATAGGGCAAATAATGAAGAAAGAACTAATGTAAACCATCAGCATGCATATTAGTAGTCTTTTAAGATCTCTAAAAAGTTATCAGCTTAATTGTTGAGTATATAACTTGTACTCAAAAGTACTTTAACCTACTACACATTGACTTTGACCTCGGTTCTCCTAAAGCACAAATTTTACAGTTATGTTGCTGCTGCTGCTTTTTCCTGTAGTAATGCCAGATGGAGTAGAAATAACCTTGGTATGTGAGTCATAAGAGCTAGAAAAATGTATTTGGTCATACTTGCATGGGCTTTCACAGCTTTTAAGTAAACAGCCAATTTGTGTATGAGACGAAGCTCAGCTTACACTATTCTAGAGCACTCTGCAAAGTTGTGTGACTGAGCAGGTTTTATTGTTTTGGTTAACATAATCAGAATTTCTCTGATCTTAAGTGGTATCACTATTTGTTTGTGGGCATGTATAGAATGAGCCTTTTCAGAAACTGACAGAATAAGATACACACCTGTTTCCTGTGTCAAATAGGTTCAGCTAATGCATGCTTAATGCTGAGCATTTTTTTGAGATTGAAAGTGGATAGAAATAGTTGGTGCTGAATAATTGGCCTGATATTCAAAAATATGTCCCGTTTCAGTTCAGAAGGTGATGAGCAGCTCTAAAAATTTTATTACTTGCAAAAATACCTCATTTATCATTTAAATGGCTTTCAGCTATCCAAATCTGAAAGTTATGGTTGTGCTTTATAGTATACCTTGATAACTTTGAAGTCCTGTGTAGCCAGTATCTGTAAGTTTCCAAGCTTCCAAGGACAGGAAACAACGGCAAATTTCTGTGTTCTAGCTGACATGAATGCTAGCTCCCTTAGGTCTAGTAAGTAACTGTTGAAATATTGCTTGCTTTGCAGAGAGCTTGCTGTGTCGTGTGGTAATGTGTAAATTTTTTTTGCAAAATCACATGCCATACCATGACCTTAATCATGCTAACATCGCTTGTTAATTGTTCATCTCCAAGCTTGGGCATAAATGCTGTTTGATTAGAGCTTGATTTTTGTACTGTGATTGTAAATAAAAATAATAATACTGTCATATAGCATTGCTTTCATTAAAAATTGATTTATATGCCATAATTTGTTTTTTCTTTTTTTTTTTCTGCACAGATCATCGTGTGGTTGGAGAAAATGCTAGATAAAATAATCAGCATTTTTATAATATTTTTGCTAGTCATAGGAACCCTTCTGCTAGCCCTGCTCCTTACTGCAAAGGTACAGTGTGCTAAAGAATGTAATCACAGAGCTCATTTTCAATGTTTTTGGAGGTTACTGATATTTATACTAATCTGGTTACTGGTATTTATACTGATATTTATACTAAATTGTGGAACTTAATGCTTAGTAACTAATTGCTCTGTAGTTGAACTTGTTGCCATTCAAGGACTACAAAGCATACAAAATTATACCAAAATCTCAGTCTTTATATTTCTTTGGATTTCTGTATTTATTTACCTATATGGCAAGCCTATGTAATACATAGACATTTGGAAATACAAAATTTATTGTAGTAAAAGAATTACTAGCTTATATATTACAGGCATGGATTTGTTTTGCATCCTGTTACACTTTCCTTGTCAACAACAGAGCCACTTAGAATTTTTTTCTTTTTAATTTACCTTGCATCAGAAACATATTTGCAAAATGCTTAAGGTGTATTTGTCAATTTTTTGGTGTAATTGCCTGTAATAGCCTCATGGTATCTTGTTCTCAGTTAAATGTGCTAAGATTCATGATCAGATGTTCTCTGAAATTGATTTTTGGTTTGTGGTTGGGGCTTTCTTTTTTTCTCACCAGAAGAGGTCACTCATGTACTTTCTTTTTTCCTTTATTTTTCCTTAATGGAGCTGTGTTCATATTTGAAACAGTCAATGGAGATTGAATGTTTGACTCGAATACAGATACGGACTAAAAATCAATGAGTTCTGATGTCAATATCCTTTTTCCAAAATGTAGGCTTATATAATGTTGAGCACTTAAAATTGAAAGCTTTAAAAGTTGTGCAAACATTCCTGCCTAAAGCTTCCTTATATTGATAAAAGGACTATTAAGATATTTATAAAAGGTGTCTTTTATCATTCTTATTGAAGAATTAATTTGGTGAGGCACTTCATAGCATGGTTGGTTATGTTAGAGCTAAGCATTCATTAATTTTTACACTTCTTTGATTTGTGGCTTAAAAAGGCATATCTGAAGCTGTGCTTTGTATTTTAGTACTTCCCTTGACAGCACTGCTGTATTGTTAAATTTTTTTTTCCAATGATGTGATAAGGTTTAAATTTCCATTTGCTATTACTAGTGACAAAAATTGTCAGAACAGACTGATTATTGTATTGTCTGGGTTTTTTGGGTTAATGGCACTTTATTCTTCGTGGGTCGCTTGCATTGGAGGAATTATTCTTTAAATGTACAAAGTAGTCACTGCCCCTCACCTGCCATTCTCTTCCCCATCCCCGCCCCCCCTTCTCCCCTCCCCCCCCCAAAAAAAAAAGGAGGGGGAAAAAAAGAAGTCTTTCTGAATATAGGAAGAGTTCTAGTCTGCATTACGTAACATTTCTTCTCTCTATATTTAATTTAGGTACATCAAGAGAGTGTTCACATGATTCAAGTCACAAGCAGCTTGATCAATGAGACAGTAGCCAGTCACCCAGAATGGGCAAAGTAAGAATGCTGAAGTTAAGCCAATAGTATAGGGTGGATGAACAAACTTCCAGGTGCACATATGCATAGTTTTTAACATAAAAAGTCCCCTAGGTGAACAGAAATGGAGGTGACTCTTGCAGGCAGATGTAAAAGTTAAACTCTCAGGCAGCAGGAATGTTTATGCATTACTCTGGAGGACTGTCACTGTGGTATCTCATTTGAGGATTTTGGTGGAGAAGGACAGCTGTATGAACAACTGCAGTTGTGGAGAAGAAACATTTGTAGTGCAGAGAATAGAGAGGGCAGTATTTTTTCCCTTTTGCCTGGGAAAGAAAATACTGGCAAAGAGTGCTCTCTTTAGAAGGTTGCAAGAGGAGAGATAAGTTATTTTTCCAGTGTGGAGAGTTGGCTGCAGAATGCCTTTGAGATATTAGGAGTTGAAGACAATGTTTTTGGAGTGAATTGAAGAAGAGTTCAAGGGTGGAAAGAATGGTGGATGGGGAGAGTTTGGTATGAGTCATTTGGGAAGGGCTGTTCCTATTAAGTGTAGGTGTGGATAGTGTATGCAGTGGGAAGTTTGTAAGGTTTAATCTATGTAACGATTAAAGTAAACACCAAGGAAAATATGTAAGGGAGAGAGAAGATTTTGAGAGAAATGCATCTAGAAAGAAACAAGGGCATACTGGCAAGCAAAGAAGTGTTTACATGAACACCAGATGGGGAATAGGTGAGACTGATGAGTGTGATTTTGAGGAGGCCATGTTTCAGATGGCTTTCCTTCTGCTTCAGCTAAACAGGCTTTGGGTAAAGGTGAGATACCAATGTAATACCAGAAGAAAAAGTTGTGTCCCAAACAAGAATAGTTGACTTTTTCAAGGGCACATTCTAAACAAAAGTGATGGTGGTTTAACACTATGGAAAGAAATCACATGCTGTATTATAAGACCATAATGCTTTTTCAGAAACAGAACTAAAATAATTACTGTAGTACTGTGTGGTTTAGCACTACTTAAATAATCACAGTCAAGACAACGGAAAGCACTTAAAATGTGTTTTATTCCTTCATGGCATTTCTTTTTTTGGCCTTTCCATTTTGCCATAGCATGGAAATAAGAGGGACTAATGAAAATGGAAATTTTACTGTCAGAAGTTTATTCACATAATGAAAACACTAAAGTAATAGTTGAGCGCTTAGCAGAATTTTAGCTGAAATTTTTACTTCCAGTGTTTGTATCCAGATTTGAAGCCCTCAAACCACTGTATTTTAATTTATTGAGAGTAAGTATACCTCTTGCCAAATTCACCAAGCTTCACCTACTTTCAGAGCTTGATGCTCACACTATGTTTAAAATTGAGTGACTGAAATATCTTGGAATTCCAACGCAGAACATTTCCAAAGGGTTATATGGACAGAACAGCTTCCATGTTGATCTTTAGTCAGATGAACAAATGTCGTGATTGATGGGTTTTTTTTTTTGGAAAGTCTCCAATAAGTGCCATTGAATCAAGATGTAAAAAGAAAGTCAGAGCAGAGATTGTGTGCCCTGTATTCACAAGCATTGAAAGGTGGGCAGCTCAGTAGGGTCCATTGCTTGGTCATTAACAGTGATGTGAATCCCTGAAAACATTCATGAGCAGGTAGCTTGGTGAGGACTTAGAAATAACTGGTGTCCAAACCTGTTTTCAACTGGTTGCTTTTTCAGTAAAACAACGTTAACAGTTTATGTTCAGCTTGTAATTCAGAAGGTTGTGTTTGCAGCTAGATGAGACTGCTTCATACAGTCTTTTCAGACAACTAGAACACCAGGAAAATTGCTAAGAATATAGTGTGAAAAGCACTTATACAGACGGAAGAGCAGATCTCTTGAAAAAGTTGAGATACCAATTTAATTAAGGTTTCAGGAACCTTGGAGAATTTCTAATGCAAGGACTTTCCCTAGATTTAACTGTGCTTTGCTTATGAGAAAATCTCTTCCTTGATATGCTAGTTGCAATAAGTTTATATGTATTCAACCATAATAATTTGTTGTTGTTTCAAAATGTTGATTTGCAATGTGTTTTGGATATAATGAAGTGGGTAAGATACATAGCAGTTAACTCTGTTTTCCTTCTTTGATAAAAACCCCAGCTGGCTCCCAGAAGCCCAGGTAATCCAGAAGGCACTCAATTCCGCAGCGAATAACGTATACCAATATGGCCGAGAATGGATTACACATAAGGTAAGAGTGAGCTCTTAAAACACCTTTTAATTTTTTTTTATGGTTTCTTGTATTTCATAAAAATAAAAAGAAATAAAAATATATTTGTCAGTAGTTCTTCTCTGTGTGGTTAACTGTCTGGTTGACAGATCTTTCTGCTGTCTGGTTTGTGAGTTGAAGGAAGAGTGGGAGTGATTTCAGTAGTCTTTTCTGCTCAGAGGATTATTTATTTTTAAGAACTGAAGAATCTGCCGTCATTTTAATGATTCCCAGTGAAAATGCATCAAATAAAACTGAGTAATATTCTTTTACCTGGCTTTAGCTGTCGTGTTATAGACCATGTAGACTTTTTTAATTGACACCACCAGTCTCTCCCCTCCCCCTGTATTGTAATTTATGTGTGAGCTGGGTGTGGTAGATTGGATTTTAATTAATCATAATTTATTTAGTTAAGATAACTTTCTTCAGGAGAATTTGTCAAGACTCTTATTTATATATTTTGATATCAAGCACACTTCTCAAATTATTTGAAATATTTAAATATATGATCAAGAATTTTGGGTTAAGCATTTTAGAGACAGCGTTGGTTTTTCAGTGCACAAAGAAGTCCTCAGCTTAGTGCAGCAGAATGGTTTTTAACAAAGTCATCGTATTGTGAACTGTTGTCTGAAGTGTGTATTTCATACTAATACTCACATTTTCTAATAATTTGGGTTTGATCCATGCCTTTACTGCCACTCTTATGTGATTTACTGAGCTTTGAGTTCATCAGTAGATATCTATTTTATTCTGTCCTGTATAATAAAAGATTTCTATATGTTTTTAGCTCCATAAGATTTTAGGAGAAAAAGTGAATAACACTGCTGTGATTGAAAAACAAGTGCTGGAGCTCTGGGACAGGCTTTATCACTCTTGGTTTGTGAAGGTGGGTAACTTATTTAAATGGTATTCATAAAAACTATCACTTAGTACTCTGAGATAATTGTGGTAAGTATTAATTTCTGAGAGAGAGATTACCAGAAAGTTGGATGCTGAGTAAAAGTCATAATAATAAAAAGTTGGTAAAAATTTTAAGTGCATAAGATAGATCATTCTGCAGTCACAGTCTGTGTACAGCCAGAGCTATGTCCTTCACTTAAGGAGGAAAGTGTGTTTTTATGTATGCCATTTAATTTAGCCTTTTCTCACTTTATATCTTTGATATTTCATAGTTTAGAGGTTTCTGTTGAAATGTTTTTTTTTTTATTGGGGTGTTAGGAAAAGTGGTTCTGCATGATTTGTGTAACTTTCATTAATTTGAAATTGCGGGAAAGAAATTGTTCCTTCATTAAGTTTCTTCCCATACATTTTCTTAGCCATCTTTTAATGGGTTTTGTACACTGAATCTTGAAAAGTTCATAAGAGTTAAATAATTTTTATGCTGCCAATGCTGTTTGCCTTTTAAAGGAAAAAGCCATTCATTTACCACAGTGCAATGGAAATATCAAATTCCAAAAGTCATACCCCTGAAATACTTCTGTATATTTAAATAATTGCAATTACAACATATTAACACTTTTCTTTATACAGTCATTTTTCAAGTACCTAAAGTTCCAAGAAGATTTCTCTATTAAAATAAGTCACAGTTTCAGTTATAGTAGTCAAAACTGAAGTGGAAAGAATCAGTTTCTGACAAGTAATAACACTGTTGAGAAGTATGGAACCATTGAGGAAAAAGTAAAACTGTAAAGTAGATTTTTCTGGCCTGAAGCACTTGAGAGTATTCAGTGTTAAATGACTGACCAAGAAAAGCACCTACTTTTGATGCAGTTATCAGTAATACTGATGAACCTGTTCCCTTTACTAATCCAACCTGTATATCAGGTGGTCTGTGACACTTCTCTGTTTGGTAGGGCTCTGTCACTACCTGTGCTGTAGGAGTGCTTGTGTTGCTGCAGTACAGCACAGGTTGTGACTGTGTTTGGTGTGTTGTGGGATTTCTTACCTGCAGCTGTTACTTGAGGGAATACTGTGAGGCTTCTGTCTTGCAGATTCTTTTCTGGTAGGGTAAGAGACATCTTTCCTACCAATCAAAATGGTAGAAAGAACTTCAGGAATGCACTGACGCTCGCTGCCTACAATCTAGAGTTGTGTTCCCCCTCTGGCTGCAGTTTACAAAGTAGACACCCTATGTTACATTGACATGCTGGCAGACAACTGATTATCTGCAGGCTGCGGGTAACTGCTCCAGAGTCTGATCTAATATTGCCTCTTCTGTCATAGCCCAGATCCATGTAAATGTCTCACACGAGTGCTTTCCACCTGGCTATTTCCTTCTGTAATGTTGGAATAGTCTTGTGAGGTTTTTAAATGTATCTGAGAACTGGAAACCAGGTGATTGTGTGGTGTGTAGGACATCTGTGCCTCAGTACAGCTCAAGCTCCCCACTATTTCAATTGTGTGGGCATAATAATTACACTTCATTTTGAGGTTTGCTTAGTGTTGCTCTAGACTGTAGGTGACTGAAGAACTCAGACTCAGGGGATACTGTTCCATGAAAGCTGTGGAGTTGAGGAAGAAATGCTGATGAAATGTAGATTCAGCCATTAACTGCTGCTTCCTAAGAAGATCAGTAGGTAGGAAGTGGTGTATATTTTAAAGGTTCTAAAAATGTTGTGATAGATCAGTTACTGTCACATCTATGTACCAAATGAAGTAAAGGAGTAACAGAATAATAAACCATTTGGACAATTATGGCATAACTCTGCAATCGAGGTATATTTTTCAAGGACAAGTATCTCCTCTTCCTAGTCCATTCAGGTGTGGAGTTTTGTTTTGGTTTTGAGACCTAGTGCATTTGTTGAGAAGGAATGTCTTTAAATCCTTTATTTATCCACATCTGTGGCCCTAGGTGCTGCAGCAGTATAGTTGCTGAATAGCATTGAATTTGAAATATGTATGAATAGTAATGCTACAGAATTTGAAAATGGTATATAAATCTGCTAGTTAATGGTGAGAGCTATCTTTAAAATAGAACTTGATGCACAGATAATAGGCCCTGTTGGAGGGAGATTTTTGACTGCTCATATGTTTCTGTTCCAAATAAATTGCCATCTCTGAAGAAAGATCTCTGTGTTGCTGTGGCTTGTTAAAGCATGTTGCTAATTGTGCCTCACAAAGTGCAACAGTGCATCTAGAGAGAATTGGTACTAAGCAGAAAATGTAATGCTCTTAGATAAATCAGTGCAGGAACCTCACTTAGAATATTGCTTGCTATATAGCCAAAAAAGATACTGTCATTTTGAATGCAGCCTGGTAAGGCTAAAGGTTTGGAAAATTTTAACAGACGTAGTAGGATGCTTATTATAAAAATCAGAGTTAAGAACTTGAGAAATCTCTTGCTATTAAAGGTTAGGGTGAGATCTGTTGGTGTCAGCGGGTTTGCTTAAACTTGCTTACATAGAATTTTGACATCCGTCTCTGAAACACTTATCACAGTCCCAGACTGAGTCAAATAGTCTCATTCTAGATGGTAATCAGGTGTAATTCATCAGACAATAGGCAACTTAATAATTAAGGTGGAACCACTTAAGGAATTAGCTGTTATGGTTATGGCCATGTCCTGTTGTCTTCTTATGTTAAAAAGGTTAAAAAGGTTTGTAGTCAGAAGAAATAATCCATGCATTCCATTTAGGTTTTGTGTGACTGAACATTGCCTGTGGAGTAGACACTAATAGTTAGAAAACCACTTGTTTTGCTTCTGCATGCATTTTCCTTTATAAGTTGTTCTGGGAAAACTTGTATGTTGCAAACAGTAAGTTATGTAGGCAGTAACTGAAAGGATAATCTCTTTCTTGTGAGCCTTCGTTAAGAGCGAGATAGATACCTTTGTATCAGTCAAGCAGTAAAGTTAATTTGTAGTTGAAGTGAATGTGTACAATATACAGCAAGGTAATTATATGGGATAATCAACTACAGTTTTTCTGTCACATTTTATTTTTTTCAGTGTACAGAGTACTTCCAGAAATTTTTTGGGATGACAATTAAAACAGCTCTAAGTATTTAGGTGCATGTTGGAACGGTTCCTCATTAAGCAAACATTAGTCTAAAACATAACCCTTTGGGTTTATCATATCTGTAAGTTATTTGAATATCTGCTTTCTTCACATCTTTGCCTCTCTTTTTAAGAATGTAACGCATTCTGGAAGACACAAAGGACACAAGTGGCACATAAACCGTCAAAACAGCTGGCTTGGAGATATTCTGGACTGGCAAGATGTTGCATCATTTGTTCATGATAACATAGAAACATTTCTCTCGGTATGTATTCTTTGCACTTATTACAAAGTTGGTCTAATTTTTAACTGATAGCAATTTCTCCTTAGGGTACCACTAAGGTTATGGATTTGAGTACATGGAAAATTAGGGAAACACTTAGTGTTACTTACAATTACCTAAGCAATTATTGTAAGCCTATTTAAGGTATAACCATCAGCCATACAGAACTGTTTGTGAAGAAGCTCTTGTTATTTCAGCATCCTTATTGATACCAGCTTCCCAGACATCTTCCTGTAGCAGGATATTACTGTAGGATTCCCCATGTCACCTGCAAGCCGGTTTTCAATGCTTTATATTATGTAGTCTTTTTCAAAAAGAAACCAGTTGATCGAGGTTATAATTGAAGAAATTATTGACTAAGAGGTTGTGAAAACAAAACAAAGCAAAAAAAATGTATTTTTTTATCTTACTTTTTTTGCCTCAAATTATTCCTGAGATTGAAAGCAGCTTATTCCTCTCTTTTTTAATAAAAATTCTGTGGAGAATGAAATTAATACTTTACACAGTGTGAATTCCAGAATTAATCCACTAGACCTTTCACCTTAAAAGGGGAAAGAGGAAAATTATTGAAAACAATTCAAACTGAAGTGTTTTACTGAAAATTATATTAATATACTAAAAATATATATTAATATATGGAGTCAATCCTCAATATCTTTGACTTGAGCTGTTGTCATGAACTAAAAGTATCTTCAGTTTTGGAAGACTATTAGTTATACCTAACTGACAGCATTATAAATCTGTGGATGTAATTAAAGTGAGTATTCGGCTTGAGACAGTTGTTGGTTTAGACTGGTGGACGTGTGATTTTTCTGTCCTCCATCAACTACTGCTTAAATTTCTACAGTTTCTGTCATAAAAGAAGATGTGAGAGAAGAAAAAATCAAGAGTGTTTTTTTTATTGCAGTAAACCTTTTTTTTCAGTTAATAGTGAAATTTGCTTAATGCTTTCTCGAAGTTGGCCATGCATGCAGGAGGCAGAGTTATGAAAATGCACAGCATATCATGATTTAAAATCAATACGGAGTTTCCTTCTAGGCAAGAGGGCAAGGGAGACAGAGGAGGAGAAACTACATGATAAGTGCTAGCTGTGTAATTTGCAGCATTGCTGTGCAGTGCCCAGAAACTGTGATGAAAAGTGTACTTCAGTAATCTAAACAGGCTAGAGAAATGTGAGAAAAAGTATAAAGAGAATAAATATTTAAGAACGGATGTGTTAATACTAAAATATTCATCTAGCTAACATCCTTGCTTTACTTCTAAAATCTGGTTTCAAAGTTCCCAAAAAAAAAAAAAAAGTGACAGCAGTTGACTTGCTTTCCTGTTTATTTCCACAAACTCATTACTCATCAGCTGTGGGGAAACACCTGTCTTTTTTCTCCATACACTCATGTCCTTAATGACAGGCTGTAAACAAGTCAGCATAGCACATAGCTCTACATTCTCGTTTTGCACCCTTGCTGGGCAGCATATTCTTTGCTGGCTTGCCCATCCAACAGTGTGTTGCATAAATATTTCAAGTTAAAATTGATGAAAATCTAATTTCTGTGCTTGTTCAGGTCTTTAAAACTTGGAGATTATGAAAATAAGACTAGTTTTGACTTAAGTCGAGTGTTTCTAAGCAAGTTTCTTACCAACCTTAGGATACAATGGAACCTTACTGTGATCAGGATTTATGTTTTTATCAGAGCATGAAAATCTTTCTCTTGCTATTTTGAAGAGAAACAATTGGTTATTAGAAAGGCATACTGAATTGGGAAAGCCCAATATTTTAAATTATGTGAGTGATTTTGAGGGGGGGGTTGACAGGTTTGGGGAGGGGCTGGGTAGATTTTTTGTGTTTGGTTTGGGGTTTTTGTTTGCTTGTTTGTTTGCACTTTTTTCCGTGTATTGTGGGACTCTGGGTGGGATTTAAACCAGATTGGATGGGGCTTTGAGCAGCCTGGTCTAATGGAAGGGGGATTGTAACTGAATGATCTTTAAGGTCCCTTCCAGCCCAAACTGTTCTATCATTCTATCTTCTTTTTTTGGAGAGTGTTCTGGGGTTTTCTTGTTTGTTTTTTATTTTGGTTGGTTGGTTGCTTTGTTTTTTTTTTTTTTTTTTGTTGGTTTTTTTTCCTCTTTTTTTTTTGGTTGTTCTTTGTGGGTTGTTTTTTTGTTTGTTTTTTATTTGCTTGAGTGTGTTGTCTTTGGGAGGAGTGAGCTGTGGTTAATAGTGGTGTTTAAACTGGTTAGCTGTAATTCAAGCTGTAGGGTGTTTCTGCATTTGGACACTTGAAATCAATGCTAACCTAGAATTCTCAAGACACAGTGCAGTCCCAAAACTGCTTTGACAATTTTTATCATAGAGATAGTTTAAAGACAATGAGATAGCTGTAAAGACGTGTAAAGAAGTGGATATGCAGCTATGGTGATATTTTCTCCACCTTTGGAAAAAAATGAGTACGATTATACTACTTGGTTGTAATAAATACTTGTGTATACATTGAGTTTACCAAAAAATAACTATCTTGCTAGTCCCTTGGCTTTCTGAAATATTTCAAAATAGTACAGATGACAGTATTCTCTGAAAATACAGCTATTTGACAGTGTCATATTACAACCACAAGCAGATAAGCTCTTTTCCATTGATGAAAATCATGGAAGTGTTATTCTTCTTTAATAAGAGGAGCATTTGCTGTAAGGAAAACGTTAAAAGAAGACAGATGCAAGTGTTTCACTTCATGCTTATCCTGTGGTGGAAGAAACTTTCATTTTATAGTTGAAAGCATGTAATTAAACTGATGTAGCTGTGCTGGAGAATTACTGGTGTTCATTTAATTTGTAACAACATGAATCGATTCAGAACTTTGAGTATCAGGTAAAGCTCAGACTTCCGTACCACCCTCAAAATGTGCTGTTTGTTATAGCAGTTATGCTTAGCCCTAGTTTGATATAGGCAGACCTTAATTATTTTTAATTAATTTACTATATAAATATGTAAATTGCCTGAATTCTTCATGTAATATGAAGATAAGCTTTTCCACGTCATCAGTTTGCCTTTTTTTTTTTTTCCTAAAAGCTTTGCTGTTAGCAGCACTGCTGCCTTTTCTTCAAGTATTATTAGAAACACTAGTGTTAAGAACCAGTATATTCAGTGATATGTTTCTAGAGTGGGGTTTATTTCATCTTATTCCCTGGGGATAGAGCAAGAGTGGATTCTCACTTAGGCTTTGTATTTTGCACCCAATGCTCTACTCTTAGGTATTTTTGCAGGTGAATGAAATATGCAGTACATAGCTGGACTATTAAGATTTAATTTCTTAAAAATGCCTCATTGTTTCCCCACTCACCTGCGTTTCCATTTATACCCTTTTCTTCCATTTCTTGCATGCTTGTAGCATTGAAGAAGTAAATCGCTGTGTGCTAAATCTGTGAATGATGGCTCAGAGCTCCCTTGATGGTTTATGAGACATTGCTAATGTCTCCTTAAATTGATCCTTTAGTTTCTTGCACAAGAGTATTCATCATTCCACCGGCAGGTGGTATCTCATTCAGAGATTTCCCAGACAGCAAGACAGAAGACCTTTCATTACGATGTACAGAGTGAGCTTCAGCTCAGTTAGGTTTCCCTTTCCATGCCTTTAGCATGACTGATCTGTGTGTTCTAAATCAAGTCAGTGTGTCAAATATTTCAGTAAGTTGCTACATATCGTAATATTTTCCTCCAAGTATTGTCCTTAGTGTATAGCTAACTCAGTCCATTTTTCAATAATCTATCAACTAGCATGCTTTTTTCTTTTCCTAGTAAGGTAAGCATTTAAAGGATTGGTCTTTTCTTCCTCACAGTGGGTGTTGTTTTTTTCAGGGTAGGTAAAATTCAGCCTGATGTTTATTTTTAGATTTCTTTACGTTCAGAAGGTCAAAGGAATTATACTGAAGGATAATCCTTTTCCTGTCACTGTTTTGTCTCTGTTTCATGTAAAGATCAAGCAAAGATGTTTATTCAAAAATCAGCAGTTGAGCCCTGAAGGGTTAACCCAGAACTTTATGGATAAACTTTTATTTAGAAATCAGCTTTTAATTGGAGCAGGAAGCTTTTGGTCTTGTGCATACTGTGTTTTTCTTCACAATGTTGATTGCTTTTCTTTTACCTTAAAGGTTTATGGACTTGTTGTCTTGCTGTCATTTTTGAGTTGTCAGGATTGTACATCTTTCTGAACAGAAAAAAAAAATTAAAAGTATTCAAAAGGACAAGACAAGTTTTTTTCCTAATACCTCTTTGTGTGCAGTTTTATTTCCTTTATACGTCTGTTAGGGATCTCTATAATCAAGTTAGGTACATAGTTTACCTGACTTCCAGAGGTTTGTTAACTTGAATTTCTCAGCAAAGTACTTTTTTGGTCAAGTGCCTTTTAAACCTCACTTTCAAGTGTTGACCAGTTTAAAAGTTGCCAGTAGGACACCTTAGATGTCTAAGAACATTAAGTGCAATTTTGATTTCTTACCTGTTACAGATTGGAAAGGCACGGTAACTGATGCTGATGGTGACACCACATGGTGTGATGCATAAGAAGTTCTGCATTCTGTGCAGTTTCATAGCTCTTTAAACCCTGAGCTCTTAAAGCTACAAACAAAGCAGTGTTTTGGGGAAGAAGGTGAAGAAAGAGGTGTGCTTTTCAGTTATTTAGTAATGGTAATATTAAAGTGTCATTATTAAAATATTCATACTTAGTTGTGTTTTGGAGAACTTGTCTCAGCTAGCAAGGTGTTAAAAATTGTTTATGCCTAGTAAGTGAGCTCATCAACTCAGCTTCAGTATGCCCTGGGAATCAAACAGCATAATGAACTCTTAGGTGCTGGTACATAGGTTTGATTTTGTCAGTGTTACTGAAATATTTGAGCACATTCTGATACTGTATTCGGTAATGATTTATATCTGCTATGTCTTCTCATCCTAGCTATGAGAAGCATGTATCTTTAAATTTTAATGATACATATGCGTAAAGAGGAATTACTCTGTAGATGGAGATGAGTCCTAAAAGATGCACTTGCTTTCATAAGATATACCAAAGCTGTGCAAAGACACTGTCTGCACTTACTCCAAAGTACATGCTGGTGATAACTAATTCAACAGTTCTGATCAATGACTCCACCAAACAGGGATCTTCACCTAGGAGAACCATTGCCACTGGTGATTGAACCACCTGACAGCTGCATTCAAACTACCTGCTATTGTATACTCGTAGTTATCATCTCCTCAGGCTAAAGCTTCTAGGGAAAGTGTTAAACAAATGTAACCTATACTGGAGGAGCACCCTATTTTGAAGGAAACTTTCCCAGTCCCCACGAGGTGTGTGCTCTCTTCTAGCAGATGGAACAAGCACCTCTCCTTGTGAACCCTCACCAGTATCAGCTGAGCTTATGTCTTACAACTGCTAACAATCGCTGTGATGAGTATTTGGAAGACTGGTAAATCAGGCTGGTTTTACTCTTTAAAGCAAAACTTTACTAGGCCAATTTTCATTAACAACATGTTTCCTGTTAATGGTTTGATTTACAGTCTCCTAATTGTTATTGTCATATATTCAAAGTTGTTGTCAGTCCATGACAGTCCTCATGTCCTACATGAGCTGTGAGTACAGAATACTACTGTGATGATGCTGTGTTAGTTGGCATCAGTAGAGGCTGTCCTTAATGGTCAGTCACAGAAATCAAAATGAGCTGGCTCAAGAACTCTTAGATATGGAAAGCTGGAACTGAAATGGACGTATTATTTCCTCAAAATAAGAAGCTTGTCCTTTCATAACTGAGTTTTGTTCCAGACAACTCCCACCCCTTCACCTCTTCTCTGGTCTGTATGTTGAGATACTTGGGAGAGGCATTACTTTTCCAGGTCATGGCAAGTGCCTTGTCCTGTTGTTTGCCTATTTGGATTTTTTTTCCACTTTCTTAGTTGCTACCTCATTTTTTTAAAGCAAAACCAGTCTTCCTGGCTCTTACAGTTGTACACCTTCAATGCCTTCTTCCTCAGTTAAATGCTAGTGCTTCAGGGGCTTTTGTTTTCAAGGGGTGTCTGTACTTTCAAGGCCTTTGGTGCTGCTCTTCTGTGATTAAGCCCCACATCATAACAGAAGACCTGTGGCACCAAGCTCCTGTTCACACACCAGCTTCTAGTCATAGGCTTAAACATCTGGGTCTGGAGCCTCGCACAGTTGGCATACAACTTAAGGCCTGCTGTTAGCAATAACAGTGCTATTTTTACTGAATACCAACTGGAAGGCCTCTGCTTTGGCTACAGTCAGTTCCCTAAAAATCATTGTCCTCTCTGTTTACGGTCCTCATAGTATAATGTATGTTTAATAATGTTATCTGGCCTGCATGAACTTGCACTGCTGCTGCACCCCCAGAATGAATTCTTTAACCAGAGAAGAAGGAAAGAGACAGGTACCAGTGGGAGAACATTTTTCAGCAGAACATCTTCACTTCTAGAGAGAGTAATAAAATCCGTACAAAAGATGAGTTTTAACATTCATAATTCCCATTAAATAATAATAAGCTTGAACTAAGTAGATCTTTTTGTGTTGTAATTCTCTGTCATTTCCCCCAGCACTTATTCCCTCCCAAGTTCGTGCTCAGCAAGTTATCTTTGATATGTTTCACTAGTTCTAAAGGATAGGTGATCCTGTGGCTCACATTCCGTTGTCTGCTCTACAAATCTAGCTACCGGGTTTTTTTTAATTTGGTTCTAGTTTCTTTGTTTGTTTGTTTTTTGATTTAACTCAGTCTAATTACTATTTGTTAAACCAAGAGTAACTGTTGCTAGTTTTGAAGTCTTCACTTACAGCTTTGAACCTGGAGAAGGGCTTTTGTGTCCCAGCTTTTACAGGTTTTCCAGTTATAATAGTTTGAAAAAAGGTACTGCTCTTTGTTTGTGACCTTCTTTTATATGTTCGAATCACTTTGGTTAATACATTCTTACTTGTTCTGGATGAAATATTTGTTATGAATCTACTGTGCATTGCATTTAGGATGCCTCCTTTTCTGCCTCAAAACTAGTCTTTACTATCTGTAATAAGCAATCAGTTCCCCAAGCCAGTACAAAGTGTAGTAGATTGTCTAGTACTGTTTGATTTATTTTCCGTAATGACTAACTAATGCATCCCTAGTCAAAATCACAACTTGTGCATTTGGCTGCAGTTACTATAAAAGTTATGCATTTCATTGCCGTGAAACTTTTTAAAAACAAATTTATTAAAGTAGTAATTTTATTATTTGATTTGAAGCTTCAGATTTATTTCTACCTTGTGGTCTTACTCCTTGTTCTTTGTGTTTTAGCATTTTTGCTTTTGAAAAGATGAATTTTTCCTCCCAAGACAAGATCTGCTTGACAGCAGCGTTAATCACAATTAACAGGTGTCACCGCATCTAGACTTTTTGCAATTTTGCATAATGAAATGATTTTTAATACCGGGAGAAAAATTCTGAAACCCTGTAACCAACTCATAGAAACTTGGCTTTAGTAGACATTTTCATTTGGTACTACCTGCTGTAATACAGGTGTGAAGGGAGATGATTTTTTTAAAAAATGTCATCTTTGTATGACTTGATGGAGCTGAGTCACTCTGTAAGCAATTCTCTGTCCTTGCTAATACCATCCAATGCCTGATTTTGTCTTTGCTTCTCCCTCCTCTTCCAGATCCTGGAGTCTTTGTGGATAGTGATGAGTCGCAATGTGAGCCTCTTGTTCACTACTGTTACAACATTAGTGACAATCCTCTTCCACAGTGGGACAGCTCTTCTCAATTTTGTGCTTTCTGTGGTAAGTAGCATGTCATTGGTTTACCTGGTCCATTTTACTGAAAGAACCTAATTACACGTGTTGTAACAATAAAAAGTCAAACCTAAAGCACTGAAAACATCTTCTAAATTTATCTATTCCCAAAATTCTTTAAGATTTTGCAAATTCTGTATCTGTTTGGGGGCATTCTAGACAGAAGTCAAGATCTGTGTAACTCCCACATTAGGGAAGTGGTAGTCTTCCTATCATTCTTTTAATGGAAAACACTTGTTTCATCCCATGAAGATGCTAAGCTGTAACTTGTGGTAACCTATGTAACTACTGAAATCTTACGGCATGTCCTCATAAGCATATCCCTAAGTAAGCCATTGCTTTCAGAAGATGGAAAGAATTATTACAGGGAAATCAGCAAATTGTTCTCCAATTGTCTTTTGGTTAAGTAAAGAAAAGATTGCATGAGCCCATTTAGTTTCTTCCTTAGTCCACACCTTCACCTGTGATGACACATTCATAACAATGTCTGACACATAAACATGCTTAAAAATTACAAGTTTGGATACTAATTGCACATGATTTCCAGGCACTCATGCTCAGACACAACATTTAGCTTTAGATGCCTAATGACTTAGTATAATTTCATTGAATGCTGTTGCTGTGATGCATGATCCTGACTTTTTGTCTGTCAGCAAAGTCCTGCCTCTTGCTGCATCACTGTGCAGTCAGCTGGTTTGGCAAAGCTAGTTGGAATCTTGCTGTGTTGGAATTTTTTTAAAGATAGATGCTTTAACTGCACTCTTATTTTTTCCTTTTGCAGGATTCTTAGTTGCTACAGAAAAGTTTTTACTATTTTCAAGTGGCTGAAGGGGCACAAACTAGCTTAAATTTTCCAGCAAGATTATGCCTGAAGTGGTTAGCTTTTCAGCTGACTACATTTCAGTCATGATTTAGTCATCTCAAATAAAAAATTAAAATAGTGAATTTTATTTCAATGAATGGTTCAAAAATTTGTGTTTTAAAACAAGTATAGAAGTATTGGACGCTTTGTTCAGAAAAAAATTTCATTTTGAAAAATATATCTTCCATCAAAGTGTTCAGTAGAAATACCAGTCTGTGTAACATAGCCATCCATAATCCAGTAAGGTTGTATTCAGATCCTCAACAGATGTTTGAAGACTGATCATTAGTTACAGGAGTGCCACTTCTTTTTTGCTTTTGAATGCAAGTACCAATCTGCACACAGTTGCACATGGATCTGTAGGTATGCCTCTGTGTAGGTATATATATACACACACATGTATACTTGCACATGCACACATGCTGCTCATGCTCTGTTACAAGGATTGGAAGAGTAATTTGACTGATGGGCATCGACAGTCCTGGAGGGAATATGCAGATTGTTGATGCTGTAAAACACACAACAAAACAAACAAACAAAAAACCAAAACAGCAAAACAAACAAACAAAAAAAGAACCCAAAGGCTTTTAAGCAGAAAATTGAGTATGAAAGGCAGATAGAAAAGTATTTAGTGAGTCATTGGACCTGACGCACAAGCAATTAGATCATGTTTCTTGATATCTGTGGAAATGCTGAATTATCATTTTGGTATACAGTGTTTACCCGCTGCTTTCTCCTTGAATGCAGTCTATCCCTGCTCAAATTAGAGTGTTTAATGTTTTTGGCTACAGAACAAATTCTACAGCAAGAAACAGTAACCCACCAGTTGTTTAACTATGGAAAGTTCCTACTGTTTTATCTTTGGTAAATTCCTCCTCACAGTCATCTGCAGGATCTTAAATTGTTGCTTAGGAAACAATTTACGTATCTCAGATATCCTGTAAAAGAGATCTGAAAACTTTCATGCTCCAGTTTATATAAGACACTATATATCTTTTGGCTGCTGAATGTACTAGTGAGGCTATTGAACTTGTTTGAAGAATCAGCTACAGATTTTTTTGCATTTCTGTACCTATTGTGCTAAAAAGAAATATACTAATTTCTCAAAATACAAATATTCTAAAATTGAGTTAATTTTGTACAGCGCTGTGGTTACATCCATCTTCTTCAGCAGAAATTGAGTTTCTACTTTTTCCTAGCATGTAGTTCAGTGTAACACCATTTGATTCCATTGCTGTTCATTTCCAGCCATCACTTTAGCTTTTGCAGTTCAGGTGGGTATGTATGTGTTATGTTGTTACTCCTTAAGAAATCAAATTTCTTCTGTAAACATTGGGAAAGAACAGTCATGATGAGCAGATATTGTACTTAGAGCAATATGCTGCTTTCAGTGTTGAAAACTGCACTTATAAGAAGGATCTGTAGGCAGAGCTCAGTGAAAGGAAGACACAATACCATCTGGGTGCCTGCTTCAGTGTAGTTTTCTGGTGAAATCAGGAAATATTATCGTAGCTTAGGAGAAATAGCAGAGCCCATCAAGGAGAAAATAACCATAATTGCAGCATTACAGAGGATGGTAAAATCTAAGGCAAGTTTTAAGATTTATTTGAAACTGTGAAAAACTATAGCCAATACTGCTACTGACATCAGAATATTTCCCATTAAAGCAAGGCCTAATTTTTTTTATTTTAAATCTCAAAATGTGTGTTAACAGCATGCTGTTGAAATGTGCTAATGTAATGACTTCTTTTATTAGATAGATTAGTTTGTCACCCAGGTCAGAAATTACATAACTGGGAAGATGAAATACAGCCTAAACTAATACATGACATTTTCTAAAGGGGTCATAGTAGGTGAATAGTTAAATGTGACTTTCAACTTAAAGGCTGAAAGCGTAGGGTAGAGGGAAGTAGCAGTAACATTTCACTGAGTACGAAGGAATTAGGAACAGAGGCAGATACATGGGATTCTTGAGATTGGTAATGAAATATTGCATGTTGTGCTGTCTGCATTTTGTTTTCTGAGCATCTTCAGAGAGAATGAAGAAAAAGGGCATGGGGTGTGTGCAGACTGGATAAAATACTTGAAAGTAATAGACTTATGGAGGTCAGGCCATTTGATTCATGAAAAGATTAAGATGTGGTTTATTCTAGCATACAAGCAGGTTGGAAATAAGGAAAGTGAAAAAATCCTTTCTAGTCTTGGGAAGAAAGAAAAAATATCCGAGTCTTGTAGATAAATATAAACCATAGTTTGCATTTGGAGCATACAGAATAGATTTTTCTTGTCTGAGGTACTCTGTTTCAGGACTGGTGCAGTTCTGTGATTTATGCTTAGCCCAAGAAATTACTGAGGAAAATAAAAGAATCATAGTTGACTGCAACATACATAAAACTAATCCCATCTGATTGTAATTTTTTGTCTTTAAACTGAAACAATGGAACTGCCATCACTTCTGCTGAGACTCATCATCAAATTCACAGAAGGAGCATTCATTTAGGATAGCCAGCTTAATGTAAAATATGTTTGTGAGTTTTTGTGTAATTCATATCTGATACCCAGCTGCATAATGACTCTTGAGACAGCTCAAATTTATTTGGCAGTTTTGTTTGTTTTCATAATAGATGTTACTATTCAGTAGCTTTTTATTTATTAAACATGCTGTAAAAGAATCAAAAAATCCCACAGCTAGAATGTTGAACAACATTCTAGATCTAGATCAACATTCTAGTTGTTTGATTTCAATGTGACTTTGGGAAGAGGCTGAATAGGGATAGAAGTTTTATGATGTTTAGCTATAAGTGTTAAGTCCTCTGTGAAGTAGTGGCGAAAATTATTTTTTTAACTCTCTGTGGTTTTTTTAAATCCAGACTTATAGAAGTGTCTTGTTCCTTTCCAGTAAATTTCAATATCTGAAGCATAGCTGCACCTTTTAATGCTAGGAAGTATTTACTGCCTTTAATTTTAAACTCCAATTTGTTTTGCAGGTGATTTTTCTGACCACACTGTTCTACCTATTGAGCTCCAGTGACGAGTACTACAAACCAGTAAAATGGGTGATAAGCCTGACACCTTTATCTCAGCCAGGTCCCTCCTCAAATATAGTTGGCCAATCTGTGGAGGAAGCAATAAGGTATATTGCTGATTTCTTGAACTTCCTAGAAAATTCTTTTTTAAATTTGATGTTCAGCTGCAAATAATTAACAATTGCAATAGCTTGTGTTTCAGAGACGAGTTGCAATTCTCAAAGATTTTCTAGAACCTAGCATTGATGATTTTCCCACCGTGACTGTTAATAGAGCAATTTGATTGGACTTGCCTTACAAATTTTTCAGAAGTCTGTGCTGTCATGAATACTAGTATTTTATATTTTATTTTATAAAACTGGTACACTCATGTCATCCCTAACTCATCAGGAAGTAGTGTGTTTGCAGTTCTATTCGCAGTAACAGCTACAGCAGCTTAGGAGGAGCAGATTCACACTGCAAACAGTTGAATTGGAGAACCTGACATCTGTATGGTACACATTCCAGAATTACTTACTTTGGACTATTTTTAGTCCATTCTTGGGGAATAAGTACCCACTTGCACCCGGAATGTACTAGATATGCTCCTGAAATGTATTTTGCAGATCACTTTCATCTGAAAAAATCTCGTTCTTGATCTCCATAAACCAAATTACATCAGAGGGAACAACAGTGGAGCACTCTCCTTATCCCACTTAAAGCACTACTGTACTGCACTTCCAGAGTACATCCATAGTGTTTCATGCTTAGTTGTCATGCTTATGTTTCACCTCTTGACTACTACAGTGATTGAAGGAGGATTTTTTGTGGTTTTAAATATGGTTCACTGAGCTTTCACGGTACGGCAATTTTTGGGGTGATACAGTAATGTTCATTCATCACAGATGAATGAAACCATCAGCTTTCACCTGCTAGCAGCTTGGAACACTAACATGTTGGTAATGTAATAAAATAGATTTTAACTAAGGTGTTTAAATCACAGCTTACTTTTTGAAAAAAGTTGATGGTTTGGGGAAAGTGAGCAGATTATATGCTAAATTTTGTACAGCCATTGCCTCTTATAGCACTGCTTCATGTCATCTTCTGCATACATACAAAACATGAATAGACTTCAAACTGGTGATGTATTAAACCTACTTTCCAAACTCTTTGCCAAATATTTGCTGTTTTAACAATGGGAAGGTTATATTATGCTGTGTAAGATCTTGAACAACAGTGCTAACTGCTGCAGTCTTTAAAATGAAGGGGCAATTCAAGTAGAAAGCAACAAATTTGGAATTCTGCCAAAGAGTTAATAGCCCTTCCCTTGAGTGACTGCTATTGAGTTTTCATTGATCACATGGTTAGTATCTCAGTTCTATCTTTTCAGAAGAATGTGAGCGGATTTAGAAACTGAAACTTGTCTCACAAATTGTTCTCTTTAGCCCATGATAGAGGGGAACAGTGTCAAAAAAATAGGAGATATAGTTTGTCTGGATACTCTGCAAGGAGGATTGTATTAAATGCACTTACAAGTTTATAAGTATGCGATACAGGTGATCCTAGATATTTCTGAGTTTTGAATGGAGGAAAGAAAGAAAGTAATGTTAAGAGAACCTGCAGAAAAATGAGTAGGAAACAGCCAGCGTGCATTGGTAACTGCAAATGTGAGAAAAAGCCAGTGTCTGGAGAATGTGAAATGAGAAACTACTTGTCATACACAAAGGAATTCAGTCTGTGTGCTCACTAAGGTACTCTGAATCAGTCATTCATATTTGTTTGGAGCAGCCTGTACTTGGTGCCTTATTTAAATTCTTTGGAATGATACTTGTGAGATTTTCAGAAATTCCTCTCTCTTGGTCAGTTGTACCTAAGGGTTTATCACAGTGCTTCTAAGGTTAACTTGCATTCCACTCAAAACTTACAGTGATTTTCAGCATATTAATATGGAGAGTATGCTAACAATTTTTGCATGAGTTTATCCTTGCCCAATTTGCCATATACAAAACATTTGCCACTGCAAGCCATTTCTTTTGTTGCAAAGCAGCAGCTATTCTTTCTTCTTGAACATGAGTTGTTGCTAGAGGGTAGAAACCTTAAATGGCTTGTTCATCTCATGTATAAAAGGCATGCAAAATGAATATTAATACTAGGTGGTAGGTTGGGAAGAAGAGACTCTTTTTGTGTTATAAATTATCAAATAATAAAACTTCTGTAATCGCTTTCATCATTAGACTTTGACAGTATTATACAGTATGAATTTACCCTCAAAATACTCATGCTTTCAAGTTGACCAAAACCAGGGAAAGATTAAGTTAATGAATCTTAAAAGTCACAAACTGTGTTCCAGCTTCCACCACTCTTCACCAGAACATAGCACATATACAAAGCATCTAACTAGTCCTTGTCTGGAGTGCAGGGATCCTCCTGGCAAGAGATGCACTTACTCTTTCAGTTTTTGCTCATAGACCAAATGATGTAAAAATAATCATCTTCCATGTTGTTGCTCTTTTACTTAAAATGTGTATTTGTGAAAAGCACTAGGGAACTTGGATATAATCAAGGAAATCTGTTCCTTTGTGTCCTTTGTCATTTATTTCAGAGGAAAAGAGCAAGGGGGAAAGAAGAGGAGGGCAATCAGCAAGCGGTTTCTGTAGCTTGAGAAATTCTTTAGCTTGAAGATGTTAGCACTTAATCAAACCAAGACCTTTTCTCATTGCAGTTTCTCTCATTGGAGCTGTGTCATGGTTTTTATTTTATGGACTATAAGTAGCTATAAATTTTGTAAATATTTTTCTAACTCCCTTGATCATGAGTTTACAAAGACAGTGTCAGTTCTCTGTTCATGCAAGTAGATTTATCTGTTCTTTAGGGGCAAAAGCAGCTTTACAGCCTACTTTGAGCCAAGTGTTGAATCTGTTTGTATCACAATATCCGAGATTATAAATTTGTGCTTGAGTAGTGGGAGAAAATAGATGCAGCTGTGGTGACACTCCAGGAGTTTTGAGGAAGCTGAATGGAATCCAAGAGTTACCTGCTGCAAAGCATGGCATGAAATGCCCTCCTGGCCTTTGGTTGGAAATTCATTCATCCAGGACAGCAAGGAGACTAAATGCCAGCAGTGTGTATCAAGTGGTGGAATCAACCAGGGATAAGACAAGAGTATCATGCCATGCCTGAGCCAAGAGCTTGTTTGGCAGGCCCAGTGGTACAAGGGCTGAACAGTGAAAGACAGAAGATGGGTTGGAGGCACCAGCCAGCACAGTTTCACCGAAGAAAAGTTGTACTTGGAACAACATTATCCTTGCTTTGAGGAGGTGACTGTCCCAGTGGGACAAGGGGAGAGCAATGACTGCCATTTACTCTGACTTCAGCAAGGCTTGTGGCAACCTCCTGCGGCAACCAGAGCATGGTCAAGGCTGGGCAGGAGAAGGGGACTGCTGTGTGCTCAGCAGGACAAATTCCAGCTGTGGGGATGCTGCTAGTGGTGGTGTGACTCGGGGCAGTGGTGGGGCTGATACTGGTGATGGTCTGGAGTAAGAGCTTGGGTGGTGGTGGGACAGGTCACCTTCTGCAAGGTTGTGGGTGCTCCCATCTGGGGAAGGCAGGACAGCTGATGTGGGTGTCCTTTGCTGCCCTCTCCTCCCCAATCCTTCAGGCCTCAGTGCTGAAGAGGTGGTACCTCTTCATGGTGGTGGAGGGTGGGAAAGAAGTACCCACACAATCCTTGACAGTCAGCAAAGGAACTGTTTTCTAGACCTCTCTTGGGGCAAGGAGGCAAAGAGCAAGGGATGACCTGCTGCTAGTTTGGTCTTTTCCCATGTTGTACATGTGATTGTTTGAAAGTTGGGCATTTGCCTTTGCCCCAGAGACCTGCCTTTGATTGAGTTTTCCCAGTTCTCACAGGTAAGTCCTGCCTGCCTCCAAGCAGACCTCCAGAAAGGAACTGACAGTGTTTGGACTATAGAAGGAATGCAGTTTTACAGACTCATCATGAGTCAATTTTCCTAATTTTGAGTAACTTTCATCATGAAAATGCTCCTATCATTTTAGAGTAAACACTTGTGGGTGCTTCATCATATACTGCCTTTGCTCCTCCTCATTGCTCGCATCTTATGGAAGGCAGCATTTAGTCTACAGGGAAGAAGAAAGGTCGATAGTTGTGTGATGATTCCCTAAAGCACAGTAAAAAGCCAGGGAGGAAAATCGCTACCAGTGTTGTATGTGACCACAGGGATTTCTGACTGATGTATAAAGTATTGATTCTATTTCAAATCAACCAGCTAATTCAAAATTCCATGCTGGAAGTTCATGTGCCATTGCCTGTAAAATGAGGTGGGAAATAAAAATTTGGGAAAATTATAGTAATCCTGAATACTGCTAATACCTCAGTAGCAAAAGAGCTTCTGTTCTCTAAGCGTTTTGGTCTTTGGTACCCAGTTGGTTTACCTGTCTCTTTTCCTTTGGTTTACATTCTTGGGTCTTTTTCCACTCAGATTTTAACTTTCTTGATTAATTCTTCATTTGCCCTTTGCCTTTCACACCCCCCTCCCCCCAGTTTTGTTGTCTTTGTGTTTTTGCTTTTTTCTTTATTTAGTTTTATTTTCTTCCTGTTTTCCATATTATATAAGAGGGTATCAGCACAAAAATGTGATAAATTGCAAAGGTAATATTGCATCTTCAGCATGTGCAAGAGCCTCCCTTGACTGACACTAGTAGTTAGTTGCCTGTGAATGTAGTAAGTATGATTTACTTTTACGGAAACTGTGAAAATCAGTTGTAGGAACCAGTGGAGAAAGGGCATCAGAGCAGAGACTGGCAACTGTGGCAGAAGGGTTATGCCAGCATACGTTGAGCTGCAGGAATTCTTCTGGCAGCACTCTGTCAGGTTTAGGAGGATGACTTGCTTTAGAAATGTGAGGATCACTTGGACCAGTTTATTGTATTTAGATAATTTTATTTCTCCATAGTAGTTAGTGAAATTTTTCATTTTATTATAATTTATAATGTAGTATTTTCAAGGTTGAGGGAAATCTTAATCTGCTCATAACAGTGTGAGAGTTGCTTTCAGAAAGGTCTTGTAAAGTCAGGTTGGTTCATGAGTCGCCTACCTCACTGCATAAGTAGGAAAATTATGTCCTTTTCCCCTGAAATAGGGAGGGGCTAGTCTTGTCTGGATATATTTTTTTTTTTTATTTTCTTATTATTTTTTTTGTCCTGAATGGTTGAAACAATAATTCTCCAATTCACAGGTTTCCAAAGTAGTAGCATGCACACCTTTGCCTGAACCATTTTCCTTTCCCTAAGCAGCATGTCGTTCTCTTCCTGAATGCACCATACCCTTCTTCCCTGAAGCTCCCATTCTGCTTGCTCTGGTGGAGATATTGCACATTACTAAGTTGCATGTTCTCACGGCCTCAGTGCAATTTAGTGTGTGCGATACTTTCACATGAGTGCATGCACACGGGTATGGCTGTGGCTTAAAGTTACTGCAGCTTTCAATTTTGGTGGGGCCTAATTATTGTGAAATGGTCTTAAACCCAGATCAGTATTTTTAGTGATGCCTTGAAACGTGTTAGTGGAAGTTTGTCCTGTAATGTTGGGAAGATGAGCACTGTCTGTTTTCAATTTGAGAAGGGTTATCATTATTTGCTTCATTTTCTTCATTTGCCATATGTACCTCAAATTTGATCAGACTTTTCATTGGTTATAGAAAAGTTACTTAAAATATTATGTGTTTCTAAAAAGGAAGTAGTTATCCTTAGCTGAAATTGGCTGGTAAGTCAAAAGAAAGATCTGATATAAAAAACCCCTATAGTGCCTTGATGGCTGAAATGAGTTCTTAATGAATTCTCAACTTATGTTTATTAACATCAACAGAAATCTGAAATAAACTAACATACAAACAAACAAATAAACAACAACAAAAAAATTTCAGCTGCTTAAGCATCTAATTGGTTTGCTGTGGCATCCTGGCAGTAATGATGGAGAAAATGAGACAGTGATACAATTCCCACAGAAAACAATAGTCTTCCAGCATGTTAAGCTAATGCTTAGAAAAAGCAAAATGTGTGATCTTGTTTATTTTACTGCAACATTAATAATGTCTTTCAGATTAATTTTTCAAAGACAACTGTTAACTGATTCAGTTTTGACTGAATTTTTTGCATGCAATGTATGTTCCTTAGTAGCAGAAGTATCTCTTGTGGAAATCTCTTTTGTCACAGGAATGCATTTAACAGCACCTTACTGCAATTTCTCAAGCTTTACTTATGGTGTCTGTTGTGAGATGGAAATAAAATTGAAAATGATTCTGTCTTAATCATCAAGGCCATGGCATCCTGGCCTGTATCAAAACTAGCATGACCAGGGCAGTGATCGTCCCCCTGTACTCAACATTCACTGGTGAGGCCTTACCTCGAGTCCCGTGTCCAGTTCTGGGCTCCTTCATTCAGGAAAGGCATTGAGATGCTGGAGCGTGTCCAGAGAAGGGCAGTGGAGCTGATGAAAGGTCTAGGGTATAAAGTCACATCAGGAGAGGCTGAGGGAACTGGGGCTGTTTAACCTGGAGAAGAGAAAACTTGGGTGACCATATTGCTCTCTACAACTACCTGAAAAGAAGTTGTAGCCAGGTGGAGATCGGCCTCTTCTCCCAGGTAACAAGCAATAGGACAAAAGAAAATGGCCTCAAGCACCACCAGAGGAAGTTCAGGTTGGACATCAGGAAGAATTTCTTCATGGAGAGTGTTCTCCAAACATTGGAATGGGCTGCCCAGGGAGGTGGTGGACTCACCATCCCTGGCAGTGTTCAAGAAATGACTGGATGTGGCTCTTAGTGCCATGATCTAGTTGTCATGGTGGTGACTGGTCAAAGGCTGTACTCCAAAATCTTTTCCAGCCTATATGATTTCGTGATTCTGTAATGAAATAATTGCCTAGTCTAAAACTGGGAGTAACATACTTAAATTTTGTTTCTAGTTACATGGAAGAAAGGAAAGTTACAGTTGAGTTATTGAAAAAAGGTGGTCTATAAAAAATGTGGTCTGTAAATCTAGAATAGATGCCACATTGCGTATATTTGCAGAACCAAACTGATAGTAACTGTAACCTAGTGGGACAGATATCCTAGTGGGATAGATAGTAATATTTTTAAGATGATTGTTGTAGTAGCAATAAACACATGACTTTCTCATACTACATTTTTAGTGTTTAATTTCTCTTGTATGAAAAAAATCCCTTCAGAATTTTTCTTTACTTGTATTTCCTTTTATATTGAAAGTGCTTCTTCTTGTTAAACACAATTGTCTGTATAATGCTTTATGTACATGATTTTAAACAATAATTCAAAGAAAAACAGATCTTCAAAGAAAATTTCAGAAAACATTTTATTTGCTCATTTACTCTAAAATTTACCTGAAACTATGAAAAATATTATTAGACACAATATGAGTGAAGCATGTCACAAAGTCCATAAATTTCATCTGAATGTCTCTTATTCCCAGGATTAACCAAGTGCATAATCTGATGCTGAAACAGACAGTTCTGTTCTCTCTGCCGTGCAGATTGGTACCATGCCTTTCAAACACACTGAGGGGTTACTGAGAACTCATTGCTTTATATGAGGCAGTGCTGATATTCTGCCATTTGTGTCTTTTATATTCCAGATGGTGCATTCTGTATGTTCTAACAGCAGTTTCTTACTGTATATTTGTAGTTTGTAATTCTGTGGCTGTCCAGGGTTTGTTTTAAGACTGAAGTTGTCTGTAAATATGTAGGGGATATGGCTTTGTGTGTGTGTGTGTGTGCATACACACATTTAAATGCATAAGCAGATTTTGATGCAATCTTTAAGAGTAATGTAACTACATCGCATCTTAGATACAGTCCTTTAATTATGTATTAAACTAAGGCTTTTTTGTGTGTGTGTGTGTATATATATGTATACACATACACACTTTTTTCTTCAGCACCAACTTTTTGAAAGCTATTTGTATGTCAGTATCATTGTTGGGACGGACTTGATAAAAAGCAGGCGAAGATCCCAAATAGATAAAAGTGGAACTTCCTGCTTTTTATTTTTTCACACAGCTACTTTTATATATTTCCTAAGTGTACGTGCATTAGCATTATTGGTGCTCATTACACACAAACAATCATCTATTGGCCACAGTTATAAACTACTGTCTCTGTACAAACTCATCCAAATTTCTTATTTTCTGCTTCTCCTGAGTTCTCTCAGTCTCTGCAAGTTGTTTATCTTCACAGGTACACAACAATCTGGCCAAGGTCAAATCCTCCTTGTTCTATCAAGAAATCCACAGGCCTGGTGTAGTTTCCCACATGTCAGAACCTACAGTCTCTAATTGAATGAAAGTTTAATTGGTATGTGACATAAACTGTATCAGTAAAAAGAGTTACACTTAACTTACTTGCATCTGGAATTCAGCTCAGCCAGTCAGTTTTTCTCTTTACGTCTAAGGCAGGCCTAGTAGCTAACAGGAAGGATGGAAAGACAAGGGTTGCTGAAAGACTTATTAAATATCTGGGTAAGGGTTTTTCTATCAGGCATTTCTAAGAATAAAAGTATACTATGAGGATTATTTTTAGTATAGCGTTGCAGGATTCTATGCTTGGATTTCTAATAATTCTCTCTGTGTGTATTTAAGTTTGCAGTATATATTATTATAACCTTAGATTTCTGCTATTTAAAATACAGATTTATTATAATGTAAGAAGACAACAAGAAGTCTGATGTAAAACTTCAGGATTTCCTGATATTAGAAAGATTTAATGTCACAGCTTTAGCTTTTTGCTTTTTTGTTAAGTTATAAGGTCAATCCATTATGTATTCTCTCCACCAACATAAGCAATGAAAATACCCCCTTCCTTACGCTTGTTATTCATAATTTTATAACAGTAATAATCTGAACAGTCTGGGAGTTTCTTAATATAAAACTGCAGTGGATCTCGAGCTGTATTGACTCCAGCTAGCTGTGCTCTCATTTATGAACTTTTCAAGCTAAAATGGGATCTAAAAGAATTACATCTTTACAAGTAGTGTGGAGAATAATAAATATTCAGTGCATGCTAACAGCTAAGAAACACTTGAGTAAGGCTAAAGGGAAGACAGACTGCATTGCTGAACAGCAAAATAACAAAGGCCATGGAAATGCGAAGCTATCCTTTAAAAAGCTGAAGCTTTTGCTAAATAAACAAAAGGATCATAAACTTCAACAGATAGAAATGGGCCTAAAGCCGTGAAGGTGGTGGTGGTGCTGACTTTGATTCATTTGCTCAAAGCTCCACAAAATGCTGTTAAACCAGAATACAATTTTTCATATGCAGCAGGAGCAACAACAAGCAATCAAGGGGGCTGAGGGATGACAAGGAATATTCAACAACAAGGCAGCTGTAGGATGTTGCAGAGGAGCTAAACTGGTGAAATTTTGTTTGTTGCTGTGAATTTAAGTGAAGGGACTCACGTTATAAAACCCTTCTTATGGGTGAGCTACAGAGAATTTCTCAGAAATTACAGTGACTTTAGAAGACCTTTTAGGAAAAAAACTAGATAAAATGAACAATAGGAAATTGCTGAGAGTGGATGATGCAAACTCACTAAAGAAAACTCAAGGCAAAACTAAAAAAAAAAATGTTCCAGGGAACCCAGGAAGTACAGACATGTAAGCTGGTATTGGTAATGTGCAGCTTAGTAGGAACTAAAGTTAAGGACATACTAATACCTGGAGAATGTGATTTAGTTGGAAAAAATCAGTAGAGTTTTTATAGAGAGAAGTTCTGCCTTACTCTTCATGTTTTTTGAAATGTGGCAAGCAGGACCATTTGTAAGTTGATTTGTCTGCTATGTTCTGCTGAAATTTCATAAAGGCTTCTTACAGCATCTCCCTCCAGAGGCTTTTAAGGACAAGGGGTATTGGCTTTAATCAGAAAGAGGGTAGGTTTAGATTAGATATTAGTAAGAAATTTTTTACTGTGAGAGTGGTGGGATACTGGAACAGGTTGCCCAGAGAAGTTGTGGATGCAGCAGGATCGTAGACAAACTCAGTTAGAAGACAGCAGTGTCTGGGCAATAAAATGACTGATGAAACGTACTGTAGATGAAAGTGATGCATGGGAGTGAAAACCAGTCCTACCTTCACACATAAACTGATTATCACTGTGCTGACTGTTATCATTTGGGAGCTATATTTCCTGGTAGACTGTCTAGTTCAGTGCTTGGTAATACTTAAAAACATCTGACAGGCATATCAAATGTGAGGGTTTGCTGTAACAAACCTAGACAACAGAAACACAGAATATTACTCCCATTGTATGAATCTGTGGTTTGCCTGTAGCCTGAATTACTCTGTGTCATTCTGGTTCCTGCATCTCGAAAAGCTAGGAGTGCAATAAGACAGGTTAGAGGAATGGAGTTATGCATCAGTTTCTGTGTGAGAAATGACTGAGCTGGTTAGAACTCTTCAGCCTGGGAAAAAGGATGTTACGCAAATTGAGGTTTGCAAAATTGGAACCAGTGGGAAAAGAATGACTGGGTTGGACTGCTTATGTCTCCTGCGGGATCATCAAAAAGCAAGCAGGCAGTTTCAAAAAATAAATTTCAAAAAATGTGTTGGTTTGTGCCGCAGGCAGTAGACATAGCTAAGGTTTTGCCAAAGAATGTCAGAGTTGCAGCAGCTTACAGGACTGAACACAAGGACTAAGAAGAGAGATTAATTGAACATTACTAAATAGTTTACAAGGTACATGTGACTAAAACAGACCATAGTAGTAATTAGAAAGTTATTACAAATAGAAAAGTATTTCAAAGAAATAACCAGAGGTAGAGTTTCTTGCAGGTTGCACTCCATGTTAATTATTCTTTTTTATGGAACGTGGATGTTTCTCTGTTAGAGAAGGAAATCTATGTGCTACTGTGTCCTTCCAGACTAGTTACACTTCAGTGAAGCTTTGATACAGTCACTGGATCCCTGTCCTTCCCTGAGAGGTGTATGTAATATTTGCATGTTACACCATCTCAAGGACCTGTGCTTTGTTCAAGACTTTATCTGATTTGTGTCATTATTAGCCTGCATATGTTGGAGCTGTTGCCTCGTTGTTCAGTTGTATCTCTGGAAATAATGAGGATAAATAAATTTCCGCAGCAAAACTGTTGAAATCTTGTCATAGAGTCATCTCTAAAAATCACTTGCATGTTTATATTGCTCCTAAATTGTCTTGCTCTGTCAGGAAACACTTACTGCCACTTCTGCTTTATTCATAGCTGGAATATATCTTAGTGCACTTTGCTTACTTTCATGTGTAATTTGAAACTGAAAAATAATGGCTCCTTATTGCTAAAAGAACAGAACTCTTAAAGAACAAGTCAAAGAACAGCTTAAGTAGTTTGTTGTTTTTTTGTTTTTTTTCAAAAAGACTTCTTTGAGTTGTTTAATTCTTCAGTGTTCTCTGGATCGTCACTTGAAATGTGGGGAATCATTACAGAAGAAGGATACCTTAGTTCTTTTTAAGATACTGGCTGTCCTTTGATTGTCACTGGCAGCTTGTCCTTTGCAACAGATCTTGGTGGTCTCTGAAGGAAGAAGTTATTTGGTTTAGAAGTTATGGCAACAGTGACTGTTTGTTTCACCTGGAAAAAGGTAGTGCTGTTGTGCAAAGAGTTCTTGCTCTCCAGCCATGAGTGTGTAGACTTCTTTCCTGGTGGGAATGCAGCTATTTATGCCACTACTTAAGAGCTGAATGGGGAGTAGAGACAAGACCTAAACTAGTTAGTTAAAATTAACCCAGCAAAAAAATCATTATTGGCTGAATTCATTGTAAAAACTGTCATGGTGCATAATGGAGACTGTACTGACAGATAGACAAAGGAAGGAGCATCTGGGGCAGAAGTGAATGCTTGAGGACAGTGGAAAGGGAGAGGTCTTTTCTTGTGACAATTCTGAGTTAACCTGATCTAAAATAAATTGTGAAAATGTGCTGTGAACTTTGGAATGCATTTCATTAATACCTTGAACTCTCCACTTTTAAGATGTAAAGGTTGTAATCTCAAAAGAAAGTGAAGATCTGAAGTTTCTTAAAGCATCATTTTGAACTAGTCAGCTCTTTATACAGAAGGATTTTGCAACAAAGTACAGTACAATCCTTTTAATGTCTACTTAGAGAATAGAGGAAAATATCAAACATCAGTGGTGTAAAGAAGATGACAGAAAAGTGAAATTTTTCTTTTTCTAACAGTATTTTTGGCTGAGGGTGTTCCTGGTAACAGTTGTATTTTAGTTGCATTGTAAACTGCTGTATGGCTTGTAAAGTGTTTTGTAAGGAATTTAGAAAAAAGCTAATTCTTGTAAACTTTTCCAGAGACAAATATCACTTTTGTGATAGTTTGTACTCTTATGCTCATTCACAAGCCAGGGTTAACATGCCTTCGTTATAAATTTAGTATAATAACCAGTAAATCTCTCTTCTGAATTTACAATGTGCTTACTCTAATCTTTCTGGTAACTCCAAGTCTCATTATTTCAGCCCATATGCTCTTCTTTTCTCCAGTGCTCTGGGAAAAGATAGACGAAGAAAATCAAGTTAACTCCAAGGTCAAAAAATTAATACTCAGAGCTGAAAAACTTCTTTCAGCTGGGGTTGTTGCAGCATTAGGTTGAAAGTTTTGAAGTCTCACTCTGTTGCTAATGGTGAAGAGACCTTACCTGCAGGCTCTGTGAAGTGAACCTGAGTTCGAGTACATTTAATGTAAACTACAGTAGAAACAAAGGGGAAGCTCTGGACATTTTATGGTCAATCAGTAAAAGAGAAAAAAAAAACAAAACAAACAGTAACCCCCACAAAACTCATAAAATGAAAAGGTGGCACTTTCCCATGTGAAATGAACAAGCAAATTCCTTAGCTTTTCATTGAAGTAGAAAGAACTTTCATAACAACAACAACAACAAAAGAATTAGGCCAGCTATGCAGAAACATTTCACAGAAGTTTCTTCATTTTTAATCTGAGTAATGTGAAGTGTGACCCATGTCCTGTGATTTCTATTTTTTTTTTAATTTTACATGCTTTTCAGAGCTCAATAAAATGGAATATGTATGTCTAAGTATGCCTTACACCAAATTGCCATGAAGTGCTCATCAATTACGCTTTTGCAGATGACAGCTCTTGCAGGTAAAGTGGCTCATCCTGCTACAGTGCCAAAGTGAGACGTGAGCAGCAATTGGATTTTCTGATTTCTGGAGCACACAATTACTCTTGTATATTAAAGGAAGCTGTATGTGTGCCAATAATGTATTAAGAGGTGAAATTTATTTACTGTCATAATTACACCAGGAAGATCTGCATTTTACAGATGGTAGTAAATTCATTCAGCTTTTGCACTAGCATACCACATCATCTTTAAGATCTGGTATTGCAGATGCAGAGTAGCTGAAGCAAACTGCTGATGAAGATTCTGGATAGTGTTTCCAGAGTTGTCTTTCTGCTTCCTTAACCATGAAGCCAAATGGATATGAATTTCTAAAGCCTTTAAAGTGTGATTTTTAGTTTTTGTGACAGAACTAACAAATGTGAGTTTTCAGAGACTTTAAAGTTCTCCTGGGCCATGATTGCACAGAGCAGGATCCCTGTGCTTTTTTTTGACTAGCTGAGGCAGACAGAAACCACAGTGAAGGAGAGGAGGAGAATGAAACCAAGTGTAGCTTGCTCTTGCTTCCTGCTTGACCACTGGTGCTTCACAACTTCTCGGCACTGTCTGATGCCTTCTCCTTTCAGTTTATTAGTTGTGTGTGCTAAATCCAAGGAGCTAGAGAGATGCTGTACTGTTGTACAGTCTAATTGTAGAGGTATGTGCTATTTTGCCATTGAAATATATTGTATATCAACTTACAGAACAACATCAGACCAAGACATACCTGTTAGTTCATGACTAACTTTTCTGTTATTCTGCTAGTACATCTGGAACAAGTACTGTACTTAACAGGCAAAATTATCTTAAAAGCTGCATGACTACATCAGCAAAAGACGTGGCAGAACTTTAATTTAAATTTTAATTCAATTAATCTGAGGGAAAAATTATGCTTATCTGAACTGAAATGTGAAAACTGTGTAAATTAGAATAGCAGTTTTGGATGCTTTCTTGTGAATGAGAAGCAGGTCAGCAGTTATACTCTGCTGTAGTGCAATTCACAGCAGTTAATTCTGACTGTTAAGTCCTTGAGCTGAGACTATGAAAGCAACTTGTTACAAGACACCTTTTTTTTCCCCTGACTTGTTGTCTTTCTTTTGGTTGCCATAAGACTGTCTTTCCTTCTTTTGTGTTCTCTCTGGGAAAATCTAAAATGACTGCTTGTTTACAAAGTAAGTCTTTCCCATAGTTGCAGCTGGATATTTTAATTTCAAGTGAAGTTGCTACTTTTGATACTTGTCTCAAACTAGAGGACTGCCTCACCTCCTCTATCCTGAAAGGTGGTTTGGGGACATACATGATGTAAAAGTTGTTAAGATCTTGTTAATTTTATTACAGTACAGAAAACATCTTTGTGGAAAAAATAAGGAGATATCCAAGGACAGTTTTAAAATATTTTTTTGCTTCTGTATCTGATGTATTTGTGCCACAGTTCATGTTTCATAGGAAAAATATTTACTTGGAGATTGAATTATAGCGTGTTGAAATCGGGGTTCTTAGAGATGCTTTTAGATGGCAACATTAAATATTTAACAAATTGCTCTGAACATGTTGGGTTGTTTTTGTATTTCTGCTTTTGTTTTGGAAGGACCTGGCAAATGACATTTAAAAAACTGGAAACTTTGTGTCCTCAGTTAAGAATGACAGAATTTGTGAGATGCCTTCTTTATGGTGCAAAGGGTTTCTATAGGACAGTTTTAAGATTCAGGAGACCAGTAAGGCTGAGGCAGTTGGCATGACAAAAACATAATGGGTTTAGTGGGAACAAACGTATCTTTACTGCAACCAGGAGAAGTGATGGGGTTTTTTTGTGGCACCCTCATGACCATTGCAGTACAGATAGCATATCACCACTCCAGCCTCCTGAAGGCTTCCATTACCAAAGATCCAGATATATTTTTTAGTGTTCTAAATTCTTAAGATCCAACCACAGATAAGCTGATCATATGGATTTAAGTGGTATTCAGCCCTCTGTTTTGGTAAGGTATTCTTAGATAAAATGTTGACAGAGGGGTTATTTTTCACCCCTTTTTTTATTATGTTTTTACTTGATGATTGACAGAATCAGTTTCAATTCATAAACAGGTTCTCCTTACAAAAATACTGTACTCCTTTGATATCCTCAGAAGGAGTAGACGTGAATTAAATGTCACAGAAAATGCAGAAAATAAAAACTTTTGAACAGCTAAAGTATGAAAATATCTTGAGTTTTAAAGGCAAACACATTTAGCAGTCTTACTTTGGGTTTTGGGGTCTTCTCTCCTCCTTGCAAATTTTTTTAATGCCAGAAGCTAACTTTTCTTATAACTAAGATACAGATGAGTATGCAACTCTTAAAATCCAGATTTTATATATGTTGGTCTGACTTTGTTTTAATACTATGGAAGTTTACCTAAACTGAGAAGTATTCTGGCTTTTTTATTGAGGCCACCACATACTTGTAAATATTCCCTCCCTTTCTTTATATACCACATACTTGTCTGTCAAAGGTTAGATTTGTTATTTCACATCGTTCTTTAAAGTTTGCTTTTTTTCTGCTGTATTTTCTCTTTCCCAGTTTTGAAGGAAAAGATGGCTGACAACAGTTGTTCCTAGTTAATCTGTTGGGAGAGTCTCACATTTTGAACAGTAGTGTTGATCTGTGAGGTTTATCATGCACTCATAGCTTCCAGATTCAGAAGTCATTTGGAAATCTATGTGAACCTTTTGGTAGGAAAGGAGAGCAAAAATATGCACACTGCCCTCAGAAATAATAATGAGGATAGTGGCCAAAGGAACAAAAACTGTGAGTCTTGGAATTCTTGCTAGTAGTTCAGAAAAGATTCTGTTTAGTAATTTAATAATGTTTCTCCTAGAAGGCTTTATGGATTCAATGGAGGAAAGAAACTGTGGGTTTAGAGACTTCAGATCCAGAAAGGGCTGTTTTTCTGGGCAGACTGTGTTGCCCTTCAAAATGCAATGATAATCTTCCCAGTTGTCATCTGGCTTTATGATTTCTATTGTCTTTGTCCTCCTACCAGAGTTCCCAAAACTGCAAAGACACAATCGGTGTAACTAAAAGCATGAATAATAAACTGGTAACTTAACATCAGCAAACTTCACATTTATCTCTGTGAAGAGAGTGTATGTGCTACCACTTCTGCAATGATACTCAACTCTTAGGAGGTGAGGAACTCAGGGATAGTTCAGTGACTTGCATTCAAGCTAAAATAGTAATTTTGAGAATCTTCATGCCTTTCTCAAATATGGATGAAAAACCGACGTAATACGATGAGATATAGCAGTCTGATATTACGATTATTGTGACTGTAGACTTAAGACATGGGTGTTCAGTTCAGTTATGGGATACTCCACATGTGTACATGCCCTAGTGCTGTAGAAATGATACAGCACTTAGCTGCCTGTTTGCTATCTCATGAAGCTGTGGTCACACTTACAGGAGGAGAACTTGTTTCGTATCCAGAATGTTGGATGTAGATTCAGCAGGATTGAATTAGATTACCAGACTTTCTATTTGATTTCTAGTAATGTAACTTAGTAAGCAGCCTAAGAGCTAGGAATACCACGATTGAGGCTAAAATCCAGTAATGGATATGAGATGCTCAATTATTTTCATCCAGAAGTATGTATAAATATGTAGAAAAGTATTAAGAGTTTAAATAGCCTATTTCACTTCAAATATTAGTGGTTTTAATCCTGTGAAAATGAGTAGGTATAGAAATGTAAGCAGATAAAGAAAATAAATGAACCTGTAGAAGTGGAAAAAGGCAAAGAAAAAGTAGCAAGTAGTTTGCATGTAGAACAGTACTGCTCCCATAGACAGGTTATTTTTGATAGAGGATGTGGTCTGATGCTTGAGCAGTTTCTTTCAAGGAATTTATTCCTGTAACCTATTGTACAGTTAAGAACAGTATGAGAGGGTTTTGTGTCTAAATGCCTTGAATGACATGTGAAGGATGTTTATTCTTCTCAGAGGGAGCAAATGCATAAAGGTTTTCAATGTTACATTTTGAGTTGTGTTATTTGTGGCACTAATGGCTTTTTAGTTTTTCAAAGCAGCTTGTGTGTATATCTTTATAGTTCCCAGAATCCTATAGCCAATAATAATAAACAGAGTTTCTTTGATTGTTTTAGAGGTGTATTTGATGCTTCCCTCAAAATGGCTGGGTTCTATGGACTCTACACTTGGCTGACTCACACTATATTTGGGATTAACATAGTCTTCATACCATCTGGTAAGAATCTGAACAATTATAACATATTTTTTGAATAATATTGCATAATTATTTCTTTTACAAAATCAGAAGGATTAAATGTTGCTGAAAAGCTTAATTTAATCTTAGAGAATATGGCCTCGGGTAGAGTGGAGAGAAAATCCTGACTGCTGTCTTGTCTCTGAGCCTTGTCTTTTCCTGTTTTCACAACACATTCCCTGCCAGCTATTTTGCTTCTTCTGTTTCTTTTGCTGGTTGTAATTCTTCCTTGTATTCAGTCCAAGTCTTTTCAGGTTTTAACTTCATTCTGCCAGTTTTGGCCTCCTTTTCTTTCATAGCTGACAGGTGCTGATTTTTCAAGATGCCTAAATGCAGGAAGATGTAGTATCATGAAAATGCATGATAGAGGCATGTTCCTTATTCTCAGTACTGTTGCCTCACTGTTATGAGCCTCTGATTTTCTTTTTTTCTTTAATCTTTGCTTTGAAAATGGCTGGACAGGTTTTCAATGAAAAATCTTCTCCTCTGTTCCTCTTTTTCCTCTCTTCCTCTAAAAAGAATAATAATAATAGTAATTTAAAAAACATTTGTGTGCAAGGAAACATAAGGGGGAGCATAAAGCAGGAAACCCCAATATAACAGGAAATGGCTGTATTATAAAGTGCAGCTACCTTAAAGGTATTGGTTGTCATTAGACCTATGTAGAAGGTAATCAGTCATTTTCTTTCAACTACATGCAAACTCTTAAAAATGTTTGCTTTCTGGTTAATGAGACACAAAAAAAAGAAGAGGGGGAAAAAGATGCATTTAATTGTATTTTGTACTATGTTCATTCCTGGTGCATTAATATAGAATGGCAACAGTATTGTATCACTTTAGATTGCAACAGGTATTTCTGTAATCAGAAGGGTGTACTCCTGTGTGTACATGTTTGCGTACAGAAATACGTAAATCATAAATCTTATGTTTACCTGGTTTCTCATTATTGTGGTGGACTGCAGAAGATGTGAGTCATGGGCTCACATACTTTCTTACACACAGTTGCTGATTTGAAGCCATGTAAAAGTTTGAAGTGTGTCTGATTGGTATAACTTCAAATTTTTCTGAACTGGTGCCTCTTTTGGAATTAACTCCTTATGACTGTCAGTTGGTGAAGCTCTACTGTATGGGGAATAGTGTAATTTTCTTTTTTCCTAAACCACAGCTATAAAATACCACTTCTTCAATGTCTCATTTAGAGCACTTGGTGGAAGTAGGACTTACTGGTGTGGCAAAAGTGTCAGAATTTAACTGTAAATATATTTGTGAAATATGTTTCTCTGGTCTTTTTCTCACTTTTGTTTCTGTGTCCTCTAGCATTAGCAGCAATCCTTGGAGCAGTGCCATTTCTGGGGACGTACTGGGCAGCAGTCCCTGCAGTCCTCGATTTGTGGCTTGTGCAAGGACAGGGATGCAAAGCCATCTTGCTTTTGGTTTTTCACCTCTTGCCAACTTATTTTGTAGATACAGCCATTTATTCAGATATATCAGGGTAAGTATATTGAAGGCCTTTAAAGTTAGCATTGTAAAAATTATTGACAATCAGTGATGCTTTTAATTAAACTGACTTTTCTGAAGCATGCAAAACAGTATCTTCAAGCATAGGAATAGTAAGTCTTACTGGCCTTTATTTTCCCAGGCCTCTTTTCTGTGAACTTCAACATGTCAGAGGTCTTGAACTCAGCATCAGCAAACTTAACAGTTTCAGTTAGGATTCTTAGAATTAGTTTACCTTTTCTATTTGTCTAGTCATTGACTAAAGGTGTGTGTAGCATTCTCCTTTACATCCAGATGATGCTGCAGGACAAACAAAACCATGAGATAGTTAGGGACCTGAAAAAAATACTTTAATTAATTAATTAAATTATGGATTGTGAGAATTTTGAGGATTTTTTTGAATTCAGCCTTTGTGTTGTGTTATCATAGTCCAGTGCAAAAGTCTGTTGTAATTGCAAAACTGGAAATAGGCTTCTACTGAGACAGTAGCCAGTGCTGTTTTCCTATTGTGGGAGGTAGGCACAGATTTCTTGGCTGCCTCATTTGACTTGCAGTGTCTCCTGGTTTCAGCTTTGAGTTTGTACACAGACAAACAAATTCCAAATGAAGGAGACAAAGTCAACATTTGCAGTTGTATGTGGAGTGCAACTGAAATGTGCACTGACATTTTCTGCAGCTGAATTACCTGTGAATCCCTTTATGCAACACAGACTAGAAGATAAGGCAGCACAGTTAAACAGAGCTGGCAAAAATATAACCTGTTAAGTTTCCCATGTGCAAGACATGTTCACAATCATGTGCAATAGAGATGTAAAAGTGTACTTCTCTAGTTACTGCTCCAGTCTTGATCATCAGAAATAATCCTAGTAAACTGAGACAAGGACTTCGTGGTCCACACTTAGTTACATGCTAGTCCTGCATTTGTGCTGATTTTTATTACAGGAGAGTTAATGTAGAATAAGGACATAAAGTGTTTAAGTTCTCTGTTGTTAGAAATTAATTGAACAGAGAGTACCTAATGATAATATGCCTGATATTAATACTAATTTTCAAAGGCTGTGACTCTAGTTATTTTGCATTAATTAAAGCTAACAAGTGGCGTAAAATCACTTTTTTTTTTCTCTAACAATAAATCATGTATAAATTTAAGGCTTGTAGGTATTTAAATAGACAATAATTCTTCCACTTACTAGAATACAGTTTTTGACTGTAGGGCATGCAGACTCTGTTTACTGTCCAGAAAATACATGGGACAGGAATAGATTTTCTGACAGAGGAGCAAAATTGTGTTCTTCCCATGAAATAGAACAGTAGGCATCATGCCGTCTTGCAGATTAAATTAAACCTATTTGAAATAGCTATAATTATATTATGCAGGGGTTTCTAAATGGATTAACTTCGTATGATAGTCCTATTTTATCAGATGATCTGTTGTTTAATTTAGCAAACTAGCCAGAAGAACATTTAAACTGATACAAATGCTGGAAAAAAATTATTTGAAGTTTTTAAAGGTTTAGAAATTAATCATGTGTCTACTGTTGAAAAAACATAAAACTTTAAGGTCAAGTTTATCCCTTCAGAAAAACAATCTGGCCCTGCCAGTAGGTTAAGTTTGATCTCTGTAAGACATGATTGAGGTATGTATGATGTAATAGGTCATGTTTCATGGTCTCATTTTGCACACAGTTGAGATGAAGGCAGACTTGAAATGTGGGAGTTGAATAGAAGTCAGGACCAATAGCAGAAACCTCAGAAACTGCTGGAGCTCTGAATTGACTAGCTGGTATTTTCAATGCATTACAATCAGAATTTAGAGGGACTTGCTGAAAATTGTGTGCTAAGTATCAACTGTAGTTTTTCTTATACCATTCCATATTGCCAGCATTGTTTTAACTATAAAGAATGAAGGATGATGAGCAGGTTCTGTGTAAATGCTGTTGGTAGCATTTGCATTTTGGACGTGAACTGGGACATGGAAAATAAAAATGGCATGGTTTACTTGCTGCCATAATAGCTCTTATCAAAAGCTCCACTGGACCCAACTTTCCAGGAAAGATTGATACATTCATTAAAATCTTGTTGTTTGTCATCTGAAAACTTTGGAAGCTAATGATAACAACACTCAAAAGGTTTTTATAACAAAATGAGAAGATATGGCTATTTATTTAAACACTGTAATCTAACCATTCTTTGAAAGATGCAATGCAAGTTGCTATCATTGTGTACATTAATGCCTTTGCTCAAGGGTGCTCATAGTACATGTTGCTAATTGTGTTAAAATTTAACGGTTCTTGACCCTAAAGCATGAACAGTCTTTGTAACCAACCATCTTTTCATTCCCAAAATGGAAATGTTTTTGCCATTAACTCCTTCAGACGTTCTTCAGCAGATGTCTATAAAGTAACTCCAAATCCTCCATTGTGGATGTTACCAGCGTTACAAGCTATTGTAATGTTTGATCTGTTGTGCAAATACAGAGCAGAATACAGACTGGAACAGCAGTGATTCAAACAGCAGTTTATTGTGTAAATATGGGTATCTGTAACTAGCTGTGCCATTTCTTAGCTTGATAAAACATTAATTCACATTTCATAATTGATAACACTGTGTTTGCTGTTCTTAATTTAATTTTATTCTTCTTGTGGCAGAGGTGGTCATCCTTACCTGACAGGTCTTGCAGTAGCTGGTGGAGCATATTACCTGGGACTGGAAGGAGCCATCATAGGACCAATTCTACTCTGTATACTTGTGGTTGCTTCCAACATATATAGTGCCATGTTGGTGAGTCCAACAAATTCAGTGCCCACTCCTTCACAAGCAACGTGGCCATTACAGATTTATCGGTGAGCTATAAATGTCTTACTTGTATGCATTATGTTTTACCAGATCAGTGCATGTCTACACAGCTGTAGAGAATGAGTGCATGAGTTTCATCTAAGAGTGTGCATTCATATCTATGTGAGTATTGGAGTATTTGGAGAGCATTCAGCTATCCTATATTCTAGAAAAAAAATTATATTAATTAAAATTAATACAAACTCACTGGGACTTGTATACTTGAAATGTTTGTTTAATGTCTCTTGAACTCTTACAGAAGGCTCTTTTAGAAAATTCACTAATAATACCTTTGTGTCTTATAATTTATATGCTTCTGTTGTGCTAGATGATTGAACATCCTCTTTTCTAATAAGTGTAAAACTTATTTATGGATATCTAATAGAGTTCGTTGTCCTTAATAAAGGGCCTACCTGAAAACACTGCATTTTTATGTGTCAATGTATAATACTGCAGAATATAAACATACCTAAATTTAAAAAAATACCATTATTCCATTAAAAGTATGATCCTGATTAATGTCATTATTCAAGTTACTGAATGTGGAATGTAGAAACGTATCTTTAAACTGTACAGTTAAGGAATGGGATGAATAAACTCCTAACTAAATAATTGATTACAGTTGGAAACCACATTGTGATGTTGTTAATGACAGTAGGCATTTAAATGTCTACTCTCTTACTAAATTATATAGGTTCGCCCATTTCAGATATATATGTATATCTTTAAAAGGATTCTCTGCCTGTCAGAAATAAATCTTTGCTTTAGTCACATGAATAATGTTGTCATCCTTCATCTAGGCAACTTAGGAGAAAAAACACTAATTGAACCTGTGTGTACTCTCTGACTTTTAGAAGTCACATTTCAAGACTTACCCTATATGCCACAGTATGCACAAAAATCTACATATGTGTTTGTTTCCAGTTTACTTTGTAGGAAGCTAATGATTTGTAATCCTGGGACAGGTTTGAGTCTTACTTTTCACTTTTCCTTTTCTCTCCCCTGCCCCCCAGGTCTTCGAGAGAGAGTCCGGAGGAGATGAAAATGTCTGCAGAGTGATGAAAGTGCTGTGCTGCACCTATTCAACATGAGGGAATCGCTGTCTTCTATCTTGAGTTCACAGCAGCTATGGCCTTCTGTCCCTTTCCAGCTGTGCCTGGGGGCAGCTCACAGGGAAGCATAGCTTGGGTTTTAAGAGAAAGCACTTCTGGAGCATCTGCTGGCCTTACATTATTGTGCACTTTGCCTCTTCAAGAGAGAATGTCTACTTCCCATGGCTTTGCATACCAACATGCAGTTCAACTGCCTTTTCGAAGACTTTGAAGACCTTCTGTCTTCATAAAAAGAATAGTTTAAAAGGACAGGTGCATCCACTGGAGTCATTATCTCATCTGCTGAAATGACTAACTTGGCTTTTATTTATTGGGTTGTCTTATTAAACCGTAGTAGCTTTAAAGAAAGCTGTAATTCCAAAATATTTATTTTCAGTTAATCTGGTGGCAAAAGAAGTGTAAACCACTCTTTGTGAAATGAAAGTGTAATGCAAATATTTGCTGCTCCTCAAAGTATTTCTTTATAGGCTTCAACCATCACCTGTAACTCATAATAACACTGAAATGTTATCCTCTTATAGGCACTGAAATTTAATGTTGTTAGAGACTGGTGTTTCTAACATCTTCCTGAAATTAGTAGAAATGCAAACTGTTAAATGTGAGTTTTCCTCTTACTGAAGTAGGAGGATTTGTTTAAATAGTTTAAATCTTGCCCTGATTTGCAGTGAAATCTGATAATATTTTGCTGCTTACCCACCCTCCCAGTGGAGTCATCTTGTCAACTAAATTTAATCCAAGGCCTTAAGTGTTTTCAGGCAGCAGTAATGTACGATAGTTGCGTCTACTTCCAGTAATAGGAAGAAGTTGGATGGGGATTGTTTAATGCTAGTTTTCAAATGCTGTGGCTGAGTTCAATTAACTTTTCAAACAAATTTTATTCCCAGAGAGAAAGGGAAGAGAACATTGATTTTGGTTTAGTTTGGGGTTTTTTAACCCTGTAAGCCTCTGGCCAAATATCTTTCTAAGATATATCTTAATATATCAAGGTACATCTTGTTAAAAAGTTCTTAAATTTCTGAAATGATATATTGCCTAGGTCACAGCATCAAATGCTCCAGTGTTTTTCTTCCATAGGTAATTTTGCTTAAATTGCTGGTTTGGTGACATTTAAGGCCTTTTGTATTGATTGTTGAAATATTTTGACACAGTGGATCTTTATAAATAGATCCTTTTTGTAAACGGGAAGTGGGTTTTTTGGTAGATATTTTTCATACTTGCACAGCTTTTCCACAAGTACAATGAGGCCCTGGGTACTAAGTAGCAGATTCACTTGCTTAACCAAAGAACAACCTTTCAGTTTCTAGTAACTTCTCTTGAAATTATTTCAGTTTGATTGAAAATGAGTTGCACAAAATACAGGCATGCCTTGTATTTATTGTTCACAGTAATGCAATGGATGAAACAAAAATCCTTTCTTATCCAAGGATAAGGATATCTAAGATGTGTGTACAAAAAGCTCTCAGTAACTAAGATGTTTGTTTTGCTTCAGTTGCAGGAGTGCTGATAGATTTGGAAGGTTCTTATTTTCATGACACTGTATGTATTTTTACATTGTTTCTAAAAATGCATTTCCATGGAAAGTGATTGGAAAGCACTCTGGTACTTAGTAAGCAAGAAAGTCCTGCTATAGTTTTGCAATAAACAGGCTGCCTGTTAAGACACAAATAGCCTAGTTCCTCAGATTCTCAAAATTTGTGGCTGCAATTTTACTGATGAAATTTTGTATTTAAGTGAGGGGGGTTGAGTGTGCTGTTTTGCACACTTGCAGCTATGTGTTTGAAAGACAAACTTGGGCTTAATTGAGTAGATGGACTCAAGTTCGTCAAAATATGGAAATATCCCATTTAATATTTTAAATTCTGAAAGATCTACACAACAATTCCAACTAACTGAATAAGAAGAATGTGTTGCTTGAATCAAGTGTCTGTCCTGTGTTTTTATTTCCTTGTCTTTTTGGCTCATGAAAAGTGTTTAATGAAACACATTTTTATAATTGCAGCTGGCTAGAGTGGAGGATGATGAAGCTGTTGCTAGGTATTCCTGTGACATTCTGGCAGCTTGAATGAGAACATGTTACTTAGGAAACTTCTTTATTTTATTACTTTTTTTTCAGTTCACAGTTTTGCACTGAGTTGTTGTGTTCTTGTTGTAGCTTATTTTAGACAGCATTTAAAGAAGATTAGTAGCAAGGAAAAAATGCATCTTTAATGTATTTCCAGTTTTCCATTGCACCTCTTTTCTCACTGTTCAAGGCATATCTCTTGTCCACATTTGCTATCCCATTTTCTGAGACAATCTTTCATATTCTTATAGTATTAACAGTCATTTTAAAGAGTCATTGTAAAGCATTATTTATTTGGTTTTAAGTTTTCTTCTTCCATCACCTGACCACCTTAGATCAAAGAAGGGTCTCTGTTAGGAAGTTTAAAATCATGTTTCAGACAGTTATCTTCCATAATGGCAAATGAGTAAAATCATCCGAGAAGATGCCTTGCGTTTCCTTTCCTAATGTGAAGAGAAATAATTTTGTATGGAGAACTCATATCTGATGCAGTCTTGTTAGTTTGCCCTCCTTTAAAATGAGGCTTCATATTGATGCTTCCTGTTTCAAATTCAGGTAAGACTTGCCATAAAGAACCATCCATAGTACAGTCTTACTCAGTAAATGTAGCTTAAGGAGCTCATGCTGTGTGCTGTGCCTGATTGAGGAACCAATTATATGGTTCAGTAGTGGTGCAGTAACAGTATACTGCCAAAAAAAAAGAAAAATAAGAGACAAACCTTCCAATAACATCTTCTTAGGATAGGAAATATTCACAGAATGTCACCACGTTTAGAAAAAAAACCAAAAAACACAAAACACCACCTTATGAAAGAGTGTACTTTGATTATTTGGATTGTGTGCTTAGTGAGTGTCTAATTACCTGTAGAAAAAGAAGACCTTGTCCTTGCATATTTTGCAATCTAGATTATTTTCTGATAGGACTCAGATTCTTTAAGAGCATTTTAATGTGGATCGGTCTCATATGAATGTGAAAATAATCAAACTGGTCACTTTGACTTCTGGTCAAAGAGCCAGTTCGTGGTTATATCTCCTTGTCTGCAAAAACAATCAGCAGCTTGGTGGGATAAGCTTTTAGTAGATGTCTTATGGGTTGGATAAGAAAAAAACCACAAAGAGCAACAAATCAAACCAAACCCTTTTCTGCAGTTTTCTGCAGTTTTTCTTTTTTTTTCCATAATGCTTATAGGCAAGAAATTGATTACCTTTAGCTATACTGTAAACAGTCATTCCAGAAGCAGGTATTCACTAAATGTATTTACTACATGTAGTGTTCAATTTGAACAAACACTTCAGAGTTCAGAAGGGGATGCTCGTAGTAATCCAAAGCAATGTGGTCTCATGTTATTGTGAAAATCAACTGTGCTGGTTTTTATCATTCTCTTCTAGCAAATCAGGCTTGTGGCAATTAAGTGTAGTGCCAAAAGACTGATGCTTTCTGTTTCTGACTCTTAAGTCAGAGTTAGCCCTTCCACCCCTTCCTGTACCTTAGCTGTGCTGTCACAGAGCTGGCAGAAGTGACTGTGCCACTTTACAGCCCAGCACATTAACTTCAGGTCACTGTAAATCCTGGCTTAATTGGATGCATGATGCAACATACTGCAATGGTCAAAGATCTGGCACACATTCATTTTGCCAGCCTTACTACAGGAGAGTGGGTTTCAGCACAGGTGGACCATGACCAGTTGGGAGCAGAAATTACTTATTTTGAAAGACTGCTTAAAATAAAAAAAGAAAGAAAAAAGTTCCTTATAGTAATACATACAATGCACACTTTTCAGAAATTAATTTGGTAACCACATATCTAATAATAGAGCCAGCAGTCAGATATTTCCATGCACAATGGTGTTTTATGTGCAGCTTATCTAGGTTACACTTAGGTTTGTCTGATTTTGAGGAATATGTGGCTTCTCTTAAAGACTTTGAGGAGGAAGATACACTGGATATGTATTTTGTCAGTGATTATTGGAATAGGAAATCCATAATCTGTTTAATTAAACAAAATAAGAAAAAAGCATTGTTCAGGGAAAATTGGATTCTCTCTCCATTATTTTACAATGTGGGTATCAGTGAAATATTAAACATTGTTTTTCAGAAAGCCTGAAAATAAAAAACTAGATGAAATTGTTCCTCACTAAAAGCAGAAGCTGAATTGCTCTGCTGCTGATCTCTGTTTCTGGTGGCAGAATACTGCAAGTGGTGCTGCCCTTCCCATGGACCTGATACACTACACTAAGGATGGGAAAATACCATTATTCTACTGAGACTCCATAGCTTTGCATCACTGGCAGAAGGTGCTTCCACAACTGCCTTTGTTCAAACATTTTGTATTATATTGACTTGCATTTGTCACTGCAGATAGTGCCACCTTTGTTGAATGCTACATCTGGAAATGGCTACAGTTTCCTTCAGAGAGTGTTGGAACGTGTTTGGACTGGAGTTAGTATTTGTTATGTTTAATAATGGAGGTAGGATTCTTCTAGAGATGCAGTTGTTTGCCTTGAGGTTTGCAATTTTACAAGAGAAAATTGATTTCCCAGATAATCTTTATTGAGTGACAACTGACATCTCTTAAATCCATGGGTGCATCAACTTTTTCAACTCTATATTGACTTGTATTTCAAACGGTTTCTTCTTACTGTTATTTCTTACACTTTTTGCTGAAGCACACTTTGGCAATTCCCATCTTATTTCTATTTTTACAAAACTAGAATTGCTCAAAACTCTTAATGAATGTTAGGGAGGCTTGATCTTTAACCTGGTACCATTTATCTGTCACTTTTACTAAAGAACCTTAATGCTCTTGTAAAATTTTCCAAAGCTGCTTTTGAGTGATCGGGGTGGGAAGCAAAATTAAAAAAAAGGCAATGTGGAAAGTGAATTTGGTGTTTTGAAACCAGAAACAATGCCAACAGTGATGAGCATATTCAGGGATTCGATGATGGTTTGTAAATATATATATTGATATGCAGCATTATATAAATATGAGCAGTCTTTGTCCTATTCAGTCTTTAGCTGATATTTTGTCCTATCTTTTTTTGAAATTATATCTGAGAACAAATTTGTGCCTGTAGATAGTGAAAACAAGCAACATTTTCTAGAATTTATGTTTACTTGATACGGATCAAGGAAGAGCCAAGCAAATACTGGTAGGGTGACTGCAACTGTCCTGTTGTAGTTCATATAAAGTAGGGAAAAGCTGCTAGGAATGCATTGCTGAGAGATTACTGTTCCTGGAAGTATTTGCACACATCCTCTAAAGAGCTGCCAAAATTAATAGGTTATGAAATATGTCTCAAGTTCCCCAGACTCAATCTCTTCCACACATCATCTGGTATCTTGTTTTGAGTATGGTTTAGTACATGAGAGTATTGCTTCATCCCCCTTGGGGAATCAATTCCAGGGCCTGAAGGGCATGCTTTGAATGTCCATACTGAAATAGTATGTCCATTTCAGGAAGGAATTGCTAATTGGAACTAAATGCATCCTTGATCTGCTCTGCATATGGATGGACTTGGACAAATATAATGCATGTTACACTGAGTTAGAGATTATTTTTTGAATATAAGTACTATGTGGTGACACCAAAGCTGGGTTTGAGTGAGAAGCAGGGTGTATTTGCTTGCAGCAGGATGCATTTGCAACCTAATAAAGCAGAGTGAGTGCTCTAGCATCCATATGTATACATGAAGAATTTTCAACATGGTTTTAAAGCAAAAAGCTGGTTTCTGCTACTGGCCTCACTTTTTACCACTAGACTGTCATATGCAATGATCCAATGAGGGCGCAAAATCAAAGAAGCTTTTCATGGTATTGGTATAGATTAAATGTAAGAGGTATCATAAAGCTAAAAAATTGCCACAGAACAAAAGTTCATTAGGCTTAAGAGCTGAAATTCCGGCCATAAAGCTGGAAAAACAAAATCCAAATATTTCACCCTCTTCCTGCCAGTCTCACCCTAAAATGGGACCTTTTTCAACAAGTATCAATAAAAACTGTTTTTGTGTTGTTTTTAACTTACTGGCTCGTAGATCAATGTTTTTAGTTTCTGTCTTCTGTCATCACTAGTGTATTCTGCAAGCATACAATTTGTTCAGATTGTTGCCATTAAAAACAGATTTTCTATACTTCCGCGATGGTTGGAAACCAACTCTTTATACCAATAATTGGGTCCTTAACTATATATATATATATATATGCTAACTAGTGTTTGATGTTTTGGTAAGTACACTAAGGGAAGATTGGTTGGGAAGGTTGGTGTTTTTTCCCCTTTGGGAAATTGCACCAAACCAAATCCAAAGAAACTTTTAACATTGCATCCTAAGACTGGCTACCCCCTGCTCAAACATAACTGCAGATCTTTTGTGTTACAGAGCATGGGTTGTTTTAAAATGTGTGTTCCTACCCAGACCCTATGGGGATTTGGAGCAATAACTTCTATTGTCTGTTGACACAAATTTTGTCTGTAAATGTACGTGTGATACATCTTCAGAATGGAATTAACCTTACCATAATTTGGTTTAGTACAATACCTGGTTTTGCATGTATAATATTGAAAATAAAACCCCTATGTCCATCAGAATAAAATGTGTAAGTTAAAATTGAGAAGTACTTGTGTAGACTGCAGAGGTATTTAAATAATTTTGATTGTGTGCACCAGTGCTCACCCTGATAAAAACAGTTTTTGTAGCAGGTTTAAGATGCTTTTAACTTAATACTGTATTCACACTGCAGTCCTTTGTAAGCACAAAATGGTTAATATATTTTGAAATAAAATGCTGTTAACGTAAAGAAAACTGTGTTTGATTTGAATGATGGGCTCTTTGGAATCAGCCACAAAGGCAGCAGTTAATCTGGTGAAATAACAGGTTTGCTGGAATTGGATCTGCCGTCCCAGTGTACAACTTATGTCACTGAAAGAAGCCATACTTCCCCTTTCTTCTTCACTTTTTCCATGAGGTAAGGAAGGGCACGTGCCTCAAGAGTAACTATGGTTCAGCTGGCACCTGGCAATTTGCTACACTGCTTGCAGTAACACAACCACTTGTCCAGACCCTACAAAAGCTTACATTTGGCAGCTCTAGGTAATTCGAGTTACTTCCATTATGGCTTACTCTCTGGACTGGAAACAGTTGTTTAGTGTCTAAGCAGAATTTTAGATCATTTTATTGACTATAAAGCAAAAGTGATCAAATCCTCCCTGCATGGCTGCTCACACCTTCTAAAATGAGATATGACTGATGTTACAGTTTTCATTCCTTACACTGTTCTGTGACCAGACTCATTGCCTTGAAATAATTCATATAGGAGTTAGTTTTAGCTAGTATCTCTTTAATTCTCTGAAGGGATCAAGCTTTGTTTAGTTTAGTGCATACAAGGTGGGAGTTTTAGCAATTTATGCTAGTAATATAATTATGATTTGAGATTTGATTTTTTTTTTTTAATTGGGACTAGTCTTCCAAGATGTTCAGAAGTCCTTTTAAAGTTAGAACTGAGATAAATGCATCTGTAATCAGGCAACCCAAAGTACATGTACTTCTGTGAGAACTCCTTAGTTTTTTAGTGCTTTTATTGTGCAGGTAATAGTGCTTTTATTAAGAGAAAACAAGAAGTTCTGTTCAACACTCATGACAGATAAAGCTTTATGATGGTGTAGCTTCTTTAGTCAGTCTCAACTGTTTCTTCAAAATAGTTCAGGAGGTGCATGTCCAATATAGCTCATTAATATTTTGTGTGTGGGAGAGTAAAGAATATGAAACAGTTATCAGGCAGATAGATACGCAAAAAATGTGTATTTTTGAGCTTGACCAGAGATACAACTTAAAAGATTGCAGTCTTTTGGCTTTACCACTTATAAAACAGCAATTGGTATTTTGAGAAAAAATAAACCCTAGACTTTCAAATACATCTAGTTGTCATAAATCCCAACAGTGAACGGTAACAAAATTGAAAGCTGTTCAGAAAAGCACTGTGATGATATCTCATGGTGCGTATAAAATTTTGTGCTGCGACTGAATTACAGTTATCTGTGCTGTGATGAGCCCTGGCAACTTCTTTGGGGATTCAGTTCTGTAAATTTCTGAGCATGCATGCTTGCAAGCGTTTTGGTCAATTTGGTTAATGCAGAGTGGTTTAAGGAGGAGGGTAAAAAAGCATTTAGCAGGTGTGGAGTGGTAGGAGACAGTTAATTCATGACTCCTCTCAGCTAAAGATGGGGGTGTTCCTGGAAATTGCAACCTGTGTAATTGTGTAAGGGTGATACTGTTTGCCTTAAGCAAATAAAGACCCAACTGTTTTAGGTCCTCTAGAGCACCCTCCAGTAATGTGTTGCATGGGTATCTGCTGTCCTGGAGCAGAGAAAATGGATGAGAACTATGAAACAAAGGAATAATATAATATGTATTTGTTTCTGAAGCTCCCTTGCTGGTCTCTTAGGCCCTTTATGTTCTTAATTTTTGTCATGTTCCCCAGTGCGAAGACTAGAAGAAGCTTGAGCGTAGGTGTGTAGGATAAGAGCACAGGACCAAAGTGCAGTGGGATGCTGGGATAAACGAGTAGCACTGAGGCCAGGCTGCATATCTTGAAATACCTGGAAGCAGCAACAGCTACTGAGAGCTGCTCATGTAGACATTGTCCTCACTGTCACCCCATCCAAAACTGTGTTAGTGGCCATGTGTCACAGAGCTGGTGTTCCACCTAGCAGGAATACTACATCAGTCCCCTGTGTAATGGCCAACCAAAATTAAGCATACTAGGCTCTTGCCCTGTTTCTACACCATTCTTTGTGCCGTAGTAATAGCTGAAAAAAATCTCCACTCCCTCAGCCCTCCCTTCAGTGTAATTTGGATTTAAACACTGAAGATACTTGCAGTGCATGCAGATAAAAGCTGAGGTCCAAATATGTAGCAACAGCTGTATGGGGTGGGTTTTGTGGGTTTTGTTTGGTTTTTTCTTTGCAGACTTACAGCTGTGTGCACACTTGCATTCCTGATTCACAGGTGGAACCAAATCCTTGTGCCTTAGATAACTAAAACAGGCTGCTTGCTTTGATTTTACCTCTTACCAGAATCTACTTTTTTTTGTTAATAAAGAATAAAAAACAAGATTATCTTGGGCAAATACATGCTTTTGTTTACTTTAGAAGACAAACAGCAGAGAGAAGACCATTGTGATAAAACTTTGAGAACCTTTGGTGCTTTCATAATTTGTTGATAAGTATCTTTCAGCTGAAGGTTTCTGATAGGGAAAATCATACATTATCTTGCCTGGCCTGACTTAAGCCCCTTATGGGAGAGAAAAAGTTTAATTTAAAAGTTTTGCATGACTTTACTCAGCATATCCTTTTCAAAGCACCACTGTTACTCACTACACACTGATTGCTCAGAGAACTAAGGGAAAGTCAGGTTGTAAGCTTTGCACTGCATGTTTCTCACTTTTCCAAAGAAAAAAATTCATTTCCAGGGCCATGAATGTAATTGGGCTTGTTTAGAAAAGATATACTTTGGTAATTTTGACTTGTTTGAACTTATCATAGAATCATAGAATATCTTAAGTTGGAAGAGACCCCCAAGAATTGTCGAAGTCCTATTCCTGGCCCTGCCTGGGGCCCACGAGTCACACCATGTTCCTGAGAGCATTGTCCAAACACTTCTTGAACTCTGTTAGCCTTGGTGCTGGGACCACTTCCCTGGGGAGCCTGTTCCAGTGCCCAGCCACCCTCTGGGTGAAGAACCTTTTCCTGATATCTAGCCTAAACCTCCCATGACACAGTTTCATGCTGTTTCCTTGGATCCTGTCACTGGTGACCAGAGTGAAGAGATCAGTGCCTGCCCCTCCTCTTCCCCTCACAAGGAAGTTGTAACTTCAATGAGGTCTCCCCTCAGTGTCTTCCAGGCTAAACAGACCAAGTTACCCTCGGCTGCTCCTCACGTGGCTTCCCCTTCAGCCCCTTCACCAGTTCAGCACTTTGTTGGGGCATTCACCCCCATCCTGGTGAGTTAAATTTGCTGCCCCCAGTTTGGGATTATGGATTGAAAGGTTGAGAGCATTTGATACGAAGATTTAGACATTAATCAGTAATTAATGGTACAAACAGTTTAATCATCACCAGATTAACAAGAAGTACTGTGGCAGAGAAGCATTTCCACATAATTCTCTTTTACATCT
>JAWWMP010000081.1:84252508-84276640 GCA_035047865.1 Dendrocincla tyrannina | reverse complement strand
TGTTCCAGAATTTAGTATGCAGTGCTGTCAACAGACTTACACTGTTGTAAAGTAAAGCTGTTATTTCTTGGGGAATGTATCTATTGATTGGCTTTCTCTTCACAGGAGCTTGAAAGACTTTTTTGTCTGACACATAATTTACACGTGAAAGCAAATGTAATTTAAAAACTTTAGTATGAAACAGATAATGCTACCATGTATTGGAATAATTTTTTATTTCTTGTCTCAATAAAAATATTTTTAAAATTGAAACTATGGCTTTCACACTCATAATGGAGCTGCCAGCTATTCAGTCTACTCTTATACAACTTTTCATAAATATTCCCTTGACAGCTGAACATTTCTACCTCAAGTGTACATTTTTTCATAGAAAATGTGACACTGCTGCCAGTTTCATTCTGAAGTCTGTTAAAGAAAGGGTACTTAGCTGTTGAAGATTTCATCGGATTTTCTGATGTTGCTGTAACTTTCTACTGCTTTGTTTTATAGTTTGTCTTGTCTTTGGCCAAAGGAAAGGAAGAGTTGCAAAGGAAAGCAGACACAAACTGCTTGGTAGGCATTTTTGAAGTGGTATAGGAAAGTTTCATTTTGAGTAGTGTACTACCTGGTTACTTTGGAGAGTTTAGCTCCATCCTGAGGAAGCCAAATGAGAAATCCATAGGCTATAGAAGAAACAGAGTATGACTATACATGTCTAAACATGATATAGTTGGATTTATAAAATGGGAGTATAAAAGACAATATTGACTGTATGTCTATATGTATCCCTGAAGAAAGATACACTTGAAACATCAGTGCTCTTCAAACATTGCACTTCCCAGCCCTGAACAGAGCTCTGGCCTGTGCTTGAGCCATTCACAGGGGAGAAATTCTTGTGCAGGTGAGTAGTGCAGCTCTTTGCCTTAGACTCAAGCTACAGGTTTCCACTTTTGTCTCTAACAATTACTTTAAGCTGCAGAGAAATGATGTGGCTGCAGAGTCCCCAGCCTGTTTGATGGCAGGGGTTTATTTGTGGAGGGTGCAGGGACACAGATATTTGCCTTTTTCCTCAGTCTCTCACTCCAGTTAACTTGGAGCTGTCTGATAGTCGCACTGTCAAGACCTAGCATTCAGTCTTGGCACTGAGTTGCAACAGTTCTACTTATCTTCCTGTGTGCTCTGAGCCCAGGGTAAATGCAAGGGAAGTTGACTTAATAAAGTGTGTCTTAGCAGAGTTGCCTTACCTTGCCTTTTCCCTGGTATGAAAACATGCCCATCAGCTATTTTTAGTGCTCATAGGCCCCATGGTAACTTGGTTGCATATTTAAGTCCTAAGGAGTCACCTCTGCAAAAACAGGGGGGAAAATAAATTTTGCATGTGTAGCAAAACACAGAAATATAAATTTTTTATGCTAAAATATGACATTTTAATTTCTATTTTAACAGCAATAAAGGTGAAAAGTTAAGAAACTACTGGATTTACTTTGTAATAGTTAGACTTTAAAAGTGTACAAGTTTCAAAAGTCTGACTTGTCTAAATACTGTTTGCAGTGTTCCTCATGAAGACTAAAAGCTGTTATTTAGGAACTGTGTGGTATGCCCTGTGAGAGCTGACTTGGAGCTGTAACATATATCCTTTGTGTATGATAATCTTGAGGTCTCAGTAAGACTTTCAGAAAAGATGGAATTCAGCCTGTCCTGCAGCAAAAGGATGTTCTAAGGTGCAGGAGAATGGGGAGCCGATTTGAATTACAGGTTAGTTTGTCTTGGTTTCCCCTTGCCTATCCTACTGCAAAAATCTAAGGACAACAGTGATGAGATGATTTTTCTTTGCAATATGAAAACATTTTATAAATATCAAATGTGTTTATACAAAATAATGATTAAAGCAATTTTTTTTTTTACTGGATGAGCAAGCAGCTGGAGGGCAGCGTCCAAGGAATATTGTAGCTGTTGTGCATTTGTGCCTGCCTTGCAAAAAGAATGAAGAATTTATTCAGCTTTAGCTGAAAAATCTGAATTGAAAATTACATCTCTGTGTCTATCAAACATCTGCAAAATTTTTCCAATTTGGTTGAACACAGCTAGTGCCTTCCACTCGTTATTCACAATCATCCCTCTGAGTCAGTGTTGTGAAGAGCTAAGATTTTTAGAGCATAAGAATGCAGTTTGCTATTGTGGAACTAACCAAGTCACATGCTGCCTTATGAAATGTCAACCAGAAAGTACTTCCATCTAAAAAATCATGCAAAAGCAGTACTGCTGTAAAAAAACTAAAACCAAACCAAGCAAAAAACCAAACAAAACTATCCCAAAACATTTCATGCCATACTTCTGTGAATAGATTGAATGGATTTTTAACAAGGTGGTGTGGAAGAAAACCAAATTACTGTTCAATATCTCTTTCATGAAGAGTTATACTTTCTTTAGAAATTGTTTTTATACAAGGGCAAATTGTAGTTAAGACTAAGTAAATACACTAGATTTTCTTATTTAAAGACAGTTTTTTCTCTTAGTGTAAAAGATGTTGGTGCATTTTCCCCTAATTAGATACAATGCAATTACTATTTCATATTTGATTTTAAAACATTCAGTGAAATTTAAATAAGGAAACATTCAATAAGTGTTTGAGAGGTTTAAGTAATGTAAGCAATAATGACAAAATAATTTAAAACCCCTAAAGAACCAAAAAGCTACCAAAACCCCCACCATAAAACATAAGGATGTGAAATTCTACAAATTTTATCCAAGTTAGAAACTCTCTTATGGTATTAAGCATTTAAGAACAAATTAGTAAGTTATAAAAGATTAAACCCAGAGAGGGGTCCATCAATTTAAATTTGTTCAGCTCCACAGACCACTTCAGTTTCCCAGAATAAATATGTGAAGTGAGGTTCATTGCATTTATAATGTCTTACCACCTTGATTTCCTATACATTGTGAAGTAGGAGTTATGTATGTGTGGAATTAAGATTTGATTTTAATAATATTTTCCTTGGATCAATCCAAGCTTATAGAGTTAGGATTTCAGTTCTGGAAAATGTTGTGCACCTGCAACTGTGAGCAATTCATAGCAGCCAGGAGTGTCTACCTTTCAGGAGGTCAAGCCCTCTGTGGCTGGATCTTCTCACCGATGAAGATGCATGGATGCATCCAAAGAGCATGCATACAGTGTAAAGCTGTTTATGAGCTAGATATAAGTCATATTGGGTGTTATTAACATAAATATGCACAGTTAACAGACATTCCAATTTTGAAAGCCGAGGTACTATAACTTCTTATGAAACTTTGTTTAGTTTTTGAGAAAATACACACAAATCCAGTTTACTAGGTGAACAGAAGCTTGCAAATAAAATAACTATACCTTTTCATAAAACTATGATGTATTCCCTTGAAATGTGAAGAAATGTGAAATCTACCTTATGTAACGCATTTGTGACTTTCTTCTCTGTTCTGAATGCATCATGTTGATCCAATAAGCAGTGCAGATGATTTGCTCATGGCGATATCTCAAAAGTAGATAGGAGTCTCAGGGTGATGGTACAGGATAGGTGGAAGAACCCTATTGTTTTCAGGCAAATACTTTAGTTTCTAATAAAACAATCTCTGCCAGAAGCATGACAATCCAGTGACGCCTTCTAGAAGCTGGTACAGAATATTCTGATGAAAAATAAATTCACTCCCCATGGCACACAGACTCACCACTGAAAGCATATATTTAACAGAGTAGCTACCCAAGTTGATGTTAACAGCAAGCACCAAGACCTTTAAAGTTCTTAAATCCACTTCATTGGATGTTGATTTGGATAATAAGAGATATTTCCTTAGGGAAACACTTGATAAAAGATCTTAAGGCAAGGGGAAGTGATTTTACATTGCGGTGTATGTGGAGAAAGAGAATATTTAACCAAACAACAATCTCTGTGCTCAGTTTTGTTTCTGATATTTTGTGCTGCAGCATCTGGAGCGTTTGAGTTCCTCCCCTGGAGTCTGCAAGCACTGCTGCTCTGAGCATGATTCCGCCCTTGGCAGGAGAAAGGCTGCTGCTGTGCATGTGTGAGCACAAACTCAGCTTTGTGAGCTCATCTGGGAGAACAAGCAGGGCATGATAGTCCATGTATAAACTCAGGGCTAGAAGGGCTGTTCTTCAGAAGGGTTCTGCCTCTGAGTGGGGGCTGTTGGGGCATGGAGTCAGAGAACATCTCTGCAAGAGAGTAACATGCCCAGTGGCAGGAGCTCTGTGTCAGGTTCTTCCAGCACCCCCAGACCTTCAAGTCTGAAAGTCCACTCTGCTGCTGTTTTGACAATGTGTGGCAAAAAGTAGGAACCATTATGGATAGAGCTTGCTTCAAGTTTAGACTACCTTGTTCAGCAGCCCAGCTTCTGCTGCATCAACCACCAGTAACAGGTTCTTTGCATGCTGCATTTATGCTTAGATACTGAGATAACAAGCATGTTTAAAATGTGTGCTGAGTAGAGGTATTAGCAAGTAGAAGGGAAGACAGCTGATCAGTGACAGACTTTCTTATGAAGAAGAATGACTTCTCAGGTTGCCATGCATGTTTATTTGGACTTGTGTGCTAGTTTGGCCTTAAGATACTTAAATTAGAGCCAAATAAAGGTACATCTTTTTTTATTTTTTTTTCCCTGTTCCCTCTCACGTTCTATTGCAGTCCAGATCTGCTTGACATTTTTCAGATGCAAGATGAGCACTGCCCCTGAGGCCTCTGCAGTCTGCTTTGTGCAGCTGGAACAGAGGGGATTTGAGTATTTGAGGAGAGGAAGGACAGTGTGATTGAAAACAGAGATGGAGCTAAACTCGGGTGGAAGCATTCCTTTAGTTCACCCCCTTTCAATACTCATTTACTCTTACTCAGTCACCTGAACATGGGCTCTTTTGTTTAATTCCACACCCCTCCCTTTTGCTTTGCATTCCAAACCTATTGATGTGCCAGGTGCTGTGAGGGCCCCTATTCAGACCAAGATGACTTAAGAGTCTGAGTATATAGGATGTGAGGAAACCAGAGCTTGGTGGGAGCACTGCCCAAGGGCCCAGCAGGGGAGACCCCACAGAATTGTGACTGAAAGGGGTATGTAAAATGTGAATTCAGTGGAGTGCAAGAAGACTTCTGAAAGATGAGTTTTGGTACACTGCTGATGTAACCAGAGAGCCTTGAATGAGTAGTTAAAGCCTGGCATATTGCAAAGATTTTTGATAATAGATTTAAGGGATAAAGTGACGTGGCAGCAGTGGCAGGGGACAATATGTGATTATTTTCAGCATGTCAGCCAGATGAGAGAGAAATTGAACAAGTGTGGAGACTGTAAAAGGAGGAAACAGATACAGAGCAAGAGACAAATAAAGAATTTAGGGGTAAAAAAATGGAAAATGTGTGGATTTTGTAATTCCAGACCACTTCCAAGTTACCCTTAGATCTGAAGAACAGAGGCAAAGTTTGTGGGATATTTTATATCCTTCAGAATATAATCTTTCATTTTTAAAATATATATGTGACATGCAGATGTTTTTTGAGTAAAATGAAATTCAGATTTTGTACGCAGCAATTTTCACTATGGTGAATGTCTCAGTTTCCAAGTTCCTGAATTTTTTAGGGAGTGTGGAGAAGAGCAGAAGACTTTTTCAAATCAGTTAACTTTGATACCTTTTGAAGATGGAAAGAAAGAAGAAATGTCAACCTTCAAATGGGAGATAAACATGAATAGTTTACAGGCTGCACCTGGGGTAGAGGTATATGCCAATCTTATTAGGGAAGCAGCTGTCTCTTATCTTTGGCAACAGCGCAACCTGACCATTAGTAGAAAGCACCCAGCTAAAAAGAACCTTTGTCTCTCTCTTTTATATGGCAAAACTTCTCATCAGTTGTGGTACCTCTTTGTCTTTAGTATCAAATGCAATATTTAAATGCATTTCAGTAAGCAAAGAGGAGTGGATGCAGCTATGTCTCTGTGGGAAAAAGAAAAGAGAGAAGGTATTGCAGGTCCATTAATAACTAGTCTATCCAACTTGGAATATACAGAAGATGCTAATGGAAGAGGCAAAAAGAGAGGAGTGTGAGTTTGGGTTAGTCCTTGCCTGAAGGATTACATCTGCAATAGAGAGTGATTAGTGTCTCAGTCTTCCGTTTTTGCACAATACTTGGATGCCTCGAGGAATGCTGTGAGATGACATTTTATACACCTTTTCAGAGGCAGCAGCCTAACTTGGGATGGGTGAGACCTTTGAGGGTTTGTGAAACTGTTCTTTTGAGGTCACACAAGCAGATTGATTTTGTGACCTTGTAATAAAAAAATCTGGTATGTACAAAAGCTCTGTAATAGAGTTGACTGAAATGGAGATAGTCATGGAAGTAGAATGTAACAGATAGAAGGTAAGAAAAAAAACTCAATAAGGAAATATAAAACCTCAAGCAATTGCACTTCTTCCATTCCTCAGATTGGCATCATTACCCATTCTTGTGGTTGGTAAGTCACAGTGGTTGGGGTTTTTTTAGACATCTGAAAACAAAAAAAAAAAAGTATTGAAAGTACGCTTGAAAGTGATAATTATGAGAATTTACAAACAACATTGAATTTAATAAAATCAGATATTATATTGAGTGGTCCTTAAATTAATTATCATATTGCAGTCTGTACGTGGCTTGTGTGCTTTTCCATGGATCAGTAAGGCTTTCCTTAATTCTCTTTGACTACAAGCTCACAAGGTCAGGCTGTTTGAGACTTTTTAGAGTCTATCTTTCATCCTGGTCTGTCACCTGATTCTCCAGACCTGTCCCTTTTGATGACAACTTTACAGCATACTCAAGTTGCCTGGTTTTTGAGGTTTTTTTGGCTGGTGTTTTTGGTTGTGTTTCTTTTTTTGTGTGTGGTTTTTGTTTGTTTGTTTTGTCTTGATTGAGTTTTTTTAATTTATTTTTTATAACTGCTGTTTGATCTACAGGTTGTGAACAATATTGTTACCTGACTTGGTGGCAGCTCTTTGGACTTCCCATTATAGTGGCTTGCTTTTCTCTTGCTTATTTCTTTTGTCTTGAATGTTTGTAGAACCCTGGTGTGTTTCTCACGACACATTTTTATTTCCTTTTGAATAAAATGCCAGCAGCTCCCAATGCAAGCATCATTCCTGCTGCTCAGAACTCATGGTGCTCAGTTAGAGGCTTCATTTTCCCTTGACAGACTTCCTCAAGACTATACCTTGCCCCTCCACTGTGTGTGCCATCTAGGTATGAACCTGTTCTAATTCACTAAGTCTATAGGTGTTAAAAAACCAGTACTTGTTCACCTTTGCAATTTGCTCACATGTGTTATCTCACTCTTCTAGTCAGGATTAGCTCATATGACAAACCCTTGGAACACATTTTGTGACAACCCTTCCATTGCTCACACCACTGTGTCTGATACTGCATTGATTGTGCACTTATCCAGCCTAAACATCTCAGTTGCCTTCAGGCTAAAGTTGTGTTCATCTGCAGCTGCAAAGTTGTTCATAGTTAGCACTGAAATGTTATTCTTGGCCTACCACTGCTATCACAGGCATGTCTTGAAGATTGTCAGAGGATGCCACCAACATGTGTGAGAAGAATGCTTGTTTTTTGTTAGTGCTCTATTTACCATAAATGTATGAGAAAGCAATTTTTCTTCCTCTTTGCTGTTCAGGTCTTCAATATAATATGGCTTTTTTCCAAAACTTCTTTTTAGCAACTAGAAAACATTTATGTCATCCAAAAATTTATTTTAGTGTTTTTTTTGTGAGTCAGTAATAAGTATATGAACTACCTCTTGTCTCTGCAACATATGCTATGACTTTGCTCAAGTTCAGTTTTGCTTGTTTCGTTTCTATTAGTCTCCCGTTTTTTTCCCCATACAGTTTGCTAATGAGAAGAGGTTTGACTGGCTGACTTTTCCAAATAAATCTTCTGTCAGGATCATTATCAAATATTTTCAGAAACTCCAAATAAATTCCTCTCGAAGTCTCCTTCAGAAGCATGACTCTTGTATATTTTGTTACATGGTGGATAACTCAGAAGGTATTTATTAATTTTCTTACACTTGATTTGGCTTTGGGTAATATTTTATTTCGGCAAAAAATGTGGCATGATCAGGGAAGATTTTGTTTTGACTTTCTCTGACAAGTTCAGCTTAAATGTTCTAATATTTTTCCTTTTAAAAAGAGAAAAAATTGCTTCATAAGAAAGTTGCTGGCACTTACATTTATATAAGGCCTAATTACCACACAAGTAATGTTCAGTGACGCTATTGGCTTACTCCCAAGGTCAGAATGAGGTTATTGTTTTATTATACTTATTTAAAGAGGTGTGAAAAAGTATTTATTTCTGAAGCTTGGCAAATTTGACAGGTGAGGCATCAGTTTTCAGAAATGCTCTCTGTAGATATTTTTGTACTAGTTTTAAAGTTATTTTGACACCCTTCTGGAGAGGATTGGAGTGCTGATGAAATAACAATGTTGTTAAAATGTGAGTAGATAAGTGCTGTAACTAGTTGTGATGGAAATATTTGTATTGCATGATTATCTTTTTCTATACTATGCCTTGTGTTGACAGTTTATTTTCCCACTATCATGACACAATCATGATGGCAGAGTCATTTTTCAACGGTAATTATGTTACATTGATTTGGTCAGAACATTTCAAGTCTTGCTTCTGTCTGGCCTCTGAAGGAAAGAAGATACTTGAGCTAAAATCAATATTGTTTACTTTCTCAATTATCGTGTGTAAATTTAAGTCTTAAGCTTTTGCAATTCAACTACAACAATCCTTACTGAACCACTCACCAATCATCCATTAAGAGACATTAGTTTTTCCCACATACTTACTTTTGGTTGAAGGGAAGTGAGAGAATGAACTTCATCTCTCTACCTGAGAGCAGTTATGAATGTACTGGAAGTGTTGTGACATATTTAAACAGTTTGTACCTGTAAGTCCAAATGTAACTTCTCTGCTTTCACAACCACCTTGCAGCTTAAATGATAGATTAAAAACTAAATGCAAAACAACCACTATATATTTCTAAAGGTTTTAGAGTATTTCAGGCTGAATAAAGACTAACAGCTGGTGGAATGGCCAGTGGTCTAACTTAGGGACTATAAATACAAATTAGGTTAAAATGTGGCAGTTTTTAGAAATTTCTTTAGAATCTACAGTTGTGGGGTTTTGCTTTGTTTTTTTTGTTGGTTGGTTGGTTGGTTTGGGGAATTTTTGTTGTTTTTTTCCTATTACATCTAACTTTCTGGAAGGAAAGATGAATATATTTGCAATGGTGTGACCTGTCTTTTGTTGATCTTATGGAAGAAATAGCACTTGATGTGGATCAGATGGCTTTTTGGGGTTTTTTCAAGCTGTCTGCAGTGATTTTACAGGTAAAGTGAACCTGCAACAGCAGCATATATCCTTATTAGGTGATGTATTTTCTGAATATTGTTTCCTCTTCTGACCTTTCTTTTTCTGTTCTGGCTGATCAGATCTCACCAAAACTTCTCTTAAGCTCCTTGGGGAGACCTCCAGAACTCCTGGGGACCTCTTTATTTAACTACAAGCCCCAAAAGAACACTTATGGAGTAATTTGGCTGCCAGTTAATGTGCAGTCCTGTGTGTGAAACAGTATAAAAATCAGAAGATGATACCCTTCTTGCACTAATGATAATTTTGTCACACACTTCTTGTCCCATTTTATTTAACAGTGTGGTAGGAGTGCTGGTAAGAGATGTCCTTTTGATAGTGGAAGAAGATTAACTAGAAAAGGTGACTGTCACACCTAAATTTTGGGAGGGGGAAGTTTAAGGAATTTTCTTAGGAACAGCAATTAGTTTTATCTCCATGGTTCATGTAGGTCTGTTCTTCTCCGTGTGCTAATTACTGCAAAGTGCAAAAATGAGCTAGGTTTGAGACAGAGCAAATATATTGTGTACATATGCCCCTACCTGGCCTAAATGGAAATAGAATTTAATCCTGACCGGCGGGCAAAGCACACAAAGTTGGCTCTGAAGTGGTTAGTTGTGTTCTTGGGTCGATGCCAGTAACTTTTCAAAGAATGTTGAAACTGTAGAGCTAAACATGGAATGTAGGATGAAAGGTTACTTGTGTAATCCTTTTTCAAACATGGATCAAGTCGCATAGTCACAGCCTTTAGTTTTAGGAGAACATACCATGTTTTCCACAGTCTAGTTGTCCTAGGCTTCTGTCACTTGAACTAACATAACTATGGTAATAGGTCAGGGATTCTCTCTAATGTATGGGGTCCCTGGAGAGGATGTACTGCTAAATTTTGGCTCTGAGGTTAAGAATTCTGCTAGCCAGCATATTTTTCACTGCTGTCTCACAAACGGTAGCTTTGCTTTCTGGCACGGTGTAGCATGGTGGTTGGAGCAGTGCTTACATGTGGACTCACAGCATATGCAGGTCTGTAGGCTTGGTCTGTTTGTTCTGAAAGCAATACGGCAAAAATAATTAGATTGGAGCCTCATTTCACTCTCCAGTATGCCTGGAGTAGCTTTGGGCAACATGTCACTTGTCTGAGTGGGAAAATAAGTGAGATACCTCTGCAGAGGGAGATTGTAGCACTCCAGCCCTGGAGCTGCAAGCTCATGGGCTCAGCCAGGAGTTTTTACTTTAAAATATATAGAGAGATTCTTTAATACCTTGAGATAGGGTCAAGAGAATAAGCCACTGACTTGTTCCCAAGAGGCATTTTTATTGTTAATTTACGGGGAGAAAATAAGGGAACTTGGCAAAAGTTCAAAAGGGCACTGCATAAGCTAGCCTATACGTGCCACCAAAATCCTGAGAGAGCACATACTAATCTACAATGCTCCAGCTCCAAGCCACCCAAAGCATGAAAAAATGAGCAAAGAAAAAGAAGCAGAAAGAGCAAGAAGAAAGAAGGAAAAAGGGGGAGTGACAGATCAAATAGGTACCACTGGAACCTTGTGGAAGACCAGCTCTCACACGTCCAGGTGGCAGGGCCACAACACATGGCACCCCTATGACTTTGGTTTTATCTGCTCTGGTCCCAATGGCCAAACCCCCCCAGGAGGGGCCTCTGACCCCTCAGCCACTCTGGGGTCCCAGGCCAGGGTGAGGGGCTGTGTCCTCACTGTCCTTGCCGATCCAAGCTGGGTGAGGGGCTCCAGGAGCTGTGGGGTGTTGTAATTTTCCCCAGCTGTTTGTGACTGGCAGCTGCTCCATGGCTTTCCCATGTGGGCTCCAGGGGCTGCCATGAGGGATACAAGGTGACCCCACCTCTGTGAGTTTTGACCCATCCCTTCCCGCTGCACCCCCCCCCCCTTCCCCCCCCTAAGGTGGTTCTAACCTGATAATCACTGATCTGGCATCTAACAGAGACAAAAGCCCTTATTAGTGTAGGTGCCATGAGCTGTGCAGAGGTCCTTGGACAGGTCTGTAGTGTACACTGGCATTAAATATTATGACTACTGAACCCTATAAAGAAATACCTATGAGGGCAGCACATCCAGGGTGAGCTCTTTCAGGTGAAAGGGGGGCATTCCAACACATCATTATTGTAATGACATTAACTTTTTAACTGGTTGTCTTTTGCTTTGTAGAGGCAGAACAACATGTTGTGTTGACACATTCTTTTTTGTGCTTTATTTTGTTCCCTGAAAACCTGTAAAAATATGTTTCTTACATATTCTTTGGCAGAAGGTTGGTTTCCTGTGGCTTGCCCTGCCTTACAAAGATGTGTATTGTTGCCCTGGAACACTGGTTTCATCACTGGTTTGAAAAACTTTCAAACTTCTTTGTTAGGACCCTCTGACTACTAAAAGGAAGAGGAAGCTAGTGATTTTCTAAATGTCTTTTTCTCCACCCCTTAGATCCACTTCCACAAAACAAACCCTACATTTCATAAACTTTTCAGAATTGCAGAGTTCAACCACCTTCTCTGTGTGCCAGAGGGACGTGGTGGGCCAGGGAGAAAAGGGTAGAGTAGACGTGCAAGGAAGATAAGATTAGTTCTAGATTTTGGACAGAAATTACTCTGGCTATGAGTAAAGAATCCAGCTGAGCAGACAAACAAAATTGAGTATCAGTTCCCCATGAAGCTGCATGGTTGCTAAAAACTGTAGGAGTCATTTCTGGACTACAGCCACAACTACCAATACAGGCTGTGAGTGCCTGTAGCAAAAGGATAGTAAGAATATTACATATATTCTTTTTTCCCTGGTTATGGAATGAAAACTTTGCCAAGTGTTGGTTTTCTTTTAAAAATAAATCAGACATCCCTGGTATTAGGACTGTTTATCTTGAGGAATTAATAGACTATAACTGGCATGCATATACTTAGCTGCCAACTAATTTCTGTTCAATGTGAGCATTTTTGTTAGACAACCAGAGAGCAACAGTGCTGTGTGTGGATGTACCAGCTGTTGCTGCACCAGGACATCATTAACTTGCAATATCATTTTCTGCTGAAAGGAGGACATGAAAAATGCAGAGCGATTGTCCCCGGAATCTGTGGTGCCACACTTGTGGCCCTCCAAAACTGTCCCTCAGCTGTGAGAACTTCCTCTGGCTGCCCTTCAGTCTCCTCTGGAAACCATGCAATCTGAACAGAAACAGGACATGCACGACACCAGGCCTTGGATGGTCACATGCAGTCAGTAAATAGGGTTACATGCAACTGCCTATAGGTATGCAGCTTCCTTGTAACCTTAATTAGACACAAGTTAAGTTTAAAGACTGTCTGTGATGTGTTCTATCACTACTTCACTTTTATCTGTACTGGATAATTAGTTAGATGGAAATTTTACCATTCACAATTTCATCCTTCTACTTGGAATTTTTCTGGTATTTGACTTTTAACGAGTTCAGATTTATTTTTTTTTTTGTTTTAATTAGGAAAACTTCCTCCATACTGTAGACAAGGCTGAAATTTGAATGACTGTCATTTAAAACTCCTTGAAAGTGGCCTGTTCCTCTTGTATTTTGAGGTTATATCTTGGTTAGATACAGATAACTGAATTTGGCAGGGTCTAGGCAAGAAGATGAATGAGACAGGTTCGTACATCTTGTGCTGCTTTGGGATGAATGAAGGTGAAGGTGCTGAGGATCTCCTCAGCAGTGCACAGGAGGTGGAAGGCTGGGGGCTGGTACCTGCTGGAGGCTGGAATAAGCTGCTCTTATCAACCACCTATCTTAACTTCTCCTAAACTCCAGCCCAATGTACCTAGGCTCCCACTTTTCTGCTGAGCAGTGTAGCAGGGAGGAGGGAAGGCCCTTCACTCTCTAGTTCCATGATTTCTCTACCACTATCTATAATACAGCTCATCAAAAAATATAATATCCTGAGATGGAAGGGACCACTAGGATCATCAAGCCCAAGTCTTAGCCCTGCACAGCATACCCCCAAGAGCCACACCACATGCCTGCAAGCATTGTCCAAACACTTCTTGAACACAGGCAGACTTAGTGCTGTGACCACTTCCCTGGTGAGCCTGTTCCAGTGCTCAATCACCCTCTGGGTAAAAAACATTTTCCAGATATCTGACATAAACCTCCCCTGAATCAGCTTTGTGCCATTTCCTCAAGTCCTGTTACTGGTCACCAGAGTGAGGGGATCAGTGCCTGTCCCTCCTCTTCCTCTCACAAAGAAGTTGTAACTGCAATGAGGTCTCCCATCAGTCTCCCTCTCTCCAGGCTGAACAGACCAAGTACCCTCAGCCGCTCCTCATACAGTTTCGCCTCCAGACACTTCAACATCCTCGTAGCCCTCCTTTGGGCACTCTCTAAGAGCTTAATGTCTTTTTTGATATTGTGGTGCCCAAAACTGCACACAATATTCAAGGTGAGGCTGCCCCAGTGCAGAGCAGGGCAGGACAATCCCCTCTCTCACCCGGCTGACGATGCTGTGCCTGATTCCCCCCAGGACATGGTTGGCCCTCCTTGCTGCCAGGGCACTGCTGACTCATATTCAACTTGCCATCAACCAGGACCCCCAGGTCCCTTTCTGCAGTGCTGCTCTCCAGCCTCTCATTCCCCAGTCTATACACACAACCAGGGTTGCCCTGTTCCAGAATCCAATACTTGCCCTTGTTAAACTTCATATGGGAAAGAATCATTGTATCAGATTACCTAGGAGCTGCTGTAGTAGAGGCATCTATAAGGCATGAGAATGAGGTCTGTGAGCAGATTATTACTGTACTTCTATCTTGTTTCTAATACTCGGTCTTCAAAGAGTTGAGCCAATGATTTTCACTGCCTTAGTTTTGTTCATTTTAAAATAGGTGGGAATGTATTGACATATGGAGGATTATGAAGGCTTCATACTCAGATAACTGTTATGGCATTCTCAGTTCTCCTGTGTACACTTTAAGAATGACATTGACGAAATTAAGATAGAGTTGCAAAGCATGACTGGAAGATGCATCTTCCAGTGAAGGACTTACAGAACTCCGTTTGTTTAACTTTACTGCACAGAGAGGTGACTAGATGAGTGAATTTCACCAAAAGTTTTATAAGAGAGTGCTGAGTTCTTAAAAAGTCCCTTTATCTTCCAGAGAGAAACATAACAAAAAGGAAGGGCTGAAAGTTAAAGCCAGACAAACTCTGTTTAAAAGAGAAACAGGTGAATTTGGGGAACAATGCATTTGTTTTTAACAGGGACAGTGGTTAACTGCTGGGATAAACTGTAAAGCTCTAAAGAATGTGGTGCCTTTTTGCAAGATGTACTGTAGCAAAATATAAATTAATGTGTTGTAACAGGATTGACAGGCTTTTAAAGTATAGCAGATTGAAATAAATGGTATAGTAGTAATTTCTGATTTTAAAACACAGAGTTCTGTGCACATAACAGGTCCCTTCATCCATATGTATGCAGGCAGTAATTTTAAAATAGTAAATATTGAACCATGTGAGTAGATTATACTTCTACAATATTTAACATTTTTTCCAAAATACACAGTACAGAGCAGACACATGCAATTTTTATTGATTTAATTTACATATATTAAAGAAATATTAATTAAATAAATTAAAATAAATTAAATATTAATGAAAGTGAAAAGAATTCACTTTTGGGTATAAAGGAAGTTGTCAAAATCTTAATGTGATATTAATCAAAAGTATCTGTGTTTCCAGCATCTGTAGTTGCTTTCATTGATATTTTTGCTGTAAGATTTTCTTTCCTTCAAATTACATTTCTCATAATAAAGTAAAAAACAAAACCAAGCAAAAAATTAATCACAGGTCAGAGCATGTATTTGAATTTGAAGAAAGGGCTTTCTTCCAGTGTCTCAATACTGGGACTCTGAAGGACAAACAATGTATTCATTTTGGATTATATGTGCTTTTTTCCTTTCAATATTAAAACACAATCTGGAAGTGTAATAAACAAAAGAATTAGTCACATGAACCCTGCAGTCTTATGATTTTGAGGATAATCTTCCTCTGGTTCACTTGCGCTTTTAGTTAACATGGCAGTGACTTTATTGTGCTGCCATAAAAAAATGTAAGGGATCCAGATGGGGCACTCAGAGTTCATTTGCAGATTTTTAGTTTAAGATAAGAACCTACAAATATTGGACATGCAGCAACCTCAGTTCTACTTTTGTTGTTAATAATGTATATAATAATATATACAATACTAATATACTATATGTATTATAATAATACTATATGTATTATATACAATATAATACTATACAATAATGATTATATACAATATAATATATATTATATGTATAAAATATATATATAGGAGTACTTTTGCCTGTTGCCTGAAGGTTTCTCCATCAGGCTTGTTCTGCAGATGTCCACTACCTTCCTGGCAAAAGCCAGTTGACCCACTAGTGTCCTGCATGCAGTATAATTACCGTGACTAGAGGAAATGCACTCTCCAGAACTGTACTGTTCTTCATCCTGTCTGCGTTTTAGGGTATTTGGAGCAGATTTTTTCAGTCTTTTTCACAAATGCAAACAAGGTGCTTGTATGGAGGTTACTTTGGATGTTTAGAATTTGAGGGAGGATTTTTCGATAGAATCCAAAATGGGCTAGATTGTGTGTGTGATGAAAAATTTGGGGGGATCCTTTCCATAACTTTCCATGTCAGCTTTGTTGCCTTCTTTGTAACAGAAAAATGGGGAAGGGGTCTCTCCATTAGCAGCAGCTGACAAGTTCATTGCAAACTAAGACATAAATATATGAAGGAGAGGGAGGGAGAACTGGCTATGAATAAATAAAAATCATTCATCAAAGTAGGGGCACGTGTGTATACACGTATGTGTGCATGCACAAGCACAGAGGTCACTACAGTTGATGATTCCTGCAAGATAACCTTTTTGCAATTGGAAAAGTAAAGAATGCTGGCACATGGAGGAAAGCCAGAGGTGAAAACAAAACATATTTTTCATTGTTAATGCATAGCATTTTGAAGAAGAATGAGCAGCAGGGAAGGTTTTGGTTTTGCAAGCAGACATAGAAATGTCTGTCAGCTCATAATGAACCTGCTTTCACCTTGCCTTCCACCTGAGTTGTCAGTGTTTGTGCTTCCCTTCTTCCTTCCTAGTGGACTTCTTTCTTGATCAAAGCTCCTATTTTGTTTTTAAACTTTTCATTTCTGTAAATGACTGGAATCTCTCCAGCAGAGCTTGGCTAAAGCCAGAAGGGACTGGAAGCAAAGAGCAAGGACAGACATGAGGATAAATTATGGACATTTAGGGGGCACTCCTTTAAAGCAGTAAGCGGCAACTTTCCTTCCTCTCTTTGCATTTTAGCTCTTTCCAGTTCTTTCAAAGGAGAAGAAAATTTCATTTTACAACCCAATGCAGGAAGAGATGTCAAGGAGACAGGGAAAAACCTTGGCAGTGCAAATAGCATAGATGTTTTTAATGGATGTGAATACTTATTTTTGGAAAGTTAAAATAATTCATTCATTATGATGTAGGCAGCTGCATGTAAAATTTAGACTAGAATGACAGATTTGAATGCAAAAACATTAGGACTCAGCCAAAGGGCACTGTCACCTGAACAATTTATGCCCAAATAACCAAAGACAGCATCTCAATATTTGCCTGGAAAGAAGCAACAGGCAGTGGTAGTCTTTTTGTTCTGTGTGACTCTATGCTGAGAAAGGCAATCTGCTCGGTAACCAATTCAAGCCCCTCTTTGCTCTTACCTTAGGCATGAAGTGTACTAGGCAGGTGGAAAACAGAGTGGGGAGACAAGGTGCTTGGGTTGTTTACGTTGCTGATGCTGGCCTTGCATGACCTATCTGTCTCAGTTTCTTCCTCGATGAAAGACCCGTGAAGAATGAATGCAATAATGTCTTTGCTAATGATGATGGTAGTCAACTAAGAGTCTGTTAATATTAAAGCAATGAAAAGGTACTCCGTACTCTTCAGGCACATTTAAACAAGAGCTGTCTCTTAGTAACTTGGTCTGCCTAATCAGTCATTCGCACTTGTTCTTAAGACACTTTCTTTTTTCTTTTTCTTTTTTTAACATTGTTTCCCCATTGACCTGAACTATCTCAATTTAAATAATGATATTTTACTAGTTTACTAATTACTGCCATTGTATTGTCAAGAGAGAAGGAGACATTCTCACTGATGCTAGCTGGAAAGAAGTTCTTTTTCATCATATTAGTGAGATACCTTTCAAAGTGTAGTCCAGCTTTTGGATGGCTCCCCATTCTCATACCAGCTTTGCAAAGGGACTTGACGACCTTCTCTCAAAGACTGTCAAAGTCAAGTTAGGCCTGGCATGAAGGAGAAGTTCATATATTTATAGGAACGTTGAGATTTATTAGACTGTAGAATTAACCAGCCTTAACTTAAGGAGACATTGTCAGCTTAAATCTCACCCACTGTTAACATCTTGTATAAATAAGCTGTAAAAAATACTATGCCTGATAGGGGAAAAAAATCATCTCTTTCTAAAATAAACAAATGCAGGCATTTCCCTGAACTGTGTGAAAACCCAAAGCACAAAAGACTGACTCTATGTTGACAGTAAGTGTCAAACAGAAGTGAAGTGAACTTTCTATCTGTGCTGAAAGAAATGTAGTTAGCTTAGAAAGTAAAAAAAAAAAGGGGGAATACTTCTTCTTGGCACATAACAGGCCTTGAACACCACTGTTACTCCACAGTAGTTTCAGAGTCCTACTTCACTGTATGGGTGTCCAAGAATGGGGGATACAGCAACTTATGAATAAAAATGTTTCCTATGAACTGTCTTATCAGTGGTCTAGACCTCTCCCATATGCTATGTGGTTTGGGTGAGCCAGATGCTGTGCACAAACATCATCATCCCACAGTCAGCATGGTCTTGTTTTATCCTGATGTGAGGTCAATAGCAGTGCTGCAGATCAGCTCTGCCCTAGCTGCTGTTAGACCTGTGCTCTGCTGAGCAGCTATGCCTGGCCACGGGATGAGAAATCGACCACAGGGCAGCTTGAGGTGAATAAAGCTCTGAAAAACATCAAGATTGTAGTTTTATGTTTCAAAGAGCAGAGAGATTGGGTAATGGTACTAGATCTATATTGTTACTGTGAGGGATTGCTACTCTTGGTATCCTCGTGCTGCCATCTTTTCTTTTTTTCATTTTTTCATTTCATCTGGGTCTGTCTTCACCTCCAAGTAACACTATAAAGCAAGCTGTCTCTCTTCTTTGACTACAGAGAGTACTAGTACTAGGCTTCTAATGTGTCTGTCAGCTTTCTTATTCTTCCCTGGCATTTCATACATAGAAAAAGACTAGTGCAAAGAAGTGCATTCCCTTGTGTTTGTGCCCAAATATACATGTAACTCTTAGTTCCAGCCAATATATTTGTAGGATGTGAATTTTCTGACACTGCTGCCATTATTTGGCAAATTGAATGTTTAGTGTGTTCAGAGCAGGATCAGTGGATGTATCACAGTGTGATCATAGGCCAGCCAAGCAGTACTTCCTGAAGGGAAGAGTTTGGAGCTTTCAGAAGTCCTCTGCTGCTAAAATGCCTAAGACTGCTGTTACTTTGACAACTGTAGAGAGGACATGATCTGTCCTGGCTTGGATCTGAATCTTATTGTGATTCATGTCATAGTTTAGTCTATTAAAACTACATCAATGAAGTACTTGTTCTTCACTAAGAATTAGAAAAGTGAATGCTCTGGGTTTTCTCTCAGTAAACAATTTTTTATGTACAGAGTTCAGCTCTCAACCCTGTCACAGGCTGTGCAAGACCCTGGGCAGATGCTTAACTTGCCTGTAAAATACAGAGAAGATCCTCTCTGTTGTCCAAAAAGTACTGTGAGTCAAAAGCAACTGTAGCTATTCAATGACAAAGTAACATATATATATATATGCTATTGAAATATATGTAGCATGTATATAGCACATATGTCCATGTATGTGTGGTGAGGGAGTGGGAGTGCAACGATGCTATTCAGCTTTTGTGGTAGAGGTTTCAATTCACTGCATCCATGACATTTCTGAAGGAAATAACCGTCTTTCCAGTGGGAAATGATTTATATTCATACCTGAAAAGTGTATGTAACTATCCCTTGTGAAGTAGCTCATCTCTTTGGTTAGCCTTAGATCACTGGTGTTGAAAACTAATGACAGATGGGAATATATTGATAATACTTTACAAAGCTCTTCCTATTCCTTTCACAGGGTACAGATTTGCCCTTTCAGTGAACAGATACCACAGGAGAAGGACAAGCAAAGGCTGTCCTTTTAGTTCTGATTTTCACATCAGAGAAACTGTTTCCTCAGAAGTCTTGTGGCAGACCACATTTTAAAATTTAATTTTATTCTCTTTCCAAAATGAGAAGCCCCTGTGACCCTTAAGCTGGGCAGAGAGCTGATGGTCTTTTGTGCAGCACTTAGCAAGCTTGGGGTCGAATGCCAATGGCCCTGTAGGAAACCTATAGCTTCCAACTGTGAGACTTGGCCTTCAGAGGTATTTGCCAGCAGACATCTGAGTTCCCTATGGAGAACAAGGAGAAGGTTCTGAAGATGCTATGTGGGTTGGCCACTTAATAGACTCTCAAGAATTTCTTCAGGGTATGTTCTTTGTTGGGTTCACCGTTTTATGTTCACATCTGTGTGTAAACTCATTTTTCTCCCTTTGAAAGCAATCTTCTGTATTCCCAGCAAACAACTTGTCATACACTGAAATGGATCAGAGATGCTCAAAATTCACAGCAAAATATAATGTAGAAATGTGCCCTTTTCCTTATGGATAAGCTCTCGTTAGATAGTTGTGCAGTTGTGTTCCCTAGACATCCCTTGTTGTATGTCTTAATTTCTTGAGTAGGTGAGTTAGATAGGAAGAAGTCAACTGCTATTTTTTCCAGATTTTCCTTAGGTGCAGAGAGTGTAAAAGTTGAAAGTTAATATCAGATTATTTTATTGTTGTGTGGTACTTGTTCAGGGTGACTACCCTATGAGGCATGTTGTTTTCTGTAGCTGCAAGTTCTTTGAACATCTAATTTTTATATTGTTTTCCTTAAGGGAAATGTATGAAAGTGAAATGATTGTATGCTGGCATTTTCCATATAGTCACCTTTTGTAATGGTTACTTGTGGTTGTTGCATTCCTTCCTCTTCAAATTTGCTTTTAAATTATACCATTGCATACTTACATTCCCTTCTCAGCCTCTTTCTGCTAATGAAGGAGGAGAGAAGTCATCAGGCTGTTCCGGAGAGAATGAGCATGAATTCTAATTTAATTCTAGCACAGCTGACTTCGTATGTGTCAGCATGTTTTTACCATTACAGTGTGACCTATCCCCTCTGAATACAAGGAGTAGAGAAATCAGAGGCGGTTTGCCACTCAGGTTGTCTGAGAGCTTTCCGTGGTCTGCAGCAAAATGGAAAAAGATACCAAGAGCAGAATTTACTACCAGAAAATTCAAATGTATGTTTAAAATCATGTATTTTAGTTGGAAGAGAAGTAGCCTAGATCTTAACACTATAAAAACTTATTTCTGAAGGTGTGACTTATTTCAGAGTGTCACTAGCATGGAAAGCAGGAAACCTTCCTGGGAGACAAACCTAGAACCATTGGGAACAAGTTTCTGTCCGTGCTGTGATTTCTTAAATTTGCTGTGGAAACTAAGCTCGGACAGTACTTCTTCCCATGTGCCGGCCAAAACTGTATTACATATTCAGCAGGACCTCTTTAAAACTATTTTTGTACTCTTCTTCTAAATAACACTTTTTGGGTTAAAAATCCCAAGTAGACAAAATCTGTATAGTAAAAGATGACAAATGCATACAAAACATTGTTGCATGCTGCACCCTGAAGCTGCTGGTAAATTGTCCCAGTCAGTGACTGGCTGTTGAACCTGAAGGTAGAAATTGCTATATTGTCTCCAACATGGGTAATATTCTGCTAGAAACATGTACGATCCCAAATGACTTCTTTCATGAGTGCCAGAGGCCTTCAAATTCTTTATTTCCTCTCTCACAATTTAGTGATGTAGCTGTCTTACATTCATGTACACAAACCTTTGAGGAATAATACAGAATTTAAATAAATTTGGGGTTGGTTTTTTTATGACTTGTTCAATTATTGTTTTGGTTTCTTTGGGGGTTGGTTGTTTTTTATGGATTTTGTGTTGTTTTTTTTATTGGGGTTTTGTTTGGTAGTTTTTTGGTTTTTATTTTCCTAATAAAGTCCATCAGACCCCTATCACCTAAGCAAAATAATGGTTTAAGGTTCTTTTTGTTAAAGATACTTTGTGCTTTCATCCCATTAAGTTCCTAAGCTTACTAACTGCTTCTGCCATAGCACAAGTAATATATTCTGCCACTGTAGTACTAAAATTACAATTTCCAGGAAGTCCTTGCTTACTGTAGCCTAATTGTCTAATTCCTCTTTCAGTGCTTAGTTTCATCCCCTTGATGCAAACTCCTTGGGAGCTCAAGTGAGCCTACATAATGCAGAGCTGTATTAAGAACTGGCAATGCCTGTGGCATACACTTGTACTTTCTCACTACCTACTACACCTTCAGTGTTCCCGACTGTGGTCCCACAGCCCTTCTGGCAACACACTGGCTTTTTTGGACTTGGCATATGTACCCGTGTTGTAGCCTTTAACCCTTACCCTTGCAATGCCTTAAATAACAGTTTAATAACCAGTGGGATTAAAAAGCAGAAGCAAGGTAAGCTGGGTAATTTCCTTGTACTGTGTGAAAGCTAATGCCAGGCAATTTCTTGTGTCCTTAATGATAATTGTTCTCCTTCAGTTTCTGTCCAGGCTGATATTTTAACATCTTTTAGCAAGGTAGATTGTTTTACTTCCTGCTGTTTTCCTGATTGCATAGAGGATTTTTGGTATCATGCCCTGGACATTTTATCCATATCCTGTTGTCGAGGAGTGATTTTCCCACTGTTGCCTCCACTGTTTGTTATATTTGGCGGAAGGCCCCGGTGGTACTTTATTTTAGCTAAGATTTTTTTCTGCCTTGTTCATGAAACCTCAGAAGCACAGCACAGATTTGATGACTTGCCTGTGTCAGGCATTTATTGAATTTTCCCTTACCCTCATATTTAATTTTTGTGATTTGGTCTGTCTTCTAATTATCAACATATTGAACACGTTTTTTTCCTTGTTTTTATTGAAACTTTATGCCTTTTTTTTTTTTTTTTGAGTAGTCATATTTGCAGTTTCTAATGATAGCTCAATATTTGTGAGATATGTAGTTAGCTATGGGAGAAAATTCTGGTTTTCCAGTTCTGTGTGCTTTTATTCTCCCTCGTGATCCCATTTCAAACCGTTGCCAGAAGCCCTGCAGGTGTACAGCTCTGCATTCCAATTACTTGCCAGAGTATAGCCTGGTAGATAATCATAACCACCTTGCAAGATGCAAGTTGATTGTCTGTGTGATAAGCCAGTCAGGGTGTCTGTGTGCTATGTTTTCTGATGCTCCTGGTTACAAAATGAAAATAGTTTGTGAGATGGGGTCCATCTGCTTTAATTGTGGTGATCTGTGTTTCAGTTCCCTGAATTCTTAAGCAGATCCAGAATCCATGCTCATGTGCTAGGACAAGGACTCTTGAGCAATTCATTTGTGCTAATTTAAAAGAGCCAGTATGATGAAACGTGAAGAATTCACTCTCATCCATCTCATCTCTCTTTGATAGGACAGCTTCTTCTAGATGAATGATCAGATATCTTGCTTTTAGTTTTCCTCCTTTTACTTCTTTTTGTTTGTTTGTTTGGTTTGGTTGGTTTTTTTTTGTTTTTACTAATGAAGATATGACTGCATGAACAGCTTGTGGCCCAAAGGATTGAATACAGTTGGGCTCATGAAAGCAGAACTGAAGACAGCCTAGTTGAGGTAGCCATGGGCTGTAACTAGATCATTAAACTTTCATTTTTAGTCTTCAGTCATGTCATTCTTATTGAATATTCTGCTTGGAATGCTTTTTGAAGTGATTTGAACAGAGGATTGAGACATGCCAGATAGTAGAATAGAGACATTGTATTGGGAATGACTGAAAAGAGCATGTGATAAAAAAGAGAAACCCACACCTAGTAGGAAAAAACCCTAGTTAAATGAAAGCAATGAGAAAGTTCTTTTTTAAAAGACATAAGATTGAAAAAGAAAGAAAAAAAAAAGAGAGAAATAATATGGACTAACAGTATCTAGTCCTCCCTTAGCAAAAAACAAAATCAGCTCAACAGTTAAGTGCTTTAATTAAGATCCAAACCAGTGATATTTGACATCAGTTGAAAGGGAAAAAAAAAAACCTCAAATGTTCCAAGCAATGAAGCAAGAGGAAAAGAAACCCCATGCTGAGAATCATTAAGACCCAAAAGTAATTCATCACAGGCGAAACTATCCTTATTACAGGAAAGTTGTATTGTCTTTATGGTGCAGGCATTGATTCCAAGCTAGGAAATGAACATGAAGCCGTCTTTAGTAGTGAAAGCAAAAATATTAAATTGCCTCTGAAAACCGTAGCTGTGCTGTTTACTCCATCAAGGAAGAATAATGAGACTGTTGAGGGAAGTCCAGCCAGCCAGCATAAGGAATGTATTTTGTTAAATTCTAATTAAAGACTAATTTCTGATGAACACTGTCCAAGCAGTGAATTATTTATCAAAAAGAGGAAGCCCGGGGGGGGGGGGGGGGGGGGGGAAGTAAAAAACCAAGATCTTTCTCTTTC
>JAWWMP010000081.1:84233885-84247491 GCA_035047865.1 Dendrocincla tyrannina | reverse complement strand
ACCTGAAGGGATTGTCCAGCAAGCCTTGGGCAGCAGATACTGAAAGGGGTTCCTCCCTTTGATAAGACAGGAGCCTGCCACGAGAGGATACCTTGGGGACCAGGACTGTTTTCAGCTATGTGTGTGTATTAGCTCTGTCTCCCCTTGCAAGATACAGAAGACGTTGCAAGACATGCAGAAACACTTTGTTCCCCACAGGTGGTCCTTGTATGGAGAAATGCTTACTGTATGATGAAATATAGAGACTGGATTTCCTAAGCTCTAGTTAACATAACTCGTCCCCCTTATTAACATGTCCTACCTCCTCATTAACATACCCAGTTCCTCGGTTCTATATATTGTAACGCTAGTGATCAATAAACATCTCAGTTTCTACCCCCAAACTGGGATCATGTAGAATATTGACTGGCCAACATCCAGCCCCTCCAGACTTGTCAGCTCTGGCTGCCCACGGTGGAGAAATGTGTTCCCTTGGCAGATGAGAAAGAAGAGTTGGGGTCTCCTGAGGAGTTATTCCTCAGCATGAGAATGCTTTCCCGTGTAACGTGCCCTGTCCTATGCAATCCCATCCTGTCCTTGGCACTCACCTCCCTGGGTCTGCCTTTGAGCTGCCAAGTCCATGTCTGCCCTCCTGCAGCTGGAGATCCTTGTCCTCCAGGCTGTCCTCCTACCATGGCAGGGTGGCTTTGCTCTGCGGAACCCTGCACTTTGGCAGCTCCTGAAGAGTTGTCATCTTGCTGGACACAATATTCCTGTGGCTCCCAGTGTCTCGCAGAGCTCTGTGGGCAGGAGAGCAATGGCAGCCTGTCCTCATGGGGGGACAAGGTTGTCCCAATTCACTGCATGTTACTGCCCATGGTCCACATCTGGGAAGAAGGAGGAGGAGGAGGAGGAGGCATGGGATGGAGGTGGAAGGCCCTCAGGGGCTTGGGTGTTGCTAATCTCCAAAAGCATCTCTGTGTCTGTGCTCAGCCTCCTCTGCTGCAGACCTGCCAGGGTCACCCCAGGGGGATCCTGCCTCCTCAGGGAGGTGCTCTGCTGGGAGCTGGGTACCCCAGGGCTGTGTGATCCTTCAATGCCCCCATGGCCAGGGTGGGGACCCACATTCGTTTTGCAGCTAAACAACCCCTTTCTATTGATGCACGGTTTAATCCACTGCTGTGTGTTTGTGGGCAGTGCCTGTCCCACAGTATGCTTGTAGAGCACCCAGGCTAAGTCTAGCAAACTGCCACCTTTTGCTGGGCTCTCCTATTGCTCCTTCCTTTCATGTTTAAAAGTTTTGATCTCTCAAATCCCCAAGTGTTTGACAAGACACTTTTGATCCCTCATCTGGTGTAAAAGAGGGTATTCTGAAACTCCATTTAAGCTCAGGCCTGCATTTCTGCTCTTGGATTGATCTCAGTTGCAGGGGTACCTGACTGCAGATCTGTCCCTGCTTCATCTTTTACCTTCGGCTGTACCCCTGGACAGACCTTGCCCCTGGTTTGCTCCGTTTGTCACGTCTGGGGATGGCAGTGGAGCCTCTTCAACACCTGGCTCTGCTTGCTCCACTCAGGTTCTGTAGGACTGTGGCCCTGGTTGGTGATGTTGCTTCCTGTGGTGGGATCGCCACTTAGAGGGCGGTCAACTTTTCTTCTCCTTGATTTTCTTCCTGGTAGGTTTTTGCCTCCCCCCTTCTGTCACTGTGATTAATGATAATGATGTGTGGGGAGTAATATTTTCCCCTTGTTTTGTTGGGAAGTCAAACAAGTGATGGTGGTGGTAATGTATTTTTATGTGACTGTGGTCACAGGTTTACTAATCCTTTTGAGAGATGGGATAGGATGTGTAGAAGAGAATCTACAAACTGGGTAGAAGAGAAGCTCTGGAAGGGTGGTAGAGGGGCAGTGCATTTTACAGCATTATGATTTTATATTGCTCTAAGTCTGTTGCCAGTCTGCATCTTCCTCTCATTCCCCCTTTGGGAGCCAGGCACTAGAAGCTGGAGACTGCAGCCCTCTAGTCCATGCACACCCAAGCCCTTTATCAGGTTCAGACCTCAGACTACTGTGTATAGGTGTCCTGTCTAAAGTTCCATAATGTTTCTCTCATTGTCAGCATCCTCTGTCCTCAGCCAGCACTCTGAGAATCTAATTATGGCCAGTAGAGGGTAAATTTGATCAGAAATATTACTATGCCTCAGAGTCTCCAAAGACATGCCTTGCTGCTCTAGCACTATCAATGCTGCAGTGTTCTTTTGGCCCTCCTTTGTCCTACAGTGTATTTGTGTCTTTGCTAAACCAAGCAACACTATAGATTTACAATTACTGTATTGGTCTTATTTCCAGTTATTAGCAATTTGGTTTTATGGAGATTTTCTAGTTTTTAGGAGAAGATTCTCTGATTTATTTCCCTGTCTTGTGCATCCTCACATTTACTCAGTTTCAGTTCTCTGGGTTTTTTCTTTCCTTTGGCACATGAGAACACACTAAAAAAGTCCCTGAAGTTTCCTTTGAAAGACTTGGAGAGGGTACATTGATTGAAAACTCTCTAGTACTACATTAATTCAGGTACTGCTATTCCTCAAGCACATCTCAGAAAAACCTGCCTACTCTAAAGAAACAGTAGACTGGCTTGTGTATTGACTTTATTAAAGTCAATGTGGCAAAATCTTACATTTGTACTTCTCCTGTCACTGCCTAAACTTGCTGCATTATATTCAGGCCATGAGAGCATCCAAATGAATGAAGAACCTGTGTCTGCTTCAAAAGTACTTTTGAAAATTTCAATATTTCAAATTGAAATATTTCAATTTCAAAATTTCAATTTGAATATTTTTGATAATTTCCAGTTGTTTTAACTGCCTGACCTGTGTTTGAGCTGTGCAAATCTACCATTCTGTTAAACCCAGCTTGTTTTTACCTAGCCTTGCTCAGTCATAACCTGGCTACCAAGTCAAATTCAGTTTTATTTTACTTTCTATAGCTAGAGGGAGTATTTCTGCTGCAAATATTTACTATTTCAGTATTAATGTGTCCTTCAATCTGTTGAACATTTTGTCTTTAACATCTGTCCCTTAGGAAAAACCCTACCAAATGCCTACATCACAAGCTGCATCTGTAGCGTTTTCTTTCCAGCCTGTCTAGATAGGACATTTGATTGCTATATTTCAGAACCAAATTGTAACTGGCACTTTAATTCTTCATTGTTTCTTTGGCATTTCTGCATTATGACAACTTTTGTTTAAGAAACATGTTGTTGCTTGAATATATTTTGAGGTTTTTTCCTCTTAGAGAAGACTTTCCATTTGCTTAAAAGGAGTTTGAGGCATATCTGGCATATCTGACTTCCATTGGTCAGAAGTTTAACTTCTGCTCAGCGTGGGCACCTAAAAAAGATGTGAACAGATAGATCCAACCTGAAAGCATTTAAAATGTAACTGGGAAACAGAACAAAGCAGAATGCTGTGAGAAAAGAGACATATAACCCCATATAACTGTCCGTTCATGTGACAAACTAGGGAAAGCAGGTTTTCAAAGTTAATCATGTACGTTTGAGCTGTTCCTTTTCATCTCTTTTGATAGCAAATGGAAATAAAAGGCAATTTCCAGAATAAAATTCATCTCAGCTGAAGCTATGTGCCTATTCCCACCATCTTTTTTAGAAGTCATGAAGTTATAACAGGTATGAGCAACAACTTCCTTATCCAGTTCCTCTGGAACACACTGAAGTTTTCTGTCTGGCCGTCAGTGAAACTTTGCTGGCAGCAATAATGCCTGCTAAAGAGAGTTATTTCTCTTATAGATGTTGCTGAAAAATTAGCTCTACCAAAAGCCCCCCAAAACTCCAAACAAACAAACAAAAAACTAGAACAAAACTCGAAACCAAACAAAAAATTAAAATCCTAATTTTCAGTCAGATTTGTTTCTGACCACTTCTGAAAGCTGAAGTCCTGCCATTAATCTGTCAGGGGTATGTGCATCAATCTGGGGTAGGACAGGGATGTTTTTGTGGGGCTGTTGTAGTCTTGGATCAGTTTGGCTGTTTAGGGTCTATGTAGGTTCAATCATGATATTTAAATCCACTTTATGTGGATTGATTGATGTTTTAGGAGAAGCCGTATTTTGAGTGCCTTTTTTTATTGGCTCGATACCTCTGACACCTACAGTCAAGTAGGCTGCATAGTTCTCTGGAAATCCTTTCTTGTTTTGTTCAGTATCATGGAGAGTCTGTACACCCGAACAACCTTATTTGACACCAACACTTGTGTTAAGAAAGAATTTTTATGTGCTAAGAGCACTATCTCCATTTCTGTCAGTTGCTTCTTCAGAAGCAGTGTTTTGGTTAATTGTTTTTATTTGCCTTATTCCATTGATCATTTCAGAAGCCATTTAATTAAGAGATGTTAGGAGATTTAATTTAATTTTCTAGTCCTTAAGCCCATGGCTTTTTTTTTTTTAAATTTATGAAAGGATAATATTGATGTATTGGGAACTTAGGTTAGTTGGTTTCAGTAGATGTTTTGACAGTGCAATTATTGTCAAAATTGTTACAACAAATAGCCATTTTAAACTTTAAAACTTGCATGCAGCAGATTTAAGTTCTAGGGCTTCTGGAGCACTTATTCCAGGAAGTTTGCTGCATCACAGAGAGATCTGCAGAACCTGTCAAGATAGATTTAAAAAACACAATCTCTAAATAGAGATTGAATATTTGAAAGAGTCTACCTGAAGTTTTTATTAAGGGATTGCACTGGAATGCTGGGACCTAATGGAATGCTCTCCTCTGCTGTCAGTATCAAACAGTTGCAATAATCTATGCTTAAAAGGAGGGTTTGATTCCTGCTCTCTTGTAAATGAACAGCTGTTTTGTGATGGCAGAAAGGACATTTCTGATTTTTATGCAGTATGCATAAAATTGCACCATTAATGGTTGGCATTGCTAAATGTTCACCCCTCCTTAATAGCATGTAGGAGGCCATCTCTTATGGGTGTGTAGTATGGCCTGTCCTTTCACTTTATTAAAAAAATACAGTTTATGAGATCAAATAGACACAGGGAAATATAATCTTTTTTGTTGCCAGAGCACAGGACCACAGGGAACTTTTTATGGTGCCACAACTGCAAAAAGCTGCTGAAGGCCACGTGTAACCAGTGGCAAATACAATTCCAGTGAGCTGCAGTATTTTGAAACTCTTGTGCTGAATGAACTTGGCTGCTTACACTGTGAAGGACATCTCTTGCTAATACTCAAAACACAGTCTTCTCTTTAGATCTTGGTGCCTCTTTCCAGCTTTCTGGGGCCTTCATTCTGTCCCTCAAAATGTAGAGGCCATTGGAAGCATTCTATATAGGCAGTGATTGCTGGCTGCTGTTCAAGTGGAAGTGAAAGGAAGATTGGGAGTGCAAAGCTCTGTTTTCTGTGTTTAGCTATTTAAATGTAGCACTCTTAGGACAAAGTGTTTTTCCATCACTGTAGAAATACATAGTTAATAATCAGTGGTTGAATATCACTGGTCTATCAGCTGAGGGGTTTTTTAGAAAGTTCTTATTGCAGCCAGTGGAGAAGGAAAACAGGGATGAGAGGGGAACTTTTGAAGAAAAAGTCAGTCAGTTCTTTCTCATAGATTCCTGTAAGTGGGAGCATTTACTGTTAGTGTGACAGTTTAACAACATCATGCCTAATTATGCTCTTCATTGTGCTGTAAATCTGCTTCAGTGTGTGGTATAGCACCGAGACAGGAATTGTCACACATTTTTAACATGACATGTAGGCAAGGGGTGGGGGAAAGATCCAGAACTATCATCATTTTTTCAAGGTGCTCTTCCTAAAGCACATCCAATGTAGAGTCTTCTCTTTCTCTTGCTCCTTTTCCTGAGAGTTCAAGCTCTTGCTACTATTCAGATTGAGTTCCCAGTCCTGGAGTGGCTTTCCTTTTAGAGCGGATCAGGAGGGCCACTAGACAGAGCACTGCCTAGACGTCGTTGGGACTTCTCACACATTTGTTGTATAACTAAATTTAGAGAACTCACTTTATTTTTTGCTGCAAGCTTATCAAAATATCTAACCACTATATGCAGGATTATGTTTTTTTTTTTTATATTCACAAACATGTGCAAGCTTTAAATCCACATTTTCCAGGCCTCTGTACCCATTAAGGGAGAGGTGATTCTTACACACTTGCTAGAGTACTGAAGCTACTAGTAGGGAGGGTGGTCATGAGAGCAAGCAGTGCTATTTAATCTGCACTTCATCTGTTTCACTGAGAAAGAGAAATGATACATATAGAACAAAAAATTTTCTAAGGAGAGAAAATGTGATAGATATTGTCAGGGGCCTGCCTAGTCCCATTAAAACATTGTGATAAAATTAGGAATCGTTTGATCTCAAGATTCCCTTGTCAGCATCAGATGTCCTGCTTTGTTTCTCTGAAATTGAACTTGTTTGGTTTTGCATCTGCTTTTAGCCTCAGTTGTGTTGGAGTTGGCAGAGGAAGGACAGTGTATAGTTAAGCAGATCAAGTGACATGTGTTTGGGTAACTAGTGAATGTGCTGTGAAAGACCAACAGGAAAATAAACATTTCAAAGGAATTATATACAATACTGATGTAGCACATTCCTTACGTCTCTTACTGGGTTTGAAATATTTTCAAACTTATTAAAGGATATCATAAATAAAGATAATACTCTTTGTAGGAAAGAACAAGTTAAGGATTTTTTTTCTTACAAGTTTTCCCTTTGAGACTAAAGCATGCTTGGACTTGTCCTCTAATGAACAGGCAAAAATATTCTAGTGATAAGGTTAATCAGCAGTTTTCCTAACTGTCAAAGTTTCTATTTTAAAGCACCAGCTCTTGCTTGAATGTTTTCAGCTGAGCATTCTTATTTTTCCTCTTTCACCTGGACTCTGAAGTACTTTATGTAAAAACATTTTGAAAGAAAAAGCCTTACGAAACTGATTTTCATCATGATAAAATAAATGGAATTTGCTTTGAGTAACTGGCCACTGTCCTCATAGAGTAAACCTTGAAGCAGAGCTGGCAAAAATAGTTATGGAAATCTTTTGAGATGCTGTGAAGTAGCAGAATTGCAGGAGGAATCCTTCAGTTCAGGCTCTTTGCTTCTGGGTGGCAGCACCACTGTCTGATCTTTTCAAAGTAACATGATTCAGTGGTTGTTCTCAGAAGTTTTATGTTTTTCTTTCAGACACTTATGGTGGTATTTATATCTTCTGCCTTTAGGTAGCTGAATACTACATGTCTGTTTCTGAGTAGGTACTCTAACTTGTATTTACTGTTGTTGGAGAGAAACTCGCACCTCCAGAGAGGTGTTCCCCCGATTTGCTTTAGAAACCAATTTGAGGATGAAATGACTTTCCTTCCTTAGGTGCTTTTTTATCTCCTTTGACTGTAAGGCAGGGCTTGGAAAGAGCTCACACTTACATGTCCTTTAGCTGCCTGGGTTAGATGAAGTGAATCCCTCTTTCTGCCTTAGAAGAAGCTGAATGTGGTGGTTTTTTGTTTCTGAGGGAATTTACCATTTCCTTCCAGTAAGAATGGGTTAAGAAAAGGCCTAACAGGGTGAAGTGCTGTGCTTGTAAGACTCTCCCAGATATGACCAAGAATAGAGATAATTTCTGTTTTGGAAAAGCCTGGCTTCTACAACTTAAATTGGGTTGATTTATGTCACACTGCTGTCTTCAAGTAATGTCATTCTTATTGCCTAATAAACATTAAAAGGCTATTTCAAACCTCCACAAAACACCACAAATGAGAAAAATTTGCATTGGAGTTATTCTGCTTTGGTAGAAGAGACCAAACCCAACTCATTCCATTAATAAGGTCATGTTACAAAGCTAGGCATTCCACAGCTAGGAGAGAAAATTATCTTTACCAGTACAACACAGTCCTTAAAGTACAATGTTATTGCTTTTGTGGTATGCTGAAAACCTCACTGCTAATGTTCAATCTGAGTTTTTCTTTCAAGAGAAAAAGTAAGAGTGTACTAATCTGTCGGATTAGTCACTTTTTTTGGTGACTTTGGAGGATTTTGGGGCTGCTTTCTAAATAGACATTCCTTTCCACATTTCCTATGCATGATAGCTATCTAAGAAATAAATTCTGCTTCACTCTGATATCGCACATCTGAGCTGGTTCAGCAGTTAGCACGCAAGACAAACTGTGCCTGAGCAGGGGTGCCTGAGATCCCTGAAACATGAGGAGGTTCAGTGAAGACACACAGAGATTGCAAGACATACTTAAGCAAGTGACTATCAGTTAAGAACAGTGTGAAAAGTGTAGGGATTGTTACTAGCACATTGTTTTAGTTGAATTTAACTTCATACCTAAATTTATTTGGCTGAGTTTTTTTTAAAAATATATGGAACACTTCAATATTTTTCACAAAAGACATAAGTGCTAATGAAAGGAGATGGATTCATTTGCTTGGAAATTGAAGTCTTTGACCAGCCAAGTAGTGACCACATAAATGGAGCTCTGTTTCTAGATGGCAGAAAACCATCAGAACGGCATGTGGGCTTCATGTGGTGTTTGTGACTAATGAGGGCCAATGTAGATTTTGCTCCTGTAATTGCTTTCGAGACTAATTTCTCCATCATATTGAATCTTTTGTTCTAAAACACTATTCTGATCAAGACATAAAATGGTTTACCATTCATTTCAAACTTTCTTTCAGTTTTTTTCTTTTGTGTGGGCATCCTTTTACAGACAAAAGCAATGGTATTGTATTGGAACTGGATGTTGTCACTCTTTACTCTGGATGTATTATTTATTTTTGTCAACTTTTGCCTTGCTTTCTTCTTCACCTGTTTTGATGATATTTAGTGAAATCCATTAGTTTAAGGAGGTGCCTTTCTTAATGACTTATGCACCATCTCTTATTTTATTTTCAGTTTACTGTAGCTTTTATTTTTAATTTATTAAGTTTTGCAAATACCTGCTGCTTTTAGTGGAATGCGTACTGCCTTTACAGTCATGTTGTCAAACTGGCGTTGTTTAGTACCCTAAAACACTCTGATTTTTGTCTCTTAACAGTGCATGTTTAAGAATAGAGGATGGTAACACTTCTTTTCCATCTTCAAAATCTCTGAATCTGTCCGTTGTTTTGTGTTTCAGTTACCTTATAATGCTGCTGCTCATGAACACTGTGTTTTTATTTATAGCACTCTAACACATTAGTTTGAAACATTGCAGTATAAAGTACTGCAAGCTTAAAATTTTGCAAGTCCTGTCCAACCACCTGGCTTTTAAAATGTGCTAATTGTGCATAAAATACCAGATAGTCTGTATGTGACTGGAAAGAGATCTGATTAATGCTTTTTCAAAAGACCATTGTCAAAGGATAATGTGTGTTAAATGTGCAATATTTTTTTCTCTTGTACCACATACAGGAACAAACAAATTGTAGACTTCCATTTACTTTTTCCCTGGCTGTATTGCTATGACGTACAGTAGAAATAATTTTTGCCAGAACACTTCCTGTGAGATTTAGTTTTGAAGTGGCTTTCCATTTCCCTGATTTGTTTAAGATGGAATCTCAGAATCTCAATGTGTTTTCAAGAAGTGTCCATCCTGACTCCTTTCAGTTGTGCAACATTGCCAGTGACTGGGTGGGCATTGCTTATACTAACATGAATTATTTAGCTGTTTATCCTGCTGACTTATGAAGGTAGTATGCTTAGTGCATAATTGGCAAAAGCTTTTAGGCTCTAAGAAAGGAACTGTTGAGATGTGCAAGGTACTTATGCATTTTTGTTTGCTTTATTTTCAGACGTTGCTGACCTCAAGTATTCTTGAATCACTGTAGTAAAGAAAAGTCAACTTGTCTTTCTAGGTTCCCAGTTAGATTAGCTGCCTAATTTTTTTTTCACACAGAAACAAATCAAACCACTTCAACTCCTCTCTGCTTGTTATACAGTGAAGATTCTGATATCTAAAATTCAACCAACCAGGCAGAAAGGCCCACTTCTTACAACAGACAAGAACTGGGTGCTTTTTTGACTGGAACTCGGGGAAAAAAGAGAGTTTATAACTTTTGGAAGAATGAGCAGGCAACTCAAGAGGAATACAAGAATGTTGTGAGCTTATGCAAGGAGAAAATCAAAAGGGGCAAAGCCCTACTAGAACCTAATCTGGCTACTTCTGTAAAAGACTATAAAAATGTTTCTGTAAATATATCAGCAACGAGAGAAGGGTTAAGGAGAATCTCTGTCCTTCCTTGGATGTGGTGGGAAATATGGTGGCAAAGGCTGAGTAAAAGGATGAGGAGCTTAATGCCTTCATTACCTCAGCCTTTAGTGGTAAGGCCGGTTATTCTCTGAATATCCAGCCCTTTCAGCTGGAAGGCAGGGACAGGGAGCAGAATGAGGACCCCACAATCCAAGGCAAAATGGTCAGCAACCTGCTACACTGCTTGGGCACACGCAAGTCTATGGACAGGACAGAATCCACCCAAGGGTATGGAGGGAGTTGGTGGATGTGCTCACCGGGTTACTTTCCATCATTTACCATCAGTCCTGGCTAAGCAGAGAGATCTCAGTCAACAGGAGGTGAGCAAATGTGTCACCTGTCTACAGGAAGGGCCAGAAGGAGGATCCACGGAAGTACAAGACCGTTGGTATGACCTCAGTGCCAGGGGAGGTCATGGAGCAGATCATCCTGAGAGCCATCGTATGGCACATGCAGGACAACCAGGGGATCAGGCCCAGCCAGCAAGGGATTGTGAGAGGCAGGTGCTGCTTGACTGATGTGATATCCTTCTATGACAAGGGAACCCACTTAGCAGATGAGGGAAAGGCTGTGTTGTTTACTGGGCCTTTAGTAAAACTTTTGGCACTGTCTCCCACAGTATTCTCCTGGAGAAACTGGTTGCTCCTCATGGCTTGGATGAGCGTGCTGTTCGCTGGGTTAAAAAATGGCTACCTGTCTGGCACCAGAGAGTGGTGATGAATGAGTTACATCCAACTGGTGGCCAGTCACTAGTGAGGCTCCCCAGGGCTCAGCGCTGGGGCAGGCTTGTTTAATATCTTTATCCATGACATGGATGATGGGATTGAGTGCACTCTCAGTCAGTTTGCAGATACCAAGCTGAGTGTGAGTGTTGATCTGCTGGGGGGAAGGAAGGCTCTGCCAAGGGATCTGGACACACTGGATTGAAAGTCCAAGACCAATTCTATGAAAATCAACAAGGCCAAGTGACAAGTCCAACACTTGGGTCACAAAAACCCCATGCAGTACTACAGGCTTGGGGAAGAGTGTCTGGAAAATTTTCCAGTGAAAAAGGGTCTGCTGGTTGACACGCAGCTGAACATGAGCCAGTAGTGTGCCCAGGTGGCCAAGAAGACCAATGGCATCCTGGATTGTATCAAAAATAGTGTGGTCTGAAGGACTAGGGAGGTGATCATCCTCTTGTACTTGTCACTGGTGAGGCCTCATCTTGAATCCTGTGTCCAGTTTTGGGCCCCTCACTATGTAAAGGACATGGAAGTGGTGGATTGTGTTCAGAGAAGGGCAATGAAGTTGGTGAAGGGTCTGGAGCACAAGCCTAATGAGAAACAGCTGAGAGAGCTGGGATTGTTTAGACTGGAAAAGAGGAGGCTCAGGGGAGACCTTATCACTCTCTACAACTATCTGAAAGGAGGTTGTAGCCAGGTGGGGGTTGGTCTGTTCTCTCAAGTAACAAGTGATAGGACAAGAGGACATGGCCTCAAGTTGTGCCAAGGGATATTTAGATAAGGTATTAGTAAAAATTTCTTCGTGAAGAGGGTTGTCAAGCATCAGCACAGGCTACCCAGGGGAATGGATAAATCATCATCCCTGCAGATGGTTAAAAGACATGTAGATGTGGCACTGACAGACAAGGTTGAGTAACAATCTTGGCAGTGCTGGGTTAACGGTTGGACTCAATGATCTTAAAGGTCTTTTCCAACCTAAACAATTCCCTGATTCTGTGGTTCAGTGTTAATATTTATTGTGATGAATCAGAGGAACAAACTCACCTATGTTTGGCAAGCCAAGCCTGGACCACAGGTTGCACTCAGATTTGTACCTTAGGCTATGCATACCAAGGCTGCTACCTTTCATAGGCTGTGCCCTTGTGCTAGAGAGGTGACTGCAGCAATCCTCTGGCTTTTGTGGAAGTTCACTGCTGTTTGCAGGCAAGTTGCCAGTATAGGTCCTTCAGTTGAAGTGGATTGCCAATAACAGCACCCTTGTTAGAATACGTAGTGAGTTGGTTTATTCTAGTCAGTTATCTACATAATCAGGGTGGAAATGAGTGTAATAAATATACTTAAGTGTTTGGAAATGGCTTTCTTCCTTAAGATTTTTCAGTGGGTGAAAATTAGGATTAATTCTAAGGGAGGAGAACTGACCTTAAAAACTCCATTACAATTGACCTTAGAGCTACCAATCTTGCAATTACTGAGAAACATTTGCTAAAACTTCATTAAAAAAACCACTGAAACTTGACCCATGTTTTAACAATATTGATACTGGGTTTTGGTCATGATTTCTCTTCATTTGTACAGACGTGTTAAAACCAGAACAATGTCTATCACTTCTGTAATGGACAGTGGTGTGAAGCCAAGATGTAAAATTTGTGTGTGTTAGTTTTTATAATTTCTTTTTTTCCATTTTTTGTTTCCCTATGTTGTGATAAGGGGAGGAAAAAACTTCCCAAGAGAGCATTATTTGGGTAGAGAAAAGTTCTTTTACTTCCAGAGTTTTAGGGGTACAGAATATAAAGGAGTATAAAAAGAGCATATAAAGTATAAAAAGAGTATAAAAGTATATCAACAGGTGTTGATAAGTAACAGATAGAAAAGACCGGTGTTAGGTTGAACTCACAGCCTCAGGAATACCATGAGAGCTCTTTTTCAAGCACCACCACTTCAAAACATGCAGAGTAAATTAATCCGAAAGGCATCCCTTTCATTTCATTCCCGGCTGTTTCCAGCCAAACCCCCTGAGCCACTCTGCTATGTCTTACCGAAGCAAACAAGGGACAACAACCCGTCCCTCCCAGGTGAAAGACCCTTTCACCCACAGGCTGGGAACATGACTCTTGCAACCTCTGGGCCCAAGTCATTTCACCTCCCAACCCACTATAAACAAGGGAGAAATTCCCTTTTGCAGCTGCATCCCTGCAGCTCGGCTACCCCAGCAGCTCCTGCTGGTATCCAGTTCCCATTACCGGTCTCGTCTTCCTTCAAGCAGGACTTGAAGTTCTTGAGGTCCGGCCTGGGAGAACAAGGAAGGGGAAACATCTCTTCCCACCTCTTAGGAGAGCAAGGGAGGGAAAACCCCCCTTTGCAATCAGAGGCATGTTGAGCTCTTCTAAGCTCCCCCCACCCCTTTTCGGGGTTGGGTAGAGCACAGAGCACCACACTAGGCTGGGCAGCAGGAGCAAGGCAGGCATGCAGAGAGAGTGTGTGTGTGTGTGTGTGTGAGAGAGAGAAATGTCAACAGGGTGTAAGAGCTGTGCTGTCTTCCTACGTGGCAGCATACTAATTTTATAACACTACTCAATTGTCATATCTAAAGGTTGCATCCAATCTAAGAAATGTCCATACCCAGAACTTCCCTTGGTTCCGCCCCATGGCACGCCT